>JAJPUD010003903.1:0-20274 GCA_023553655.1 Myrmecobius fasciatus
GAAAGAAAGAAAGAAAGAAAGAAAGAAAGAAAGAAAGAAAGAAAGAATGGAGGGAGGGAGGGAAGGAGGAAGGAAGGAAGGAAGGAAGGAAGGAAGGAAGGAAGGAAGGAAGGAAGGAAGGAAGGAAGGAAGGAAGGAAGGAAAGAAGGAAGGAAGGAAGGAAGGAAGGAAAAGAGGAAGGAAAAGAGGAAGGAAAAGAGGAAGGAAGGAAGAGAGGGAGGGAAACATAGAAGCATTTTTAAATGACAGAAGAGAATAGAATGAACTCCAATAGGAGTCACAGACCAAGTAGAACAGCTTTGAAAATGACATATTAATTTTGTTATTAAAGAAAAGTAAGCAAGAAATTGGAAAGTGAATGGATGCCCATCAATTGGAGAATGGCTGAATAAGTAATGGTATATGAATGTTATGGAATATTATTATTCTGTAAGAAACAACCAGCAGGATGATTTCAGAGAGGCCTGGAGAGACTTGCATGAACTGATACGAAGTGAAGTGAGCAGATCATTGTACACAGCAACAAGATTATACAAGGATCAATTCTTATGGACATATCTCTCTTCAACAATGGAATGATTCAGACCAGTTCCAATGATCTTGTAATGAAGATAGCCATGTACACACAGAGAAAGGATCGTGGGAACTGAGTGTGGATCACAACATAGCATTTTCACTCTTTTTGTTGTTGTTTGCATTTTATTTTCTTTCTCATTTTTTTTCTTGTTTGAGTTTACTTTTCTTGTGCAGCAAGATAATTGTATAAATATGTATTCATATATTGGATTTGACATATATTTCTACTATGTTTAACATATATTGGGCACTTGCCATCTAGGGGAGGAGGTGGGGGAAGAAAGGGGAAATTAGAACATAAGGTTGTACAAGGGTTAATGTTCCATTATCCATGCATATATTTTGAAAATAAAAAGCTTTAATTTAAAAAAAGTAAGTTATACATAATAGAGAAATGTAGTTTCATACTCAGTCCTCTTTTTGTTGTTCTATTATGTATATGAAAATTTTCTTTGACATGTAAGTTCAAATTTTTTTTAATTTAAGAAAAAAATTTTTTTAATTATTCTAGAAAGAAAAATTGGGATTAGATTAAGGAGGGCTGAGGATATCAAGTTAAAAAACTTGAATTTTATTCAACCAGCTAATTCTCCTCTTGTACAGAAGGGAAAGGAAAAAGAAGCCCAGAAACATTAACTGAATTTCCTGAGGCAACTCAGCAAATTGGTAGTAGCATCAGAATTTAAATCTACCTTGTAGAACCATGGGTCTGGCATAATTTCAACGTCCATCTTCTATTTTAGCTTACACAATGATGAGTGGAATATATCCTAATGCTATATTTTTTGGAATACTGCATCCTAATGTTATGAGAAAAAAATGATTGGTTCTTTGCATGCACTTGAACACCACTCAGGGACTGAAATGACCCAATGACCTCAGATAGGAGGGAGTAAAACAAAAAAATTGATCAGATGAGTTTTCCTATAAGGCTAGAACTGAGAAAAAATAGTTCTCCCTTATCCCTATTATTGGCTGGGAATAGGAAGAAATTTCAGCTCCTTCTTGGAGAAGAACCAAATAATGGTGCCCTTCATCATTTACATCCCATTGTTTGAGCCTTGTCTCATTCTTCTCCAAAATTTAACCACCCCAAAGCTGAAGCCATTTTCCAATAGTTCACAGGATCTATGATTTCATATATTGGTACTGCTATTACTCCTATAGACTGTAACTTCAGAATTAGGGTTGGCATCCACAGCTTTTCATTTTGTGCCACTCTTGTCCCTGTTCTTCCATTGATCTACCATAGCCTGATTCACTGGAGACTTTCCTCTGGATCTTGCAATCTTCCATGGGTACTAGTGCAGAGATAGAGCAAGACATCTGTAATCCCTCACACTTTTCAACAAAGAGTTCAAGCTCCAGCTCCAGCTCCGGTTAGTTAATTCATTCAACAAACATGTAGCGGGGAAAAGAAACAGAAAAATCACTGAAACTTTTTTTAATGATGGTAACAGAAGGAAGGGCAAAAGAGAAATCAGACAAACAACTTTGAAAATTACATGTTAAAAAATTAATGGGGGAGAGGGGGCAGCTAGATGGTGCAGTATATGAAATTTTTCTTTGACATATAAGTTCAAAATTTTTAAAATTTTAAGCCATCTAGCTGCCCCCATAGATAGAGCACCAGCTCTGAAGTCAGGAGGACCTGAGTTCAAATTTGACCTCAGACACTTAACACTTCCTAGCTGTGTGACCTTGGCATGTCATTTAACCCCAATTGCCTCAGAAAAAAAAATAATAATAATAACCTGGGGCAGGGAAGCAGAAAGTTACTTGTAGCAGAGATTCCCAGCTCCATGTATAATCCTCATTATTTGCTCTACTTAGTTTCTGAAAATGTTCATTTTAATGCAGTATTTATTAAACTCATCACAAATTTTTAAAAATTTAGAAATTTAAAAAATTACTATGAGTTAAATACCATTGGAAGATGTAAATATAAGTATGATATAATCCCTCCCATGAGGAAGCTTATAAATCAACATTTATAAACATTTATTGAATTCCTAAAATAAACAAGCATATTTATAAACATTTATTAAATTCCTAAAATATATATATTTAGGAACTGGGAATAAAAATGACAAAACCAAATTAGCTCTGCCTTCAAGGACCTCTCATTCTACTGGGGGGAATTTAATAAGGGCACAGATAAACAAATGCAAAACATATGCCAGGTAATTCTAAGAAATTTCAAGAGATTAGAAAGTCAATTATTGGCAAAGATAAGAGAGGTTTCTAAGCTGAGCATTTTATCTGTGATTGAGAATAGTAATAGAATATAATAATAGCTCCCTAGAGCAGCTAGGTGCTATAGCCAATATTGCACTAAACCTGGAATCAGGAAGATTTTACTTCAAGTCCAGCCTCAGCAGCTTACCAATTGTGTGCTACCAGGCTGAGTCCTTTCATCTCTGTTGGCCTCAGGTTCCTTATCTATAAAATATAGATGATAATAGCACTTTCCTTTCAGGGATGCTTTGAAGATCAAACAAGGTATTTGTAAAGCACCCAGGATAGTCCTTGGCATGTGTTGTCCTGTCTGACTCTTCCTGACCCCATTTGAGGTTTTCTTGGCAAAGAGACTGGAATGGTCTGCCATTTCTTTCTCCAACTCCTTTTACAAATGAGGAAACTGAGGCAGTCAGGATTGAATGACTTACCCAAGCTCACAGTATAGGAGGCCAGATTTGAATTCAGGAAGATGAGTCTTCCTGACTTCAGGCCTCAAATTCTGTCTATAATGCCATAGCTTCATCCTGGCGTATAATAGGTACCTAATAAATACTTGTTTTTTCCCCCTTCTTCCTAAGAATAATAATTCACATTCCTGTAGTGCTTTAGGGTTTATAAAGCACAGACTTCACAATAACCTGGTGAAATAAAATAAGGCCTGTATAACAATAACAATAATGGGAAAGCTTCAACAGTGAAGCAGACCGATTGCCCAGTTCAACTCTATTTGTTTTTACTTGTCTGCCTTTGAGGTGTCTCCCTAAGGCTAAAGATCAGGTTTTTGTTTGGCCTTTCCTCACATCACCAGTTCCAAGCACAAGGCCTGGGCTACCGTAAACCCTTAATAAATGCATATTGACTCATTAACCATATCATCTTTTACTATCGAAGATGCCTAAAGTGCTAGGAGAAATTGGAAAAGTGAAGACGCTTGCTGGTTTCCTATTTCCAGTCACGTCAGCCCCTGCGGCTGAGCTCCTGGGCACCTGAACGTAAAGCAATACTACTGTGCCCCGGAGGGGAGCGCTCCTCGCCTCAGTCCGCTAGTCTGCAAGCTGGAGCAGGCCAGGGCGGCTGGGATGCTGCTACCTGAGAGGCGAGTCCGGCTTGGGAGACACCCAGACTCTCTCCCCATCCCCACCTCCCAACCCTGCCTGATGCCCACGGGCGCCCGCCCAGCCTCCTCCATGAACTCATTCCAGCTCTCCATTGCTTCACTTCCGCCACTGCCCCGCGCCAGCCCCACCTGAGGCACACCTGAAGCTGGCCAGAAACCCGAGAGGGATGGGAGGAAATGGGAGGGGCGTCTCTCCGCTGTCAAGGCCATGTGCAGAGGCCCCAGAGGGAGGGCGGAAAAGATGCTCTTTAAGAAGTAGGGGGTAGCCTAGATCCTCAGTACACTCGGCACCTGGCCGTGGAGCCCGCCTCAGTCCCAGGAGACCAGTTATAACAGGAGAGCCTCAGGGAAAGCAGCTCATCCGAGGCGGACCCAAGCAGCTGTTTCACAGGTAGCCTCCCAAATCACAGATTAATTAAGACTTTGGGGTAATTAAGTGAGGGGAAAGAAGTTCTGGTTATCCTCCTTTATCTTTTTATCACTCTAATACTTTGTGTCTTCCCCTATGTAAACTTTGAAGGGTTCTATAAATATTAGTTATTATTAATATTATCATTTTTATTATATCATCATCACCAATCTATTTTTTTTTCCTTTGGGATTAAGAAGGGTTGTGGTTGTGGTTGTGATTGTTGTTGTTGTTGTTTGTACTTCATTCTGGAAAAGAACTAGCTATCAATATTATCATTTTTATTGTATTATCATCACCAGCCCTTTTTTTTTCCTCTGGGACTAAGAGGAACTGTGGTTGTGATTGGGGTTGTTTGTCCTTCATTCTAGAAGAAGACTAACATCAGGGAGGTTATGCTATGACAGGCAAGTTAGCTGGATTTTAGTGTGCGTGGGCTGTGCAAAGTCACTCTGCAAAGTCACTTTCAGCCTCTCTTTCTTCTCCAGAGCCATCAGAAAGAAAAACTAAAGTCAAAAAGTCAACAAGCTTTTTTAAGTGCCTGCTTTGTGCCAAGCATTGTGCTAAATTCTGAGGGTACAAAGAAAGGCAAAAAGGCAGTTCCTCAAGGAGCTCCCAGTTTAATGGGGAGAAGATGAGTCAAAGATAAAGATCTAGCTATCTCTGTAGAGAGTCATTATTGAACCTTGGTTCTGCCACTTGCTACTTGGTAAATCCCCAAGCCACTGGACACAAAGGACCTGGGTTCAAATATAGGCTCTGAAGTAGGATACCTGTATGACTTTGTGCAATCCCCTTCATCTTTCTGAGCTTCATTTTTAAAAATGAGAGGTGGAAGTAGAACTAGATGTTGCCCAGGGTCTGAAATTTGTGATCCTATGAGCCCAGAGATAGATGACTGATGTCAGGAGAACCAGGCAGGATATTGTCAGAGACATATCTTCTAGAAACAAAATTGAATTTGTTGTCTGTAATCACCAAGTAGAAGGGAGCTTTGTTGTAATTCAGTTGTTTCAGTTCAATCCAACTCTTTGTGACACTATTTGGAGTTTTCTTGGCAAAGATACTAGAGTGGTTTGCTTTTTCCTTCTCCAGTTCATTTTACAGATGAGGAAACAGAGGCAAACAGGGTGAAACGACTTGCCTGATTGTTAAAAATCTGAGGCCAGACTTTAATTTAGGAAGATTCTGCTTTCTGACTTCAAACCTGGTACTCTTCCACTATACCACCTAGCTGCTCCTTAGAGGGATCTTAGAGGTCATTTACTCCATCTTTCTCATTTTTACAAAGAAGGAAACTATGCAGAGAAGGGAGGTGCCTTGTTCAATGTCACACATTTAATGATTTGGCAAAGTTGGGATCTGAACTCAAATCTTTTTGAGTCCAAAGCCAGAATTCTTTCCATGAGATCTTACCCCACCTCCTTCCTTCAATAGGCTATACCATCTGGCATCTACTATATTTACCCTTCAGGGGTTATTAGTCTCTGGCTCATTATAGTCCTGAAAATCCCCTACCTCATTTCCCAGATCTCTGGAGAAGGGCTCAGCCTGGAGAATTGAGCCCTCCTCCCTCTAAAATAAATACCTCTGACAATGAGGGAGGGGGTTGGAGGACCCATGCTGGATTATGTCTTTCCCCAAGCACACATAGATTTGTGATAGCCAACCTTCCCTCCCTCTCATAGATGTGTGAGATTGAGAACAAGGACTGACACGTTGGACCCTGAGGGAGATGGAAGAGACAGGGCCCAGACCTCTCTTGGCAACTACAAAGTAGTCTGATCTATTACTCATTTTCCCTACCCAGGGAACTTGGTGGGCAGCTAGGTGACCCAGTGGAAAAAGTACTGGTCCTGAAGTTAGGAAGACTTATCTACCTAGTTAAAATCTGGCCTCAAAATGCTTGCTACATGTGTGATCTAGGCAAAGTCACTTAATCTTTTTGCCTTAGTTTCCTCATCTTTCTAAATCTGGAGAAGGAAATGGCAAACCATTATCTATGCAAAAAAAAAAAAAAAAAAAAAAAAAAAAAAAACCACAAATGGGATCACAAAGAGTCAGTCACAACTGACCTCACCCCAAAGAACTCTCAAGGTCGTGGGTAGGATTTGAGATGGAGAGAGAGAGATAATCCCTTCCATGTGGAGCCCCAATGATTTCATTCGGTAACCACATAAAGCAAAGATAATTCAAAGAGCTTGTTCAATCCCTGCCCCTACCCTTGTCATTCTCTGTGACTCAAAACATCTCTTTCTGATTTTCCCATTTCAGGAAAGAATGTTGTAGGGGAGGGTTAGGGAGGGGACTGCCAGGTCAGGGAGCAGGAAATTTATACCTTGAGTTAAGTCAATGTGAAAGACTGCATTTCACAGGATTGCAGAAATGTCTGGACTCAAATTAGATCTTCCAGTCCAATTTCTTTATTTTACAAAGATAGGGATTAGAGCTGGGATCTCACTGGTATGAAACTTCCCCCACCAATGCAGACTTTATAGTTTAAAAGTTGTTTAGAGCAATCTATTTGGCCTCAGGACTCATTTAAACCCTTAAAAATTTCTGAGGACCTTACAGAGTTTTTGTTTGTGTGAGTTATAAAAATAATATCTTAGCATTATCATGAAAATAGTTTAGCCACAAGAGCCCCCTGAAAGAGTCTTGGGAATACCCTGGGGTTTAAAGACCACACTTTGAGTACTTAGCCTAGAACATAGAAAGGTGGAAATATTTGTTCAGGGTCACACAGCCAGTAGATCTTTCCTCTCCACCCTGAATCTAGGCAGAGCTTTTAGCTCCATTTCCTAATACCTCCCAATTTGACACAAGTCAAGACAGTTGACCCATCATCCCAGGAGGACAAAGACTGTGATAGAGTTCACAACTGCTACTCTATACTATAGAGTACATTGAGATCTTATCCTGACAAGTCAGAGAGACTTAAGCATAATGAGGGAAAAATCATCTCCCAGTATCCTCAGCTGCCCTAAGTGGAGGCATTGGGAAGGAGATCTCCCTGGCTCCCTTTCATTTCCATTTATAGACATCCTCCAAGATGCAGGCTGAGCAGTGTGAGTCCCCATGGAACCTTGGGAGCAGCAAGTCTGGCCCTGTCAAGGTGGATTCGTCCTCTTGTTCCCTGTTCTCTTAATCAGTTCTGGAAACAAGACAACCTCCTCCCAGCTCTCTGGCAATGATGATTCCCCTCACTGCTTAGCAAGATGACAGGAGTTTCTGAGCATCCCAGACTCATTCTAGTGTGAATCAGGAAAATGGATCCCAGCTAATCATAGCAGCCAAAAAGTAGTCTGGACTCAAGCCAAATAAAAGCCAATTCACTGCATCTCCACATGAAAGGTGAAAGAGAAAGAGAAGAAAGAGAAGGAGGGAAGGAGAGAAGGAAGGAAACAAGGAAGGAAGGAAGGAAGGAAGGAAGGAAGGAAGGAAGGAAGGAAGGAAGAAGGAAGGAGGGAGGGAGGGAGGGAGGGAGGGAGAGGAGAAAGAGAAAGAGAGAGAGAGAGAGAGAGAGAGAGAGAGAGAGAGAGAGAGAGAGAGAGAGAGAGAGAGAGAGAGAGAGAAACTGGGAACAGAAGCTCTGACTCCAGATGAGAAAAAGAGCTTTTGAAGTGAATAGAGTGCCAGATTGGTTCTGGATTCAAAACCTTTCCTCTGTCACTTATGAGTTATATGATCATAAGCAAACTATTTCTCTTCTCCAGACTCCGTTTTCTCATCTTTAAAATGGGGATAATAAACTCTTTGGGGCCTACCTTATAAGGCTGTTGTGAGGCTCCCAGGAGGGAGTAAAAAAGCTTCCTTTAAAACATACAAATACCACCTCCTACAGGAAGTCTGCCCTGTTACCCCCAGTGGACACTGTCCTCTCTCTAGAAACTGCTTTGCATATCTTTTGTATTTAATTTTCTATGTATATGTTGCCTCCCCCCCCCCCCGAAAAAGAAGATAAATTCTGAACTATGAGTGTGAAATGTGGCATAGAATGGCAAACTTTTGTAGTGGGTAGATTCATTTTACTGTCTGTTTTCCTTTCCCCCCTCTTTTTTATACTTGGTCAGAAAATCTGAAAAGTGTCTGGAGGGGGGGCAGATAGAGAACCAGCCTCAGGAGCCAAGAAGAACTGCATTCAGGTCCTGCTTTCAATACCTCCTGGCTGTGTGGTCCTGGGCAACTCCAGTGACCTCTCAGATTTCTAAAACTCTAAATTGCAAAGAAAATACTGGCTTTCATTGGGAGAGAAAGACCCAGGGTTGGATTTTTATTTCATAACAATGATATTGGACCAATACAGGTCCAGTTCCCATTTAAAAGGGCTGGCTCTCTGGGTGGCAGTATGGTCCAATGCATAGAACACTGGATCTGAAGTCAAGAAGAGTTGAATTCAAATTCAGCCTTGACCAGGGTCAAGTCACTAAACGTGCTAATCTCAATGTCCTCATCTGTAGCATGGGGATAATAATAGCACCAATGTCCCAGAGATGTATAATAAAATGAGATAATATTTTAAAGTATTTTGCAAATCATAAGACTTTATATAAGCACTAATTATTATATAAAAATAAAAATATACATTTTAAAAATTGTTAATGGAATATACATTCCTTGAGAGCAAGGACTGTTTCCATTCTGCCTTTGTACTCCTACAACTCACCATAGTACATGGCACATAGTAAACATGGAATAGATATTGCTTGAATTGAATTGCATAATGTATGTAAAATGCTTTGCAAACTTCCAAGTTGGTTATCACTGATATGTTAGACTTGAAATCAAAAGATCTTGGAAGTCAAAAACTCCACTATCTATGCATGTCCTTAAACTGGAATTCACTGACTCCCAAGGATATAGGATATCTATGGATAGATTTCAAAGGATCGGCAAACTTGGAGGGGAAAAAAGTTACATCTTTATTTTAATAAAATTGGTTTCTTTGTAATCCTGTATATTTTGTTTTATGCATATAAAATCATGATTCTGAAAAGGGGCCCACAGGTTCCTGCCCTAAAGCCCTCAGCATGGCACTTCATTTCTTTCTTGCCCAAGGGACAATCTAAAGATATCAGTGGAACTTCCTTAGGGAAACTGCTGAAGAGAGGTCTGAATTCTGGGAACCAGTGGTCTGAGCAGCTGGGAACAGTGTTTCTAAATGATCCAATCTATTTTATTCTTGTGATTTGCCTATTCCAGGTCTCCTTGGGCACTTGAAGCTGAGGATTACCTCTTCATCGAGACTGGAACAAGGACTGTGGGAGGGGTACAAAGGGTGAACCACAGGCCACAGGTCTTCGCTGACCATATCCCAAGTGATGTCCAGCCAGATGCTGAGAGCAGGCCATGCTGTCTGTGTAGGCCCTCAGGAGGAGACCAGGAACAGCTTTCTTCCCACCCGGAGCACCAACCTGGCTCCCCAGTGCCCATACTATACCACCGAAGGTTGGGGAACCCAGGTCCTGATGGCCCCCACACCTGGAAAGGGGCAACCAATCCCCAACAGGGGCAGCTATGTCCTTAATTTCCATAGCCCTAGAATGGGACAGGCAGTGCCAGCGGTGACCAAGTCAAATCGCCTCCCCCAGGCTGCACCCAGAGGGCAGCAAGATACAGGCTGGACTGATGATGACCTGGCTTCCTCCATTGGTTTCTCTCTGGAGAGCCTCAACCAGATGATCCTTGAACTTGACCCTACCTTTGAGCTTCTGCCTCCAGGGGCAGACCCAGCCCCAACTCCCAATGCCACAGTAGCAAGGAGCAAAAAAGAAGACTCTGAAATGTTAGGTAAGCGGGCTGGGGAAAGGGAGGTGAGGAAAAGAGGAAAGATCATGACTTGGCTAAGGAGAGGATTTCTAATCTGGATTTAAAAAAAAATTGATAACTAGGGGCAGCTAGGTGGCTCAGTGGATAGAGCACCAGCCCTGAAGTCAGGAGGACCTGAGTTCAAATCTGTTGTCAGACACTTAACACTGACTAGCTGTGTGACCCTGGGCAAGTCACTTAACCCCAATTGCCTCAGGGAAAAAATTGATAACTATATTTCAATATAATTGGTTTCCTTTATACTTTAAAAATATTATTCTGAGAAGTGAGCCCTAGTCTTTACCAGACTGCCAAAAAAAAAAAAAAAAAAGGCATATCTGGGGAAAGTTGAATAGGAAGAGGGAAACAAGCATTTATTAAGCACCTACTACTGTGCTAAGCACAGGTATTATGTCATTTGATCCTTACAAGAAACCTGAGAAGGTGCTATTATCATCCCCATCTTACTTATAGGAAAACTAAGGCAAGCAGAAACTAAGTGATTTCTTGAAGGTCACACAGCAAGGAAGTATGGGATTTGAACTCAGGGCTTCCTAAATTCCAGTGATTTATCTACTAAGCCATTTAACTGCCTCTAAATAAAATGATTACTTTGTACTTGATCATGAGGAACTAGGGACACTGTTCTGCTACTAGGAAGAGATATTTCTCTTAGAGCAGTGGGATATGTGAAGTCAGAGAACTCAGGTTCCAATCTTGGCTCTGCCACTGGCTATCCATGGGATCTTAGCTAAGGCGCTCCCTCTACTCTGGGCCTCTGTTTTCCCATCTATAAAATGAGATGGTTGGACTTGAGCAGTCTGAGAGTCATAGAGAGAGCTGATGACTTTGTACAGCCCTGCCTCACTTGGCAGGCTAAGATATCACCCTTGTGATGTGATCAGTGTTCTCCTAGAACAAAGGATGAACAACAACAATCTGATTTACCTTTGACTTCTCTAAAAGTTAAAGAAGTTTAACATAGAGATTAATCCCACTCCTCTGCCCTCTCATCTCTCCTACCTCTTCCCTCAGATGTGGGCCACTTTCCATACTCATTATGAAAACTGTAATTATCCTTCTAGTGGTCATTATTGCTTGTTAGGGCCAGTTGGGAATGATGAATTGCCCAAGAGAGGGAATTTAGGGACTAATTACTGTTAATAGAGTCAAACTATTTTAATGGAGCTTATTAATGACATTAGGTGGGTGTTTTATACAATCTAGGGGAGCTTTATTGGACGTGAAACACCTTTGCAGCCCCTTTGACAGAAAGGACTACTCTCCCTCCATCCCCATGTCCTGGAGCCTCTAAGCTTAATCAAAAGAAACCTAGTTATTCCTCTTGAGAAGAAAAGACTGGGGATTATGGGAAGTCAGGGACCTTTAGCTTCTACTAGGGAAATGGATAAAGTGAAGCCAAAGAGAGCAGAATGAGAAAGGAACCTCAGTTAATTCATTCAATCCATATCTGAGTAAGAAATTTTTCAGGGCAAAAATAGATAGCATAGTGGATAAAGCAATGGTCCTGGATCAGAAGGGCCCAAGTTCAAATTTAGCCTCACACACTTAGTGACTTTATTGTTTTAAACAACTTCTTTTACAAGAAAGAAACTAACTTCTCCCTGATATTTCCAATAAGTGATCATCCAGCCTCTTTTTGAAGTCTTAAAATTAAAGGGAACGCAGGACCTTCCAAGAAGCCCATTCCATTTTTGGTTGGCCATATTACTATTTATCTATCTATATTACTGCATATGCCTATATTGATACCCATATATATTACTATCTATATACTTACTTTTATCTATATATTATTCTCTCTATATATATATATATTACTCTTAGATTGTATCTCCTTTAGAATCAAGCAGAGACCAAACCTAATAAGACCCCAAATTTAAAGGTCAAAAGGGCTCAAAATGCCACCTAACCCATCCCTTTCATTTTACAGATGAGAAACTCAGGGTATTTTAATCCTGCTAGTAAGTGCCTGAGTCAGAATTTGAATCCAGATCCTCTAACTTTAAGTCCATCATTCTAGTCCCCATACCATGCTCCTTTTTTTTTATATGACCACCCTTCAAATACTCAGTGACAGTTATGATGTCCCCTCAGACCTTGAGAGCATGATGATGCTCTGCTCTGAAGAGTTGTGTTCAGTTTTGGGCTCCACATTTTAGGAAAGATGAACAGGATAGAGATGCCCATATGAAGGAGAACAGAATAATAAGGGGCCTTGAGACTTAACTATATAAAGATTCTGACTGCCTTCCCCAAAATAGTTTCTATTCACCCTAGGCAGACTATAGAGTTGGCCATGAGACTTGTTCCCAAAGATCCATGAGATGAGGGACTTGTCCAACTTGCTTTTTTTTTCTCTTGAGGGGTTGTAGTTTCAATGACTTTCAGTGGCTGCTCACTTATCAAGATCTGCCTGCTAGACAGGCTGGGGATGAGGGGGATTTAATCAATAATCACAAAAGCACGAGGATACAGGAAGAATCAATTAACTAGAATTTATTAAGCACCTACTACATTCATGCAATAGTGGTATGCACTGGGGGCCAAAGACAAGCAAAAACAATTTATCCTCTCAGGGTCTGAGGAGTGAAGGGAGAGCTACATTGCTGTATCTTCCTCCTAGAATGTTAGTATAGGAAAGGACTTTGAATATCATCCCATAATGTCGTTTCAATTCAGGTATCCTCTCAACACATTTCTATAAGGACTTTTTTCAAACATGGGCGAGACCAGATGGTGTCTGAGGGTACCTTCCAATTCTAAAAGTCTATGATCTGGTCATTCACTTTTGTTTGAATAGGGAATTTATTCCCACACAGAATCCTGTATACTCCACAGCTGCTTGTTGGAAAGTTCCTTCTTATAGGTTTGTTCTTGCTGTTGTTGTTTAGTCATGGCTGACTCTTCATGACCCCATGAACCATAACACACCAGGCCTTTCTTATCTCTGTTATCTCTCAAAATTTGTTCAAGTTCATGTTCATTGTTTCCATGATACTATCTATCCATCTTATCCTCTGCTGTCCCCTTTTCCTTTTGCCTTCCATTTTCCCCAA
Organism: Myrmecobius fasciatus; assembly: GCA_023553655.1. NCBI lineage: Eukaryota > Metazoa > Chordata > Mammalia > Dasyuromorphia > Myrmecobiidae > Myrmecobius > Myrmecobius fasciatus. The sequence continues at coordinate 13,232 of JAJPUD010003903.1, forward strand.
CATCAGGGTCTTTTCCAATGAATCCCATCTTTCCATTATGTGGTCAATGTATTTAACCATCAACAGTGGTATCTGACCTTCCAGTAAAGAATCTGAATTAATTTATTTAAATATTATTGTCGAATTTGACCTCCATGCTGTCCAAGGGACTCTTAAAAGTCTTCTCCAGAACTACAATTCAAAAGCATTGATTCTGCACTCAGTTTTCCTTATAGTCCAATCATTGCTACTGAGAAAAACATATTATTTAGCTACCTGGAGCTTTGTCAGCAAGGCTATGTCTCTACTTTTTAGTACGCTGTCCAGATTTGCAATAGCTTTCCTTCCAAGGGGCAAGTATCTGTTAACTTCATGGCTGCAGTCTGCAGTGATCTTTGAGCCCAAAAATATAAAATCTGATACTGCTTCCATTTCTTCTCCCTCTATTTTCCAGGAAATGATGGGACCAGTTGCCAAGATTTAAATTTTGTTGATGTTATGTTTCAAGCCAACTTTTATACTCTTTTCTTTCACCTTCATCAAGAGGCTTATTAATTCTTTACTTTTTGCCAGTGGAGTGATATCAGGTGCATATCTTAGACTGCTGATATTTCTCTCAGCAATCTCAATTCTGGCTTTTGAGTCATCCAACTTGGCATTTCACATGGGACCTTTCTCATAGTACCTTATTAGCAAATTCTTTACCGTTCCGGTCACTTTCCTCTAGATAAACTAAAACTTGTCCATTTTCTCAGAATCCTTAACTTAGAAAGGGTGAATACTATTAACTTAGTGACGCTGGGCAAGTCACTTGACCTTCCTGGGGCCTCAATTTCCCCATCTGTAAAATGAGGAGTTTGATTAGATAGGCCTCTGAAGTTCCCTCCAATTCTGGATCAATGACCCTTTGATCCTATTTATATTCCCCCTCATTAAAATTTCATCTGATTCAATTTAACCCAGGTTTCTATCCTGTCAAGATATTTTTTAGAGACTGTATTTATCAATCAGCTTTGTGTCATCCCTCTTAAAACATGATGCCCAGAGCTGAGCCGTTCCTTCTAAGTATGTTGCTATATTTCATTTTCCAACATGTTTCTCCCAGGTAAATGCTTGTCCACAGTAAAGGGCTTTTAATTTTAATAACACCATCACCCCTTTCCTCCACCCTGCCTGCTCCTGCCCTTGGCACCTGGCAAATGACCCAAAGCTTGGCTCAGACTTGCCTATTAGTAACTGGCTATATGGGTGCCCTACAGGCTCATTTTGTTTGTCCTGATAAACAAGAGACACACCTTGGTTATGGGAGTGGAGAAATTCACTGTGTTCTTTTACTCCTAACCATAACCACCTCCTGATATCTACAAAGCAACAGTGACTCAGTCTCCCCATCCACCTTCCCTTCCAGTAATACTCTTTTCCAATCCCAGTTCCCTTTCTACCCCCTAGAGATGGTAGGGTCCCAGAAAAAAAAAGCAAAAGGTAAAAATGGTACCAGGGAGAAATTTTCCATAGCTGCTCTGATGGACTTCTGAAGTGCTAGGCTATTGGGCAGTGTACAGGATTAACAGCTGACCTTTACTCCTAGAAAAGAGCAAATTAGGCAGGTTCTTTTCCAAAGATATACCCAGTCACTCCCACCCTAGGCAAAGGCCCCGTTTGTGGTGTTCTGCAAAAGAGTTCATTCAAAAAGTGAAGTGTTAAGTGCTTCCCTTCCTTATTTTCTAGCAAAGCACTTTAGCCCTCTTTTCATTTAACTGAGGGAGTCCCACCCTAGCTTAAGGACAATCAAAAAGACACCGGATGAGCCCCGTCAGTCAATAACCACCAAAAGTCTAGGCCAAGCCCAACCCCTTAACTACCCACCCATTTGACGTAAGTACCACCATCACCACCATCTCCTGCTGGCAAGTCAGAGTCTTAATGATCAGGTAAGGATAGAGCCAGAACTGCTGTGCTGGGGCCAAATAATGAGCCCCACCCTACTACACGCTGCTACAAGTACAAACATTGCAATCATTACCAGGGGCACACGTGGAAGAACCAGTGAAGTTTTGAGTAGGGCCAGAACCAAAGAAGTGGGACAAAAAGAGGAAATAGAGCAAGACTTTAATGGTACTCCAAAATAAGCAACACCCATGCTAACATAACCAGGGTAGTACAAAGAAACAGATTCCCTTTACTTGAGGGATGGGGAGAGGGGAAGAAGAAACAGAAAATAAACCTTATCTCCAATGTCCTGGGTCGGAAGAGAGAGATCCAAAGATTTAGAGTCAGAACTGACCTTAAACATCATCTAGGCAGGTACCCTATTTTATGGATAAGCCAACCAGACCTCAGAGGAGTTAATATGCCCAAGGTCACCCAATCAGTGTTCGAGCCAGATTTCAAGCCTGGCTCTCCAAACTCAAGTTCTACTCCAGGACATTTGAGCCAGGCATAGGGATGATGGAACAAAGAGAAGGAGTAGCAATGGCCTTGCCTCATGATCATGTGCCCAGAGGAGTCTGGGGAAAAGAGGGCTCCTTTACTGATAGCATCTCCTGAGAATTCAATTTCTGTTCTTTCTTCTGGAAAAGAACCTCTCTTCTAGAGAGGTTCTAGTCTGTGCATGGCTGCCTGAATAATGTCATTGACTTTCTTCTCTCTCCAGAAGATATCAAGTATATTGAGGTGACATCTACCAAATCAAGATGCCAGGAACCCCCCCAGCGCTGTGCCAGCCCCTTGGTCATCCCTTCCTGTGGATCACCTCTCAATGGCAGCCTTCTCCTCTGCAGAGACAGACCCCGTGAAAATAGTGCCAGCAGCGAAAGCCTCATTTTCTCTGGGAACCAGCGTAGGGGACATCACCACCTGCAGCAGCCTCCACCCACAGTGGGAGAGTGGTCATCTCATCACTTACCCTCCCCTAGCATCACCATTCCCCATCCCAAGAACAAGAATTCTGGTCCTCAAAGTGACAGCTTCCTCCTGGAAGCTTCTCCGGGCTCGGGAGCTCTGCCAAGGCCCTCAGTGGGGAGCTGGGCACTGCAGAGAGGCAGTGGAGCTTCTCTGTTGTCCAGCAGCCCAAGCTCTGACACCAGCTATGTGTTTGGCAGGTATATTCATTTTTGCTTGTCCCTCCCTTCCCAGTGATAAAATCAGCCCCTGCTCGGGACTGTGAGCAGAATAATCTCTGCCTCACTTTAAGCAGAAAAACCTGTGAGCAGTATTTCTCCCTCAAGATAAATTAAGGGCTTTTCATTTTACAAAACAATTCATTTAAATAGAGAGCTCATGTGTTTAAAAATGGGATTTTTTTTTTAAATAAAAATCTGACCTACACCCAACACTTCAAGGAGAAATCTACTTAGGAAGATCATGCCAATATGCTTGTCCTCATTTTACAAATAAGGAAATGAAGTCTTTGAGAGTTTAAATAACATATTCACAGCCCTGTAGCTAACCCAGACTAGGGTCTGAGGTAAGAGTCAAACCCCAAATCTTGTCTCCAATGCATTTTCCTGTATTAAGGAGTTGTCAAACAAAATGCATTATTTTAAAGTCAAAACCCTCTTTTTGTTGTTCAGTCATTTTATCATATTTGACTCTTCATGGGAGTGGTTTATTTCCTTCTCCAGATCATTTTACATATGAAGAAACTGAAACAAGCAGGGTTAAGTGACTTGCACAGGGTCACATAGATAGTAAGCGTGGAAAACCAGATTTTTATTCAGGTCTTCTGACAGCAGGCTCAATGATCTAACCACTGTACTATCTAGCTTCCCCAAGCTTCTTAAGTACATGCAGAAAATACTCTTAGAAAACCCTTAAAGAAAGAAGAAATCTAAAGGGAAGCAAAGCTTTATTTATATCTTCTAGATTTTTTCGTGATTATGGCTCCTTTCCTATCATCTACATCCAGTTTGCTTTTTATTTTGCATACCCAAGCTGGGAACATGTTAAAAAGAACATAATCATAGGTTCATAACTATGTAAACAAAGTTGGAAGGGATCTTGGAGACTGTTTAGTCCATCTTCCTCATTTTACAAATAAGGAAACGGAGAGTTGGGCAGGTTAAACAACTTATTCAAGATCACACAAGTAAATACAGTGTTGGATTTGGACATATGATGATCTGAATTCAAATCCTGACTCAGATACATCCCAGTCCTCCTAAAGCTTAATGCCTTCCCTCCAAGATTACCCCCAATTTATCCTGGCCTATACCTTGTTTGTCTCCTCACTTAAGCTATAAACTCCTTGAGGACAGAGATTGTTCTTTTACCTTTCTTTGAATCCCCAGTGCCTGGTACAAAGGAAGTACCAAATATATGCTTGTGGACTAATTGACTGACTGAACATGATCCTGGGTAGGGTACTTAAATTGTCTATGCCTCAGTTTCCTATTCTGAAAAATAAGGGGGAGAGACTCAATGACCTCAGAGGTCCTTTCCAGCTCTAGATCTTGGATCCTATGGCCATAAGCTTTAGGTGTCTAAGAAAAGACACCTGTGACAACAAACTACAGGGCTCTCTTCAGCTGAATCCTGGCTAGGAGTAGTTGGAGCAGGGAGGGATGTCCAGTCTGGGACATATTGACTGGAACCTATTTATGGACTTACTTTCATATCAGTACAATTGGGCTAAGCCATCAACAACTTGCAAGAAACAGAATGACAAAGTGAATATTCTAGATATGGAATCAAGAAGTCCTGGGTTCAAATCTCATCTATCACACATTCATTTAACCTCTTATTCCCCATTTCCTTATCTATAAATGAAATATAATCAAACCTGAAATACCTAAGTCAGGGGGTTGATGTAAAGTTCAAATGAAATAATAATGTATAACATGTCTTAAAGTAATACTAGTTTATAAGTAATAACCTGCCCAACTCTCCATTTCCTTATTTGTAAAATGAGGAAGATGGACTAAACAGTCTCCAAGATCTCTTCCAACTTTGTCTGCATATTTATGAGCCTATGATTATGCTCTTTTTAACATGTTCCCAACTTGGGTCTGCAAAATATCTTAGTGCAGTTTGAAGCTTAATAAAAATAACTTTTAGAGTTTCTAGAATGGACTTTAGATCATTCAGTCCAACCCTCTTATTATATTAACAAAGAAATAGAGCACCAGAAAAGTTAAGTGACTTGTCCAGTTTTATATCTGGTTAGTGGCAAAAGCCATATCTGAGCCCTAGTCTTCTGATGGCATCTAACCTGGCATCTCAACATTGGAAGGCCATCTAGTCTAATCTGAACCCGACCAAGAAACCATTCTACAATACTCTCAGAGTTCTTTAGTGAAGGGAAAAGGAACCCTGGCTACTTCCCTAAAAGATCAGTTCCATTTTGAATATTTCTAATTATTAGGAAGTTTTTTTTCCCCTTACATCAAGCCAAATCTACCCATCTAGCATATCCACCCTTTTGGCCAGTTCTTTCATCTGGGGCCAAACAGAGTAAAATAGATTTCTCTTGTCTGTGAAAACCTTCCAAATAACCAATCACCTAAATCACTGTCTTTTCCCTGTCTCCCTTCCCCACAAAGCTCTTCTCTTCTCCATTTACCTCATTCCTTCAATCAATATTCCTCTAACATTCATTCATGCAATAAATTTTTATTAATAAATATTAATATTTATTATACTATGTGGCAGGCATTATGCTAAACTTTCAGTATATCAAAAGAGACAAAAAGTACATGCCCTCAAGGAGTTTATGGTCTAATTTACAAAGTAAGATTAAGTACAGGATAAATAGAAAATAATTTTGAAAGGTCCTGGAATCAAAAGGGTTGGAGAAGGCTTCTCATAGAATGTGGGATTTAATTGAGGCTTAAAGGAAGTCAGGGAGATTAGTAGTTGAATCATTTACTGTCCTACATTCTCTCCTTTGAACATTCTCCAGTTCAGTAATGTCCTTGCTAAACTAGGATGTCCATGGTACTCTGAATGGGGTCCAGCCATGGCAGATGACAGTAGGGTTGTTATCTATTTCCCTTTTTCTGGACTCTCAATCACTCTTGAGATTGCCTAAGATCTGATTGGCTTTCTTGGTAACATATCATACTGTTGGTTCCTATTGAGATTGTAATCCACTATTTCATCCTGGAGGCTGAGTGCAGTTGGCCTGAGGCTAACCACTCATTTCTTTATATTTGGGTCAGTCTCTCCTCTAACAGAATTAAGTACCACTCAGAATCAAAAGGGAAGGGGACAAAGCTGAGGGGAGGCATGGGATGGGGAAGTGCTAAGAAAAAAGATTGAATGATAAACTTTTTTGTCAATCATGTATAGCTAAGTATCTTTTAGGGGAGATTTAAGGAAGGAAGGAAGCAAACATTTATTAAGCACTTGCTATATGCCAGACATTATCGTGGAATAGTTTCATTAAAGGAAACTGAATTGAGCTATTCTCCAATCCAAGACAATCCCAAAGGACTCAAGATAAAAAATGTTATCCTCCTCCCAAGAAAGAATTGATGCTGTTTGAATACAGAATGAAACCCTCTCTCTCTCTCTCTCTCTCTCTCTCTCTCTCTCTCTCTCTCTCTCTGGAAACTGAAGCAGGCATAAAGATTAAGGGACTTACCCTGAGTCACATACTAATGAAGTGTCTGATTTGAACTCGTCTTCCTGACTCCATGTCCAGTATTCTATGTGCTGCACCATCTAGGTGCTTCATTTAATTGGGCTAACTCTTTGCTTAGAATAGGAGTTCTTAATCTGGTGCCTATGAACATGCTATTTAAAAAAAAATACCTAATTATGTGTAAGAACAATTTTTAATATTTTTTCAAAGTTTTGAGTTCCAAATTCTATGCCTTGCTCCCCTCTTCTGTCCTTGAGGTAGTAAGTAATTTGATATAGGTTACACATAAAAAATAATGTAAAACATTTCAATATTTGTTATTGCATGCAAAAAAAGAAGGAAAAAAGAAAAAAGAAAGGGAAAGAAGGAGGGAGGGAGGAAGGGAGGAAGGAAAAGAAAAAGAAAGAAAGAAAGAGAGAGAGAGGAGGGGAGGGAGGAAGGAAGGAAGGAAGGAAGGAAGGAAGGAAGGAAGGAAGGAAGG
>JAJPUD010003903.1:20284-35256 GCA_023553655.1 Myrmecobius fasciatus
AGGAAGGAAGGAAGGAAGGAAGGAAGGAAGGAAGGAAGGAAGGAAGGAAGGAAGGAAGGAAGGAAGGAAGGAAGAAAGGAAGAAAGGAAGGAAGGAGGGAGGGAGGGAAGGAAAGAAAGAAAGAAAGAAAGAAAGAAAGAAAGAAAGAAAGAAAGAAAGAAAGAAAGAAAGAAAGAAAGAAAGAAAGAAAGAAAGAAAGAAAGAAAGAAAGAAAGAAAAGGAAGGAAGGAAGGAAGAGGAGAGAGAGAAAGTTTCATTCTGTATTCAAACAACTTCAATTCTTTCTCTGGAGGAGATAACATTTTTCATCATGAGTTCTTTGGAATTGTCTTGGATTGGAAAATAGCTGTCATTCACAATTCATCATATAATATTACTATACCTGTGTACACTGTTCTCCTGGTTCTGTTCACTTCACTTTGTATCAGTTCATGTAAGTCTTTCCAGGTTTTCATGAATTTGTTTTCTAAAAATAGTTGGATAACTGTTTTACCATAATTGTATTTCTTATATATTTATTTTATACATTTAAGAACATTCTTTGAAAAAGGAGTTACTTTGAAGAACTGACTCCAAAAAGGACTAAGAAACCCTGACTGAGAGTTGCCAACTGCATTTAATCAAACCTAATGCTGTGCAGTCAGACAGTCAACAAGCATTTAGTAAGCACTTTAGGGCACAGCAGTTAGTGTCTGGGAAGGAGAAAGTGCCCTCCAGAGACATCATATCAACCTGTCTTCCCTTTTTCTACAGCAGCCAGTCTCTGCTTCCTACCAGTACTGCCAGCCACCAGCCTGCATACAAGAACCCAGAATGCTCCAGAGGTTCTTCCTCTAGTATCCACAACCCCAGCACCTCATCTCCCAGTGGGAGACCCAGCTACTTCCACCTCCAGAGCCCTGACTCAGGGTTCATACCACCAGTTTCCACCCTGGGCCAGCCTGCTGGTTCATACTCACCCCCACTGCAGAAGGAGCATGCCAGCAGCTGCCCCCCATCCATTGCTAATTCTATGGTGGACATCCCCATTGTGCTGGTCAATGGATGTCCAGAACCAGACTCTGCCTCTCCACAGCCTCCTCGCCGACATCACAGCTTTGTCCGGCCCATGGCTGACACTTTCAGCAGCCCATATGCAGCACTCAGCAGCCACAGCAAGACCCCCTCAGATACCTCCCTTGCCTCCTCCTCAGAGGGTGAGTTTTCATCTTTCATATTATGAACTTTGATTGAGCTCCTCTGGGTCTTTAGCCTTAATCTAAAATAGAAGAAGATATTAGGCAATATAAGATATGGCCCCTGCCCTTTCTTTCTCCACCAAAAATCTCATTCTTTCATTCCCTTTATCTGGAAATCTTCCCAATAAAGAGTGGCTCAAAACTCCTAAGGGCTGAATCCTGATCTAGAGCTGGAAGGAAGCAGAGGTTATCCACCCCAATCCCTTCATTTTATAGATGAAGGGAGAAAAGGAAATAAGTATTTTCAAGCATCTACTATGTGCTTTACTAAAACACAGAGATAAAAACTTCCTGTGAGTAGCACAGAGTCACATAGATAAGAGTTTTTGCATCTTTTTGTATACTCAGAGCTTAACATATAGTAGGTGCTTATTAAATGTTTATTGAATGACTGAATGTCATATAGCTTGAAGGAACCTTAGAAGCCGTTTAGGCCAACTCCTTCACTTTATAGAGAAAGAAACAATTTCAGGGTGGTTATATGACTGGTCCAAAGTTAAACAGGTAGTTACCAGCAAAACTGGGATTTGACTGCCACAGTTCTGTGACTTCAAATCCTGTGCTCTTTTCACCATGGTAGGCTGCTTCCAGAATTTACTAAATCCTGAAGTTCTCATGTCTAGTTCAAAAATCAAGTCATAGAATCTCCAGTTTACAGAATTGCAGAAATAAAACAGATAAGACCTCAAAGCTCCAGTATCTTCATCATACAACAGAGGAAACAGGATTATGCAGGCTAAATTACCTATATGTCCTAAATCACATAGGTAGTAAACCTCAAAAACTAGATTTGAACTCAAATTTTCTCATTTCAAAATTCATTGTTCTTTCTATTGTTCTATGTTGCCTCTAGGATTAAATTAGCCATGTGGTTTTCAGGCCTAGTTTCATGACATCCTGGTCATCTCCATATTTGTTGTAATTGTGGTGGTGGTGGTGATATCAAATATATCAAATTTTTCAAAAATTTTCTGAATCTAATTCTTTTTAATTTTATAGACCTGCATAACTAAAATGGATTTTGCAGATCATCTAATACACAAAATCTAATCATTTTAAAGATGAGGAAACTGAAGCCTAGAAAGGGGAATTACTTGCCACAAGACCATATACAAAATTAATGATAGAGTCAGTCCTAGAATTCAGGTCTACTGACTCCTCGTGAAATATCCTTTCTATCAGAGCCTTTTAAAAGTTAAATATGTCATATGGCAATTCTAGAAGTAGGGAGGAAATGGGCCATGAAATTGAACAGATTCAGGCAGAACAGTGCCACAAATCTAGGGGATGATTTTATTCTTTTAATTGAATTTTTACCAATTTGATTCTGATTAATTGTCAGGTTTGTCACAGGTTTCATGACATTTAGGGTTAGAGAAGACCTGAAGTACCTCCTAAAAAGGTGCTTCTACACACTGGAGATACAAAAAGTAAATAGCCTCTTCCCTCAAGGAACTTACATTCTACTTCAAAAAATAACTCTCTATCTTACTTATAATCTAATGTCCACAGAGGTTAAATGTGAAGAGGGGTCTACAAGTTCAGAATGCCCACACCCTAGAAACCCTTCATCTGGTTCTGCCTGAGGATGCTATGAACAGTAAATATGGGAAGACCTTGTCATGGTCAGTTTAGCAGGGCAGGGGTGCATCCTACAAGGATCTTTTCTTCTATGTCCCATCTCAGGTCCTAGCAGAGACAACTCACCACCAACCATGAAGTTTGTAATGGACACATCCAAGTACTGGTTTAAACCAAGTATCACTCGGGATCAAGGTAATGTGCATGCTGTCATAAGGGAGGGAAGAAGGGGAGAGAAGAGAAAGGGAGAGAAGCAGAGCCAAACTTGAATAGGACAACAGGGGCTTCACACCATGGCACTGATATGACATATTTCCTTTCATAGAGGTTCCTTCTTGGGACATGCTTACCTGGTCCTCACTTTATGGTCTTCCATTAGCTGGTCTACTATCAGGGACCACTCCCTTCAGGACTTCTAAGGTTCTATCGCCGTGGCACCCCTCTTCTGGAATCACCTTCCCCTCTTGCTCTTCTCAAGGGCACAGATCACTTTTTAGGGACAGACATTCCTTATCTCCCCACAACTTCATCTACTGCCCAGAGTGTTTTCTTTACCACTAACTTACCCTTGGAAAAATTTGTCCTATGTACAATTATTCCTAGTTAAGGTGAGGGAGAAGGGGACACAAGAAAGCCAAGTCCCTAGATCAAAGATATTGGCCTAAACCAAGGCAAAATTTATCCTTTGTCATGGTACATTTGGATACAGGAAATGGTCTGAGATAAGCCATCAGTGGCTCTGCCATTCTCCATGTCCATTGTCAATCATTTAATAAGCATTTATTAGGTATAATCATATTATTAGGTGCTAGGCACTGTGCTAAGCACTAGAGATTTACAGATAGACAAATAGCAGTCCCTCTTCCCTAAGAATCACAATCTAATGGAGGAGACAATATGTAAACAAATATATACAAGCACAGTAAGAAATAGGTTGACCCTATAGACAAAATGGACAGAATTTGGCAGTAGAAAGTACTTCCTGCCTATAATTAAGCAAGACTATAAAATGGATCCAGGGGACTTTAGTATCTGCTTTCCCCAGGAGTAGGGGGAGATCTCTAACTGTTTGGTCCACCTAGAAGTTATGTGAGACAGAGGTATCCACTGGAGAGTGGTAAGTTGTGGGGAGGGGTGCAGCTTCTGATGTGAGAATCATTTCAGCAATCGAGCTACTGAAGATGGAGGAACCAGGTGCCTTTGTGATCAGGGACAGCACTTCGTATCGAGGGTCCTTTGGCCTCGCCATGAAAGTTCAGGAATCCTCAACATCCCCACAAAGTAGATCAGGTAATCTATCTCCCCAGGACCTTAAATCAGTACTGGATATGGGGTGGAATAGCCATAGGGTCACAGATATAGAGTTGGAAGGCTTCTCATAAAGCCATCAAGTCCAGATTCCTCATTTTACAGATGAGAAAACCAAAGTTCAAAAAGGTGATGTTACTTGCCTAAGATCATATAGATAGAAGGGGAAGAATCAGGATATGTACCCATGTCCTCTGATTCCAAATCCATGAAGAAAGGAAAAGGGGTAAGAATAAACCTAATAATAAATCCAGTTTCACCTACCACAAGGATTCTGGCTTAGGAATTTGACTTTTATCAAGTGTGTCTTTTCCTCAATTCCAATAGCCTTGTGATGGAAAGAGTTCACATTCAGAGAGAGAACTATGGAGACTGAATGTGGATCAAAGCATAGTATTTTCATCTTTTTGTTGTTATTTGTTGATTTTTTCTTGTGCTTTTTTCCCTTTTGATATGATTTTTCTTGCACAGCAAGACAAATATGGAAATATGTTTAGAAGGCTTGCACAAGGTTTTGCAAAGATGAATGTTGAAAACTATCTTTGCATGTATTCGAAAAAATTAAATACTATTAAAATTTTTAAAAAATTTTAAAGAGTAAAAAGAAAAAAAACAGTAACAAATACGCCTCTTCCTGAATGGCTCCATATTTACCAAAAAGCTCTGCCTCCCTCTACTTTATTAGATACAATTTTATAATTAATTGTTCAGTTGTTTTTCAGTAGTATTCTCTTCTTTATGACCCTATTAGGGATTTCTTGGCAAAGCTACTGGAGAGGTTTGCCATTTTCTTTTCCAGTTCATTTCACAGATGAGGAAACTGAGGCAAATAAGGTTAAGTAACTTACCCAACTAGAAAGTGATAGTTTTAACTAATGATTAATAATAGCTCATATTGATATCACTTATAATCACACAAATTGTTCTTCCCTCCCTACCCCCATCCTCACAACAACCCAGCAAGGTAGGGAGAGCACTTTGTTATTATCTTGATTTTACAGATAAGAGAACAGAAGTTAAGGGTAGCAAAGTGACTTGTCTATCATCACACAGTAATTATGAGATTCAACATTGAGACTTGAAGCAAAATTCCCCAACTCCAATTTCTGGGTTTTGTATTATGCCAGGATATGGGTCTGCCTCCAAGGAATAGAGGATGAAACCAAGTACATAATTCCATCTAATCTGTAGGCAGATTGACCAAGTGACACAGTGGATAGAGTACAGGACCTGGAATCAGAAAGACTCATCTTCCTGAGTTCAAAGGTGGTTTCAGATACTATCTGTGTGACTCTGGGCAAGTCACTTAATCCAGTTTGTTTCAGTTTTCTCATCATAAAATGAACTGGAGAAGGAAATGGCAAACCAATCCAGTATCACTGCCAAGAATGCTCCCAAATTGGGTCATGAAGAATCAGACAGGACTAGGGAAAAAAATCTATAGGTATTAACATTGAGAGAAAGTAAAGTCTTGAGTGCACAGAATCAGAATAGAGGGAGTCAAGAAAGGTTACTTGGAGAAAGTTAATCATGAAAACTGTGAATTGGCATCTTAAATCAAGAAAATGTTATGAACAAAGACTCAGGAAAAGTTAGATACTAGGAAATATGGCTATAGCAAAGAGACTATGCTGGAGATTAAGAAAATCAGTTCTAAAAGAAAGAACATAGGAAATAAATATAAGACTTTGAGAACTAAATTGAGGAGTTTAGATTTGGTCTGAAAGGCAAGTGGGAACTATTGAAGGTTCTAGTAATATATGGAGAAAAATTCTCTAGTTAATAAGATTTAGCACTGATTTATGAATAAGAGACCATCAAGTTTAGCTCCCTCAAATTACATATCAGGACACTGAGGCACGGAGATGCAAATTCATATGTTCTTGATCACACAGGAGGACAGTGCAGGGTATCAGATACTAGAAATGGCAGTCAAAAGAAGCTACATCTCCCTGAGAGGATTTGAAAAATAAATTCTTGTTCTGTATTAGGGTGATTTTGCTATGGAACTGTCTTAATGCAGCAGGCTGAATGGGACTGTAGCACAGAGTTGGAAGGGATTTTAGAATCATCTAGTCCTATCTTCTCATTTTGTACATGAGGAAACTGAAGTCCAAGGAGTGACAGTGAGAGAGTTAAGGTTGGAAGCTCCGTAAGGCTAAGTTCATAGCTCTTTCCACTATCTCCAAGATGGCTCCTGGAAGCACATCCTTAACCTGGCTTTGCAGAGGAAATAAGATAGGGAGAAGTTAAAATGTTCTTTAAGTGCTGGTAACCCACCCACTATTCCTCTTGACTATATTCAGGAACAGACGGCAATGACTTTGACTTCATCCGACACTTCCTCATTGAATCTTCAACCAAAGGGGTACACCTCAAAGGGGCTGGGGAAGAGCCCTACTTTGGTAAGGTCCCAGGCTCTCTCAGTTCCTTCAGCCCCTCAGAGCAGTCAGTTTTCTGTCTTTATGGGCAGTGAGGGTGTATCCTGCTCCACTTTGATGACCCCGTTTTCCTTGCAGGCAGCTTGTCGGCCTTTGTATACCAGCACTCCATCATGCCTTTAGCCTTGCCCTGTAAGCTAGTCATCCCCAGGAAAGGTGAGTTCTCTGTTTTCAATAGGTCTTAAAGGAAAACTTCTGATGGATTAGGGAAGGGGGCATTATGATAGACAAAGGAGAAAGGAGGGAGGGAGAGGAGGGGATGGGAGCAAAAGATTATTAAACTTCCAAAGTGGATGGCAGTGGCTAAGGGCTTAGCATCCCATATTTGCATAATTGTGATAATTATACTGGGCTACTTAGACATGTCACATCATGAATTTAGAAGGAGCAATTCAGAGGATTAATGAGGGGTGTTCTTTGTTGGAGGGACTGATTTGTTCCAATCCCTATGGGGGCCTGTTGTTTTTCTCTGGTTTAGAACTGGGAGGCAGAGATGGGGCCCCAGATCCCCCAGCAGACATCGAGGCCCCTCGATTGAAGAAATCAGCTAGTAAGTAGTTAACTGGGAAGGAGATGAGGAAAGGCGCCAGTCTAGGCTCAGAGGAGCCTAATGGTCCAGACCACCTCCCACTCTCAAACTCTTTTCTTCCATCCCCACCCCCCACATACACATGTTTCCCATCAATACTTTATTTCTAAGCCTTTAACAAGGTGATGCATTCTCCTTTCCTCAGTAAAAGTAGAGTTGTTGAGAGGCTAACATTGGCCAAACAGCAATGTAGCAGGCGCAGGGAGGCAACTGGGACCATCTAGCCCAATGCTATGCACAAATTATGTTCTGTGAACATGATTCACGTACAGAGAGAGAGAGAGAGAGAAGAAAGGAGGAAGGGAGAGAGACAGAGAGAGATAGAAACAGAGAAAGATAGAGATGGAGAAAGAGAAACAGAGAGACAGAGAAAGAGGGAGACAGAGAGACAGAGACAAGAGACAGAGATAGAGATGGAGAAAGAGAGACAGACACACAGAGAGAGACAAAGACAGAAAGAGACAGACAGACACACAGAGAGATACAGAGACAGACAGACAGAGACAGAGATAATTTTGTTGTATTCAGGAGTTCGATCTATGGAGAGGATTTTCTGCGTCTAAGAGGCAGTGTTAGAGAGAAAAGAACACCAAATTTAGAGTTTGAAATCTCAAGTTTCCTCCTCTGCTCTGTAATCAAAGGCAAGTTACTTAACCTCTGAACTTTCTCTACAAAATAAGAGGAGTTGCACTGGATGATGCCTGAAGGGCCTTCCAACTCTACCAGCTGTAAATTCTATGATTTCTTTCATTTTAAGTGGGTCTCTCTGGGCCTAAGGACCCTCCCCTTCGGGAGGGAGGGCTGCCTCTCTTAGTCTGAGACCCCTCGGGTAAGATTCTTTCAATTCTTAGTTGCCTCCCCTTTTCTCCTAATTAGACTTTAGCCATCTGGATTAACTCATACCTTGAAGTCACATCTGGAAGCTCCCATATTCTCCCAATTCCTTCCCCCTCACCCCAACTTGCAACCACACACACACACACACACACACACATACACACACACTCCTTTCTCAATCTCTCTCTCTCTCCCTCTCTCCTCCATCTCTGTCTGTCTGTCTTTCTCACTCTTCTCTCTCTCTCTCTGTCTTTCTCTCTCTCTCTCTCTCACTCTTCTCTCTCTCTCTCTCTCTCTCTCTCACACACACACACACACACACACACACACACACACTCACACACTCCTCTCTATGTTTCTCTCTGCCTGTCTCTGTCTCTCTCTGTTTCTCTGTCTCTATCTTTCTCTCACCCACACACATACTCCTCTCTGTCTCTCTGCCTTTCTCTGTCTCTCTGTCTCTGTCTATCTCTATCTCTGTCTCTCTCACACACAGACTCCTCTCTCTGTCTCTCTGTTTCTGTTTCTGTCTCTCCGTGTCTCATCTCTCTCTGTCTCTCCATCTCTATTTTTCTCTGTCTCTGTCTCTCTCTCTTTCTCTCCATCTGTCTCTGTCTGTCTCTTCACCTCTCTATCTCTCTCCTTTTCTCTGTCTTTCTCTGTCTCTGTCTCTCTCTTTCTCTCTCTCCATCTCTCTGTCTCTCTCTAACACACACACACACACACACACACACACACACACACACACACACACTTCCTCCTATCAAACAAGGTCAGGGTCACTTAATTCTCATCTCCAGCCCTGCCCCACAGTACACATTGATCCATGAGCACTGACCAGTCAAAATGAACAAGGGAGGGGAGAAAATACCCTGTGGAATGCGATAATGCATGCTAGGACTTCTCCATGGCCATAAGTTCACATCTCCATCCCACCCATGAATGGCAGAATGCAGACGTGGATCACACAGGACAGGAGCTAATCCCACAAATCTTTCCACATGACTGCTAAATTCCAGTCTCAAACACACTCCTCCTTCCTCCCTGCGGGGCTGCTTTCTCCAAAGAACTACCATTTGCATCATGGGCTCCATCCAAATGGGAAAAGGAAAGGTCTCATGGAGATGACCCAGGTGGGTGTCCGGAAGCCTCAGTGAGCAGCAACCATTCTTGTCTGTGTCCTTTAGGCTGCCAAGCCCTGTACCTGACCTCTGTGAGCGTGGAGACACTGACCGGGGCTATGGCCGTGCAGAAGGCCGTCTCCACCATCTTTGAGGGGGATACTCTACCCATACCTACTGTGGTCCATGTTAAAGTCACAGACCAGGGAATCACCCTCACTGATGTGCAAAGAAAGTAAGAGACTTTCTATCCACCCAACCTCTTGGGATGGGTGGGAACAACAGGGATGTCTTTCTGGAAGTACAACTTGGAGGGGGAAAACTCAGTGAATGGAACCTTGGAATAAATGGCAGAAATACAGGTTTTTCTGGTCCTCACTCTATGAAAACATTTCTTTGCCCTTAAATCTAGTAGCTTGTGCTTTGTTTTCATGCCCCTTGATCTCTTCAGCATTTGACTCCTCTTCTACTTTCCTGACATTATATTCTTGGTGTTTTTCATCCTATCTCCGATCACTCCCCTCTGACTCTTTCCTCCCTCTACCCCTTAAATACAATCAGGATTCCCACAGAACAATGGGTTCTCTCCTGACCCCCTTTCTTTTTTGGAGCTCTTCCATTTCCATGGTTTCAATTGTCACCCTCAGACCCACATCTTCCCTTGAAATTTCTCTCTAGAGTTCCAGTTCAGTATTTCTACTTGTCATCATATCTACTTGAGTGTGTTGTCAACATTTCAAATTCCACAAATTCAAAAATGAAATCCTCATCTTTTCCTATTTTTATTGATGGCACCCACTATCTTTCCAATCATGTAGATTCATACTCCTGGAATTACCTTGTGATTCTTTCCTTTCCCTTATTCCCCCTATCTAATAAGTCACCAAATTTACAGATTCTATGTTGGCAATATCTCTCCTGTCTCCTCCTTTCTGCTCCCACCACTAGAACCAGCTAAATTCAAGTCTTCCTTACCTCTCACCTAGACTAGTACAACTGCTTCCTAATGGGTCTTCAGGCCTCTAGTCTGTCCCCTCTAGAATCTATCCTTCAAACCAATGTTCAAGTAATCTTTCCTACCAATGTACTGCCTTGATTATCATCAGCATTTTCCTTTGCCTGCTGAAAAAAAAAATACCCTTTATTAGGGTAATCCTGATGTTCAAGGCCTTCCATAATTTTACTCCAACCTGACTTTTCAGTCTTATCTCCATGTTGCTTCATGCCTTCTGCATTCCGTTCTTGCCCTGCTCCTTTTCATCACCAAGTGGCAACCCTGCTTGAATGAGACAACCCTCCACCCCATCTGCATCATCTCTATTCACACCTCTCTTTCCATACCCAACTCAGGTATCATCTTCTCCATGAAAACTTTCCCACCTGAAGATGAGCTGTCTCTCCTCAAAATTCTCCTTGAGCCTTGCTTAGGTCAAAGCTTCTTAAACTGTCAGTTGTGACCCTATATGAAGTCATATAACTGAATGTGGGTGTCTCACCTTTTACTGCTTGGCAGCAGTAAAAAGCATCAAATATTTCACCAAGATTTAATTCTTTATGTAAAAATAAACAAGCATCTCATTAGTATGCAAATTTGCTTTCCATCTTTAATAAACAATAAAATGACATGTATACCAAAGAATTGTTTTAAAATAATTTTCATTATTTATTATCAATAAATGTTTGATTTGTACACCTATTTGATATACCTGTATACCCAGAGTCGAGTAAAAATTTCTCAGCTTGATAACTGACTTCTGCCGTATTCGATTTATATTTGCAACCTTGCCATTTCCCTCTGTTGAATTATAAGATGGCTTTTACCTATCTTTATGTATTTATATAGTACTTTGCACACTGTGATGAATAAATATTTATAACATAATATAAAACAATATATTATGTTACATATAATGCAATACGATGGATATGTATTCTCTAATATATAATTATATATGACAAATTATTGTCTATAATATTGTTATATATAAATAATGTTAATGCTTATGTATGCATATTGAATTTATGTCCCTTGGCTTCTCTGGCCCTCCAATTTTCCAAGGAATTCCTTAGGGAAATGTTCTTGGGATGCTGCAGTAGGCTTCCACCCATTCTTTTTTTGTTCCTTTTCTTCACAGAGTGTTTTTCCGACGACATTATCCACTTGCCACCCTCCGTTTCTGTGGCATGGATCCACAGCATAGGAAGTAAGTATAAGATTAAAGTCTGGCAAGTCTAGGATTCAGGATGGTAGTCCTATATTTCCCTTGTTCACTTACCCCTGGGGAACCTCTCAGCCATCTCTGCTCTTCCCCTAGCAGGGTCACTTTGTAAGGTGGTACCACTGGGGAGAACAAGGTTGGGGGAGGGTAAGGAATAGGATGAAGTTAGATCTTTTCTGCATATCCCTCTCAGTAAGATTTCCATTCAGAAGTGAACAAAGCCCTTCTTCATTTTGTTCTGTCTCTCCCTTCCCTCAAACAGGTGGCAGAAGTATTGTAAATCTTCCCGGTAAGTCCTCCTCCTCTCTTCTCTTACTTTGAAACTTTTTTAGCCTAGTCTAAAAATCATTCATTGAATATCCTCTATGAATAGACCCTCTGTGTTGGGATTGTAGGAGGGATCCAAAGGGAAGAAATAGTCGTTGTCCTCCAACTGCTCCATATTTACTGGGGAAAATAAAGTCCCTATCTTCAGAGGGGCTCTAGTCTGATTGGAATGGAGAAGACTCAGTCCCTGTGCTTAAGGGAAAGGGTGTAGTAACCTAGGGGAAAAATCAATTACTACCCTCAAGTGGTCTCCAATCTGATGAGGTGGGAAAAGATACAGTTCCTGTCTTTAGGAAACCCCCAAATTGACTGGAGTGGGGAGAAGCATAGTTTCTACTCTCAAGGACCTTTCAGGCTGATGGGGGAAGAGACAGTTTCTACCTACTGAGAGTCCCTAGCCTGGTGGGATTGGGAGGGAAGAGTTTCCTCCGTAAGAGAACCCCCAGTCTGATGGAAGAAGGTAGAGATTCTACCCCTTTCATTTAGGATAAATGCCTTCAATGAGCCCAGATATGAGCATGAAGAAATACAAAAGCTAGATTAAAGTGTGTGTGTGTGTGGTGGGGAGGGGGTCAGAGGAGGGGGTAGTGAGTTAAGAAAATCCAGTCCTATCCCAGGCTGGAGAATCTTCAAACCCTACACCTCATTCATACCTTTCTCTTTCTCTTAAGGCTTTTTGGCTTTATTGCCAAGAGTTTGACAGAGCCTGCAGAAAATGTGTGTCATCTCTTTGCTGAATATGATGCTGTCCAGCCAATTTCTCTGGTCATCGACCTTGTGGGTACCCTGCTTCTGGATATGGAGAGAATATAGGTGCAAGAGAAGGAGTAGAGGGCAGCTGGCCAGGGGATACCTCCCAATGCTCCCTGAACCCCAGAGTGGCAATCCCTTGCCCACCTCTGCCTGAGAAAGGAGAGAGGTCATGGCCCTACTTCTAGACCAGCTGTAGGAGGACCCCGGTTGCCATCTCCATGGAAGGTTGGGAAGAGACTGATAAAACTAATTCTAGAGCTAAAACCTACAAATATTGCCAAAACTGTCCTGAGCTCTTCTGTAGAGCAGAGATTCAAGTATTATTAGCCCCTCAGAGAGTACCATGTCTGAGAGACTTCAAGGAGTGAAGCCCCAGATAGGTTTATGTTCAATGATGACTTTACAATAGGATTCCAGTCTGGCTCCACTCATCACCAGCATAATAATACCACTCAGAATCTCAGAGTGAGTCTTTCCCCCAACCCCTCACATTAGCGCTATCACCATTATCACCCTCGATGGCTTCTAGGAAAACTGAAAGCCACAAGCAGAGCATCTTGTCCAGGGATTCTTAACCTGGGATCAGTGAACTTGTGTTTTAATAATATTTTTATCACTATTTGAGTATAACTGATTTCCTTTGTAATCCTATGTATTTTTTTTGCCTTTTTTGCCTTTAACATTAATCTGAGAAGGGGATTATAAACTTCACTACACTGCAAGGGAGCAATGAAAAAGTTCAGAACCTCCTGATCTAGTTCAACTCCCTCATTTTATAGATGGAGAAGTAGAGATCCGGAGAAGCTTTTTTCCTGTGTCTTTCAGGCATTCTGGTCAGACTGCCCCCTTCCCCCCTCCCCCCCCCCCGACAAAAAAAAAGGAGGAGGGGGAAGGGAGGGAACAGAATGTATAGAAATCCTGAAAATGGTTACAGGTGTAACTACTGAGCACCTAAAGGAATCTGACCACTACTTAAGGACATCTCTCTCTTGCTTGCTGCTGATTGGTGCATTCAAAAATATCTGGGATCTGCCTACCCTGGATTGGTGCATTTAGAAAGAACTGCATAAACTGTAGCATGTGAGCATGGTTCAGGTCTGTCTGCAGTCCTGACGGTGATGACTAATTCAGGACCGCATCTCATGTGTCACGGAACATGTCTCAAATGGACAAACTGGCCTCGATGGCTAGGTCACTGACCAATATATCTGCCTTTATTTTTACAACAATAAAGTATAACTAGTTTAAGGTCCTGGTGAGCATGAGCTGTATTTCCTTTCCTTGAAACCAGAAACAGAGCCTAATAACTTCTCACTCCCATGTTGTTTTTCGTGTTTCTGGGAGAAAGTATGGGACATCTAACTTCACAGATGTACCTTCTTTAGAGGAGCCCAGGGATTTTTAACTTGGGGTCCATCATCTTTAGGGAGTTCCCCCACTTTTACCACTCACTACCTGTGTCACTCTCTCGACCTCAGTTTCTCCAGCTGTAAAATCATGGGATTGGATTAGATGACCTATAATTCTCATTTCTGATTCTCTGTCCTGTGTGTGCCTTAAATTAATTTTCACTCGACCCTCCGAACAAAGGATCAAACCTGTTTGATGGCCCCAGCCAGCAGCATCGACCACATGGGGG
Source organism: Myrmecobius fasciatus (assembly GCA_023553655.1). Lineage (NCBI taxonomy): Eukaryota > Metazoa > Chordata > Mammalia > Dasyuromorphia > Myrmecobiidae > Myrmecobius > Myrmecobius fasciatus. The sequence goes on from JAJPUD010003903.1 coordinate 34,338, forward strand.
TAGCAGAGAGTCAAGAATCAGAACGTGGGATTGGAGAAAGACCCCATCCCAGGGATGCAGCTCCTAGAAAGGGAAAGGGGGGAGAACAAGAAGGGGGGGTTGTTAAGAAGATGGAAAGATTCATTTAAGGCACAGGCTCTAGGGAGACCATGGTCTGGTCTAAAGTCAGACGGTATATTCTCAAGCTTCTAGGGAGGAGAGAAAATAGGAGACCCTGAGCAGTTTTGTTGGAAGGAGACATCCTGGTGGGGGGAGGGAGAGTGCTCTGGAAGAAGGATCACATTTGTTCTGGAAGTAACAAGTGACTGGCCTCTAATGAGAGCCAGCTGGCAGCTGTGGCCAGAAGTACATCATTAACCTTGGCCAAGGGCTTGCTTTGACGGAGGTTACAGTTTCAATCTGGGAAACCAGGTTCAGCTGGAACAGGCTAGGGGGTGATGGGCACAGGCAGGCATAGAATTGCCTAGCCAGAGCCACCTCCCCACACACAGCCCCTGCGAGCATCCTCCTGCTGCTTCCCTGTGCCCCAGATAGGTCCATGGAATCCCAGCATGGCAGAGATGGAAGGGTGATGATAGGATCTGAACTCTCATTTTACAGATGAGAAAACTGAAAGCTATGTCATTCAACACCACAGCAAGCCTTGTCGCTTCGGTCTTTCTGTGTCTGCCTGTCTCTCCCACTCTCTCTCCCTTCTTTCTCTTTCTTTTAATCCTTCTCCCTCTTTTCTCTTTAATCATTTAATTTCCCTCTCTCATTGTTTTCCTCTTCATCTTTCTTCTTTCCTCCCTCTCAATCTCTTTCATAGTCTTTTTTCTATCCCTTTGTCTTAGTCTGTCTCCTCCCCATCCATCTCTGTGTCTATGTTTCTTTCTCTCTCTCTCTCTCTCTCTCTCTCTCTCTCTCTCTCTCTCTCTCT
>JAJPUD010003903.1:35266-76721 GCA_023553655.1 Myrmecobius fasciatus
CTCTCTCTCTCTCTCTCTCTCTCTCTCTCTCTCTCTCTCTCTCTCTCCTTATTAGTTCTGTAACCTTGGGTAATCAATCCATCCATCAATCTACAAGTATTTATTAACCATTTACTATATACCAAATCTTGGGAATATAAAGATAAAAGTGAAACAGTCCCTGCCTTAGAGGATCTTACTTTCTAATGGGGAAAGACAATACATAAAAGAACACTGGGAAGAAAAGACAACTTGGCGACCTCATTCCAAGCCAGAAGGAAAGTAATATGCAGCTAGGCTAGAATCATAGATTGAAACTGGGTTAGGAAAGGTTTTAAAAACCAGAGGACTTTATATTTGATCTTCAAGGCAATTAAGGAGGCACTGGAGTTTGAATGAGTTGGAGAGTGCCATTGTCATAGCTTCCGGTCCTTAAGGAAAATCACTTTGATAACTGGAAGACAGAGCTTATTGGGAAAAGATTAAGGCAGGGAGACCAATTGGAAAGCTATAGAAAGGAAGGAAGGAAGGAAGGAAGGAAGGAAGGAAGGAAGGAAGGAAGGAAGGAAGGAAGGAAGGAAGGAAGGAAGGAAGGAAGGAAGGAAGGAAGGAAGGAAGGAAGGAAAGGAGGGAGGAAGAAAGACAGGGAGGGAAGAAGGGAGGAAGGAAGGAGGGGAAAAGGGAGGAAGGGAAATGAAGATTTGTGGAGGAAAATGATGAGTTTTGTTTTGGATCTGCTGAATTTGAGATGCCTACAGGGACATTTGGTACAAAACATCTATTAGGCAATTGTTTGTACAGGTCTGGAGCACAGGAAAGAGATTAGGAATAGATGTGTGAATGGCCATGTTGGGACTGGAAGTCCTACAAATGATAATTATATCCAGGGCAAATAATAAAGTCAATAAATAAAAAATTATAAAGAGAGAAAATAAGGGGCCCACGATTTCTGTGGGCCTTACTTCCCTCATGTGTAAGGTCAGGATTCTGGACTGGATGATCTCAAAAGTCTCTGCCAATCTCTAAACCCATGATCCTGGGTCATCAGTAACAAAATGGGTTAAAGTTGTCCAATCAAAAAGAAACACAAAATCATGGACTATTAGCACTGGAAGGGTCCTTCAAGTTCATCTGATCTAATCCCCTTATTGTATAGAGGGGAAAAAACAGATTCAGAGAAGCCAAATGAATTGTTCAGAATCAAACAGCTAGGAACTAGAATAGAGACTAAAACTCATGGTGTACAGGGAAAACAATCCTAATCTTGCAATCGTAGAATTTGAGTTTGAATATTGGCTCTCCTACTTAATTACTTGATTGACCTCATCTGTCAATTAAGGGATTTGGACAAGATAACTTCTTAGGTCTGTTCCAACTCTACATCAAAGATCCTATGTCCCATGTTCTTCCCAGTACAACATGCTGATTGTGACTCAGCTCAGATCTTCCTATTGCCCAAATCTACCTGGCTCTAACCCTTATTGGGTGGCTCAAATTAGGCCAGGCCCATGTAGAGAATATGTGGTTGACCTCCACTTGGATCCATCTGACATGGCCCCTCTCCTCACCAAGCCTGGGGGGGCTGCATGGACAGGAGTCACATCACACCAGGATACTACAACAAAACTCCAGGATTGGCACCCAAACAATGGGAAGACAAGGGTCAATGGAGTCACCCCAACTCCTTGTGACCAACCCAAGACATATAGGAGGTAGACTAGGAATCAAGAGAGATAGCCAAGACATGTAGGAGTCCTAGAAAACCTAGAAGGCCTGAAAAGACGCATAGTCAGAGCTCCCTACTACTACATTAGCTCTGGGCATACCCAAGTAGCTGGGAATGGCCCAGTGGGAAGAATATTGGAATCTGAGGACCTCAGTTCAAATCTCAGCTCTAACACCTAGTATCTCTATGACTTAGAACAAGTCACTTAAATCCTGTGTCTCTTTTTCCTTATTTATTAAATTAGAGAATAACCATTAAGGAAATTCCCAGTTTTAAGTCTGTGATCCTATGAACCTGCCCCAGAAAACAATGTGGGAGAGTGGGAAGAACACCAAATTTGGAGTCTGTCACCTAATCCTCATGGAAACTTGATGCCAGCAAATTATTTAACCTCTATGGGTTCTCACTTCTAAAATGAGGAAATCGGACCTGAAAACCTTTAACAGTCGGTTTCAGTTATAAATTCATGTTCCAAACTGGACAATATTCCAATATTACCCCCTCAATACATACATTACCATGGGATAAGCTAGTCAGTGAGAATGGAAAATATCCTCAATGCATCCTGACTTCTGGCCTTTCTGTGACCAAATGTACTGTGGTTTCCCTGGCCAACAGAGAGGAACTGCCCTTTCCCCAGCAATGTTATACTTTTGGCCACACCGGTTCTACAAGGACAGGGTCACCAGAGGGGAGAGGTCATAACAGAAAAAAACAGAAAAGGGAGGTCTACCTTCTTCAACTTAATAATAACTAATGTGTATTTAGCATTTTGAGGCTTACATGTAATTATCTCACTTAATCCTCGGAACAACTCCATGAGGAAGACTTTACTATTATCTCAAGTTATAGATGAAAAAACAAGTTTAGGGAGGTTAAGGGATTTGACCAGGATGACACAGGGAGTACATACCTGAGGCAAGATTTGAATTGGGGGCTCTATGACCCCCTAGCACACTAGTCACCTAAATATTAACCTAAACACAGCAGCTTAAACACACCTCTCTGAGGATCAAATTTCTCATTTGTAGAATATGAAGGTTAGATAAGATCACCCCTAGAGTAGGTCCCTTCCACTTCTAAATCCCATGCTTCCAGGAACAAAATTCCCTATCCTCCGTTCTAGAATAAAGGAAGAAACAATTTTCCCCAGAGGCTAAAAAGTAATCAAGTTCACCTGTAGCTTCCCTGGGACACCCCCACCCCAAGCAGAAGCTTTTTTTTTTCTGAAAGCAATTGGGGTCACACAGCCAGTAAGTGTCTAAGGGTGGATTTGAAATCAAGTCCTTCTGACTCCAGAACTGGTGTTCTAATCACTTCAACAACTAGTAACCCCTAGAATTCTTTTAAAGGAATATACAGCTTTCCTTGTTCTTGGGGCCTCAGTTTCTTCATCTGTAAAATGGGAGAAGGTGGACTCAGTGACTTGTAAGGTCCCTTTCCTATGATTCTAAGATCTCCTCTCTTCTTCCCAGTGGGAGCCATTCCAAGACCAATAAAGGTCTCCATTCTCCTGCATGTTCAGACCTTTCTGCTACACACACAGACTATACACCGCCCTTCCCCTACCCCCATCATCTTTCTCTGCCATTTTTCAGTCCAGATCTACTGCCAAAAATGCCTCTAGGCCTAAGTCCACACGAAGCAGCAAACCGCCCTGGTTAATCTTTCCTCCAGGAAGGAAGGGTTGGAGAGAAATTGAGCTAACTTTTTGCTAAAGAGCAACGCAGTCTGACCAAGTGGAAACAAATTCCCAGCTCCAGAGTGTCCTTGAGCCCCAGATGGAGAAGAAATTTGGGATCTTAAATGAAGAGAGAGCCTAACTTCTCTAATTCAGATGGCTCCAGAAGGAAGATTTTTTTCCTGTTCCTGTTTAGCTCTGAGCCCTACCCTCATTCCTACACACACACACACACATACACACACACACACACACACACACACAATTCTTTCCATTTCTCCTGCCATCTACCCCTATTCTCCTCTCCCTGGTCCTCCTTCTCCATCCATCTCTTTCCCCTTTTTCTCTTCTCTCTCCTCCCTCTCTCTCCCTCTCCATCTCTTCTCTCCTCCCTCTCTCTCCATCTCTTTTCCCCTCTTTTCTCCTTCCTCCTCCCTCCATCTCTCCTCTCTTCTCTCTCTTCCTGATCAAATCACTCCCATCCTTAGGTCCCATTGTCCTCAGGAGGGTGAGATTGGAACTGACTAGACAAAGAGTACAGGATCCCTGCATTACATCCTAGAATGAAGACCATTGACTTCATGAATGAAGACCCCAGAGCTATCTGATCCAACCCTCTTGTTTTAGATAGAGAAACTGAGGCCCCAAGAAATTAAGAGACTTGCCCAATGTTACACAAATAGCATATGGCAAAGTTAGAATCTGAACTCAGGATTTTGGATCTGAAACATCACAGTCATTCATTCACAAGATTATAGATTGAGAGCTTGGAGGGTTGGGAGATTGGGGAGGAGGGTCTTAAAAGCCAATCTAATCCAATCCTCTCATTTGACAGAGATGAATTATACAGTTAGTGTCAGAGGCAGGACTTGAATCTAGGTCCCAAAGTCCAACACACTGTATACAGTGCCACTTATAACTCCAGGGGTACTGTCCACCCCAAGACACTTTCAGCCTGTAGTTACCTTCAGCTAAAAAGGATCAGTTGTTCCACTGTTGCTTTGGCTCTCACAACTGACCCAGGTGACCTGCCAGTGATCAGCTCTAGCCTCCCCTGTAGCTGAGGGCTTGGTCCTGGAGCAAAAGATGGAAAGGATTTCCCAAACCAAGAGGCCCAAGGTCAAGCTCCCACAGCCAGATGAATCTGTATTCTGTGCTAATGAGATACATATGGGGACAAGTGTTTGAGGGAGCATTAGGGTGAGGAACTGGAGGTGGCAAGGAGCTCTAAGGGTCCAGTATAGAAGGTAAAGTTTGGAGTTCTTCCAGCCTTGAATTCTGAGGCAGGAATTTTCTGCTGCAGGCTTCCTCTCTGACTTTTTCTGGCTGTGAGTAGACACTCCAATCTGGAGTCAGAAAGCCAGGAGAAGCTGAATCAGAGAAACAGATTTTTTTTTTCTTTCTAGTTCAGGCCCCACCCTTTCTAAGGGTCAGGCACTAGAAACCCCAAGGAGGAAGGTCCACCAAGTTCATTGTACCATCCCCCCTGACCTGCCTTTGTCTCTTCTCTTCCCAAGCTAAACTTACAAGCCTTTCACCCCAGTCCCTGGCCTGACCCCCAATTCTACTACCCCACGTGCTCCCCTTCACTTCCAGCTGGCCTAAGACTTGTTTTGTAACTCAATTTGTTTTTTTTGGAAGGAGTCACAGTGGCTCATGTCTCTCTGGGCTAGTTCCAACCCAAAAGAGGCCAGGGCCAGCCGGAGCTGGACCTAGCAGAGAGATCAGCATGAGCAGCAGTGGTAGAGGATGCCGGTTGAGAGTCCAGGGCATAGGGCAATTCATTTCAAGAATTTTAATCTTGTTGAGGGCAGGGACCAAATATTTTCAAATTTTGTACCTCCCTAGTGCATTGCTTCATAAATGTTTGTTGTATTCTATTTATTCCTTTAAGCCCCAGTGCATTGCTTCATAAATGTTTGTTGTATTCTATTTATTCCTTCAAGATGTAACCAGGAAAGAGCTGGTCAGCTTTGAGGTCAGGAAGACCCGAGTTCAAGTTTTAACCCTGAGAAGTAATTTTACCTCTGAGTGGTCCCAGCAATTCAGATTATAAATTACTTTAGACTATAAATTTATAAGGTACTAATGGATACTAGCATTAGCGAAGGACATTTCCATAGTGGGAGTTCTGCACATTGATGAAATCAGAAATCCAGATTACTCTTCCCCCACCACCAAAAACAAAAACAAAATTTTCCTTCATGGGATATTTCTAAATTGTAAGTATTGATAAGTAGAGGGGCAAGGGACAGGTGGAAGTCAAGGTTGTCAATAGTACCCTGGACTTTTTCATCTTTCCCCTTCACTATTTTAGATACAAGGAACTGGCAGCCCTTAAGATAAAGACCCTTTCTAATCCTCTCTCTGCCCATCCCCAACTGAAAGGTCTGACTCCATGGTACCTATACAAATGGATATTAATAATCCTGGGGATTTTACACCAAGAAATGATCTTATCTATCTCCTGCCTTCAATCAGGACAATTTCTCCCCATTTGAGAGGAAGAGAGTATACAGTTAATAACTTGTCCCTGACTAAGTAGTATATATCATAGTCTCCACTTGAACTTAGGTCTTCCTAAATCCAACGCTGAACCTCCTGTCCATTATACCCTGCTCCCTTCTCATCATGTTCGTGGCAGAAGATACATAAAGGTGGACAGAAAAAGCATTTATTGAGTGCTTAGTATGTACGGGCATTGGGTTTAATAAGTGTTTGTCAAAGTGAACTGAGTCCAACTTAGATGAAGGTTCATGCTACCAGTGGGAGAAAAAGAAGTCGTTGTCTTGGCCACCCTCTCTGCAGACCTCTGCCAGCCTGCCCCCTGCCAGAGCAGAGCTCTTGCCAGGCCTGGCTTAGGCACCCCACTTCCTAGAATGCATAGTTGGCCTGCAGGTATCTTAGAATTGGCTCCCATCCAGACTGGAAGAGCCAGGTTCCTGAATGGTGAGGGTAATTAGGAAGAAGACAGGGTCTTTGAACCCTCGGTACCCACTGAATTGTTGAGTTAGAAACCTTTCTCAGGGAATGGCTTATCGTGTCAGGGGATTGTAGTGGAAGAAAAGCAAAGTCTTTCCTTAAAAATGGCTGAAGGCTACAGGTCTACTAAGGTGGAATTGTCCTACACCCAGCAGATTGGTTAAAATGATAGATGCTCTTCAATAAGGGAATGGCTAAACAAGATATGGTATATAATTGTGATGGAATACTCCTGGGTTATAAGAAGTGCTGAGCTTAATGATCTTAGAAAAACATGGAAAGACTTGCATGAAATAATGAAGATTGAAATGAGCAGAACCAAGAGAATGTTGTACATAGTAACAGAAATATTGTCCTAAGAACAATTTTGAATGACTAATTAAAAGTGAGTGTCATATTCAAACCAACTTACAAAGGATCTATATGAAGATGCTATTCACCTCCAGAAAAAGAACTGATAAATAGAAATGTGCATAGTATGGTAATATATTTATTTATGTGTATGTATATATACATATTCACATATATAAATGCACATATGTATGTGTGTATGTGTGTTTAATTGTAGCCTCTCTAGGGTGGAGTGGAGGAAAGAAGAAAAAAAAATCTTAGAAGAAAGAACAGAAAAGCATTGTTTTTGAAAACAATGTGTAGTATTTATTATATACTTTTCTCAAAAAAAGTAAAGATTCTGAAATGGAAATTCGCAGTTTTATATTAAATCCTCTATGTTGTACTGCATACATAGAAATGTGTAGGTTTGTTTTTGTTGTTGTTGTCTTTTTTTTTCATTTAAGTTCAAAATGAATAAAAAATAAGAAGATAGAATTGTCCTAGAGGACAGTAGTGTCTGTGATCTGGAAGCCTAGGAGGATAATGATTCTGTCTGATCAATCAATCAATAAGTATATATTAAATCTCTATGAAGTGTCAGGCACTGTCCTAGGTGCTGAGAACATGAAGACAAAAATAAACCAATCCCTGTCCTCAGGGAGCCTGCATTTTATAGGAGACAATATGTAGCTATTGAATGTTCAGCATATAGGTATGTATATGCTTGCGCATAAAACAGAAATATAAGGTAATTGGAGATGGAGAGGGGATGTGCTGGGGAAGAATGGTCTGGGAGAAGCTTTGTATATTCGAGCTGGGGAGGAATTCTACAAGAAAGAGTGTGAGGAGGGAGAGCATGACAGGCATAGGGGGCAGCCAGAACAAAGGTGCAGAGGTGAGAGATGGAGTTCTGTGTGGGAAAGGAACAGTGAGGTGGCTAGTTTGATTAGACCATAGAATATGAGAAGGGTAATAGCTGGGTGGATATCAATAGATAGAGCTCAAGATACAGAGTCAAGAAAACCTGGATTCCAGTACAACTTCAAACACATATTTGCTGTATGACCTTGGCAAAGTCACTTAATACTATTTGCCTCAGTTTCCCCACTTGTCAAATGAACTGGAGAAGGAAATGGCGAACCATTCTAATGTCTTTGCCAAGAAAATCTCAAATGAGGTCACAAAGAGTTTAGACATGATTGAAAAACAAGTAATATAAAATGAATGTGAAAGTACAGGTTGCAGTCATGTTGGAAAGGGCTATAAATACCAAAAATAGAAGTCTATATTTGAATCCAAGAAGCAATAGGGAGCCACCAGAGTTTGGGGAGTAGGAATGACCTTGTCAGCCTTTCACTTAAGAAAAATGACTATGGGGCCAGCTAGGTGGCACAGTGGATAGAGCACCAGCCCTGAAGTCAGGAGGACCTGAGTTCAAATCTGGTCTCAGACACTTAACATTCCCTAGCTGTGTGACCCTGGGCAAGTCACTTAATCCCAATTGCCTCAGCAAAAAGCAAAAAAAAGAAAAGAAAAGAAAAGAAAAATGACTATGGAAGCTGAGTAGAGGATGAAGTGGATGGATGGCGTATATATCTTGGGGTAGTGCAGGGGGTATCTGATCCCTATCCTGAAGAATGGTCATTGTTGGATTCAGAGTTAGAAGAAATTTCCTGATTTTGTGTTGTATTCCTAGCACTTATAGTGAATATAGCATAATAGTGCTCAATAAAAACTTTTTTAATGTATTTATTTAGCCCTCCCTTATTTTATAGATAAGAAAACCAAAACCCAGAGAAATATGGTGATCATATTCACGCTCACTCCCATTCTCAAAAAATGGAATTCAAATCAAGATCCTCTAACTCTAGTGTTCTGTGTGTTAGTCCAGTGGTATCAAACTCAAATAGAAACAGAGGCCACTAAACCATAAACCCCATATTGACTTCAAAAACCACAAGTTCACATTATCAATATTTTGTTTTATTTATTTTGTTAAACATTTCCCCAATTCCATTTTAATCTATTCTGCCCTTACTCATGAGTGTTGTAGGTCATGTGTTTAACACTCCTACATTTTACCTCTGGCTTCTTATAATTTTTGACCCTGGGTCAATTCTCTCCCCTCCAGCCCTCATTCTTTCTTTTTGCCTCTAGTTATTGGCCCCTCTCTTCCCCATCATAGCTTTTTCCTTAGTGAAGGACAGACAATGTCCTGGTGGCCTTGTTTTTATGGCCCTCATTGTGTGTGGCCTTGATTTTCTTCCCAGATCATAGTCAGGTTGTTGGAGCACTGGGGAAGGGGGAGGAGGGAAGAGGAAGAAGGGGAATTCGGACACAAAGAAAGGGAGGGAAACAATTGTGGTGATTTTGGAAAGAACAATGAATTTAGAGCCAGACAAGTCATTTAAAGTCTCTGGGCCTGTTTGGTCCTTTGTAAAATGAAGGAAATGAATCAGATGACCTCCAAGATTCCTTACAGCTTTAAATATTTGTCCATATGACCTATGATGCTAAGAAGGGAGGACGTACACTATAATCCAGGAGCCTTGGGAAATCAGATGTTGTCCCAAAGCCTCCAAGCTAGCTGCTGCTCAGTGGAACCTGACTATAGTGGCCACTGCCTCTAGCTTTGGACTCAGTTGAAATCCTGGAATGTGATGCTTCTGAACCTCTATAGAAAGAACCAAAGCGCAAATGTTAAGACCCAAAGAGATTTGGTCTCTGATTTTCCATCTTCCCAGAAAAATCCCACTCCACTCCATGAACCAGACTCTCAGGACCCCATGACCACTAATGACTCTATTAGATACTACCTTGTATACCACTGCTGATGAGGAAATCAGGGGAGAAAAGAGAAAATCCCTTCTTCTTCCCCTTGCTGTACTGTCCAAGGGAGCAAAAGGGAAAAGCAGACTCTTCTTAGAGTTCACCTTGGAGTGGGGTAATCTTGCTTTTTACCACCTCACATAAACATGTGCTTAATCAGTTGCCTTCATTCAATGGCCTCCCCACTGATAATTCCATCAGACCACATGAGGAACTTCATACTTTGTCAGGTTGCTTAGGTAGTAATGTTACCTTCTACTGTTCCATTATATTAGGTAAACTCTTAAATACCTTCTTCAAGCCTCTTTTTTACATAAGGAGTAGACCTGAGAGACACAGAAAGCCAGAAAATCAAAGAGAAAAAAAGATTCAGACAGAGAACAGAGTAGAGATCTATAAGATACAAGAAGACAGGATGAGGCAGAGACACAGGAACCCACAGAGAGAACAACAGGGCTAGTAGTATTGGAGTTGAGGCAAGGGAGAAACAGAAAAATAGAAGGAAAGGAGAAAATAGCCACAGACATTCATAAGATGAGGATGTAGTGACAGAAAGTAATCCATGAATCCCTATATCTCTAGCTTTGATGAGTTCTCCCTGTACAAGGTCACCTGCCTCACTTTCAGGAATACATACTTTGGTGCTTTTCCTTTTTTCCTCAGTTTTTAGGACATTTCATTCATTCATTCCAAGAATTCTAAAGCTTTGTGTCATGGATCTTTGGATAGTAGGGTAAAACCTATGAACCCTTTTTCAAAAGAATATTTTTAAACGCATAAAATATTTGTGATTACCAAGGAAACCAATTGTGCTGAAATACAATTACAAAAAAAGTTGGGGGTTTTTTGTTTGTTTGTTTTAAGAGCACCCCAATTGAGGAACCAATATATTCCGTAGGAGATACTATACTGGACAATGTCTTACATAAACAAGTAGACATAAAATGTCTACCATCTCACTGCATCCCTACCCTCAGGAAGCTTAAAATCTAATAGATTCATTACAATGAAACCTCAGGGCTAGACTTCTTCCTGCCTCCTTTGTCTGGACCTGAGTAACAGAACCAGGCAGTACTGGTATAAAACATTCACAGTCCAGCCAGGTGCTTTAGTCCACAGCGACCCCTGGTGTCCCTACAGAACACTGCTTCCCTCTGTCCTGTCTCTTGGCTACAAGGTAAAGGGGTGTGGGTATAAAGATAAGGATGTGTGGACAAATGGTCCCTTGTGTAGTGAGGAAAGTTTTTGTATTCATCGGCAAAGGTAGATAGAGGAGGTTAAAAGCTGGACCCCACCTATCAAGAAGAATAGTTAGAACATCTTAATTGTAGCAAACACCTGACCTAGGTTCCTCTACAACTCAAAATTATGTTTTCAAAAGTAGAAAAGAAAATTTTACATTTGATATTTCTTGGGTTCAGGGAACACACTGGTAAATGTTTAATAATCGGCTCTCCCAGATTCAAAATGTACCCCCATGAAACTTTTTTTAATTAAAACTTTTTATTTGCAAAACATATGTATGGGTAATTCTTCAACATTAGCCCTTACAAAGCTTTCTGTTACAAATTTTTCCCCCTACTCCCCACCTCTTCCCTTAGATGGCAGGAAATCCTTAATTATGTTAATTATGTCAAAGTGGTTGGCAAATTGAATATATGTATACATATTCCCATGCTTATCATTGTTGTGCAAGAAAAAGCATATCTACAAGAAAGAAAAATCAGATAAAGGAAACACAATGCAAGCAAACATCAATCGAGAGCATGAAAATGTTATGTTGTGGTCCACATTTCATGTCCCTCTCTCTGGGTGTATATGGCTTTCTTCACTGAACAATTGGAACTGGTTTGAAACATTTCATTGTTGAAGAGAGCCATGTCCATCAGAATTGATCATCATATAGTATTGTTGCCGTGTATAATGATCTCCTGGTTCTGCTCATTTCACTCAGCATCAGTCCATGCAAGTCTCTCCAGGCCTCTCTGAAATCGTCCTGCTGGTCATTTCTTACAGAACAATAATATTCCATGACATTCATATACCATAATTTATTCAACCATTCTCCAATTGATGGGCATCCATTCAGCTTCCAGTTTCTAGCTACTACAAAAAGGTCTGCCACAAACATTCTTGCACATGTGGGGCCCTTTCCCTCCTTTAAGATTTCTTTGGGATATAAGCCCAATAGAAGCACTGCTGGGTCAAATGGTATGCACAGTTTGATAACTTTTTGAGCATAGTTCCAAATTGCTCTCCAGAATGGCTGGATCCTTTCACAGTTCCACCAACAATGTATCAGTGTCCCAGCTTTCCCACATCCCCTCCAACATTTGTCATTATCTTTTCCTGTCATCTTAGCCAATCTGACAGGTGTGTAGTGGTACCTCAGAGTTGTCTTAATTTGCATTTCTCTGATCAATAGTGATTTGGAGCACTTTTTCATATGACTAGAAATAGTTTTAATCTCATCATCTGAAAATTGTCTATTCATATCCTTTGACCATTTCCTCATGAAACTTTTAAGATTAATCTTCATGAGATTTTAGCAACAAGATTACAGAAAGTCATCCCCAGGATAATACATCATGACCAAGTAGGATTTATACCAGGAATGCAGGGCTGGTTCAATATTAGGAAAACTATTAGCATAATCAATTATATTAATAACCAAATTAATAAAAATCATATGATTATCTCCATAGATGCAGAAAAAGCCTTTGATAAAATCCAACACCCATTCCTATTAAAAACACTGGAGAGTATAGGAATAAATGGGCTTTTCCTTAAAATGATAAGTAGTATCTACTTAAAACCTTCAGCAAGCATCATATGTAATGGAGTCAAACTAGAACCATTCCCAATCAGATCAGGAGTGAAACAAGGCTGCCCACTGTCACCATTACTATTTAATATTGTATTAGAAATGTTAGCTTTAGCAATAAGAGAAGAAAAAGAGATAAAAGGAATCAGAGTAGGTAGTGAAGAAACCAAATTATCACTCTTTGCAGATGACATGATGGTATACTTAGAGAATCCTAGAGACTCAACTAAAAAACTACTAGAAACAATTCACACCTTTAGCAAAGTGGCAGGATACAAAATAAATCCACATAAATCATCAGCATTTTTATATATTACCAATAAAGTTCAGCAGCAAGAGATACAAAAAGAAATTCCATTCAAAATAACTGTTGAGAGTATAAAATATTTGGGAATTTATCTGCCAAGGGATAGTCAGGAACTATATGAACTAAATTACAAAACACTTTCCACACAAATCAAATCAGACCTAGTCAATTGGAAAAACTTAAAATGCTCATGGGTAGGACGAGCGAATATAATAAAAATGACAATACTACCCAAACTAATTTACTTATTTAGTGCCATACCAATCAAACTCCCAAGAAATTATCTTACAGATCTAGAAAAAATAGTAGCAAAGTTCATTTGGAAAAACAAAAGGTCTAGAATTTCAAGGGGATTAATGAAAAAAAAGGCTGAAGATGGTGGACTTGCTGTACCAGATCTAAAACTATATTATAAAGCAGCGGTCATCAAAACCATTTGGTACTGGCTAAGAAATAGAGTGGTCGATCAGTGGAATAGGATAGAATCACAAGACAAACTAGGCAATAACTATAGCAATTTGGTTTTTGATAAACCCAAAGACCCCAGCTTTTGGGATAAGTATTCACTATTTGACAAAAACTGCTGGGAAAACTGGAAACTAGTGTGGAAGAAATTAGGGCTTGACCCACATCTAACACCACATACCAAGATAAGATCTAAATGGGTTCATGATCTGGATATAAAGAGTGATTTTGTAAACAAGTTAGAGGAACATAATATAGTTTACCTCTCAGACCTGTGGAGATGGAATAAATTTATGTCCAAAGAAGAACTGGAACTTTTAATTGAAAACCAGATAGATAACTTTGACTATATTAAGTTAAAAAGTTTTTGTACAAACAAAATCAATGCAGACAAGATTAGGAGGGAAGCAATAAATTGGGAAATCATCTTTACATTTAAGGGTTCTGATAAAGGTCTCATCTCTAAAATATATAGAGAATTGTCTCATATTTATAAAAATTCAAGCCATTCTCCAATCAATAAATGGTCAAAGGATATGAACAGACAATTTTCAGAGGATGAAATTAAAACTATTTATAGTCATATGAAAAGGTGCTCCAAATCACTATTGATCAGAGAAATGCAAATCAAGACAACCCTGAGATACCACTTCACACCTGTCAGATTGGCTAAAATGACAGGAAAAGTTAATGATGAATGTTGGAGGGGTTGTGGGAGGGCTGGGACACTGATGCATTGTTGGTGGAGCTGTGAACGGATACAGCCATTCTGGAGAACAATTTGGAGCTATGCTCAAAAAGTTATCAAACTGTGCATACCCTTTGACCCAGCAGCATTTCTATTGGGCTTATATCCCAAAGAAATCATAAAGGAAGGAAAAGGCCCCACATGTGCAAGAATGTTTGTGGCAGCCCTTTTTGTAGTGGCTAGAAACTGGAAATTGAATAGATGCCCTTCAATTGGAGAATGGCTGAATAAATTATGGTATATGAATGTTATGGAATATTATTGTTCTGTAAGAAATGACCAGCAAGATGATTTCAGAGAGGCCTGGAGAGACTTACATGAACTGATGCTGAGTGAAATGAGCAGAACCAGGAGATCATTATACACGGTAACAACAGTACTATATGACGATCAATTCTGATGGACATGGCTCTCTTCAACAATGAAATGTTTCAAACCACCTCCAATTGTTCACTGAAGAAAGCCATATACACCCAGAGAGAGGGATGCGAAATGTGGACCACAACATAACATTCTCATACTCCTTAATTGATGTTTGCTTACATTGTGTTTCCTTTATCTGATATATCGTTTGTGTAGATAAGATTTTTCTTGCACAACAATGAGAAGTTTGGAAATATGTATACATATATTCGATTTACCAATATTTTAACATAATTAACATGTAGTGGATATCCTGCCATCTAGGGGAGGGGTGGGGAGTTGGGGGGAAAAATTTGTAACGGAAAGCTATGTAAGGGTTATTGTTGAAGAATTACCCACACATATGTTATGCAAATAAAATAAAAATTAAAAAAAAGATTAATCTTCATGTTCTTTATTATTTTCTTAAATCTAAACTATCAACAGAAAAATAAATCAAGCCCAGATTTGAAGCATTTGACAACTTCTGAGGTAAAAATGCTCTTTAACAATCAGCTCTCCTAAAATTAGATCTGGCTATAGCATACCTCTGAGTCTATCACAACTGGTCTCTCACTCCTCCTGTAGAACTAACCTCAGGAAAACACACAGATACAATTTGTGCTTTGTTTTACATTAAGGCTACCTCCATTCCAGGTTCCCCGTAGGGAAAGACTCCCATTACAGTTTAGGTACTCTTAGGGATAGGGATTCAACCTGTCATTTCATCATTATAGAGAAGGAGGAAAGACCTTGCACCATCTCTGAAATTTTTACTCCTAGATGGTTATGTACAGCATTGAAAGATATTTCCAGGAAATTGAATGGATGCCCATCGATTGGAGAGTAGCTGAATAAATTATGGTATATGAATGTTATGGAACATTATTGTTCTATAAGAAATGACCAGCAGGACGATTTCAGAGAGGCCTGGAGAGACTTGCATGAACTGATGCTGAGCGAAATGAGTAGAACCAGGAGATCATTATACACAGCAACAACAATACTATATGATGATTAATTCTGATGGACATGGCTCTCTTCAACAATGAAATGTTTCAAACCAGTTCCAATTGTTCAGTAAAGAAGGCCATATACACCCAGAGAGAAGGATATGAGATATGGACTACAACATATCATTTTCATGCTCTCTATTGATGTTTGCTTGCATTGGGTTTTCTTTTTCAGATTTTTTTGTTCATGTAGATACGATTGTTCTTGCACAGCAAGATAAGTTTGGAAATATGCATACATATATTCGACTTGTCAAGTATTTTAATATAATTAACATGTAGTAGACTTCCTGCCATCTAGGGGAAGGGAGAGGACTAGGGGGGAAAATGTATAGCGGAGGGCTTAGTAAGGGTCAATGTTGAAGAACTACCCCTACATATGTTATGCAAATAAAAAGCTTTAATTTAAAAAAAAAAGATATTTCCAGGGATCAAAAGTGTTTAAACCTAGGTCTTCCTTGATTTGAGACCAACCCTCTATGTGCTATTCCATGCTGTGTCTCTATATACACATTTACTCCATGAAAAAGAGGAGCATAAAACAGAGTATTCACACTCCCTGAAGAGACTCATCATCAAGGTAACAGTCAGATATTTGCAACATATACTCTGTTCATGGCTTGAGTTCATACAATTTCCCAAGGAAACTAGTCCAGATTTACCATTCCTTATGCCCAAGTCTTCATCTCCTATAATAAGGGAAGTGAAAATACTTTTATTAGGAAAGCAGTCCTGAAAAAAAATTATAAAAACTGGAAGCACTCCTGAAGTAGGGGTCAACTTTTCAGGGAGAATTAGGGGGGTGATGTTGGGAAGTTGTGCTAATTGTGCCCAATCCAAGCAACCAATATTTCTGCTGAGAATCTCATAACAGGTTCAGCATCCTTAATTTCCTCTTCAGCTGGTCTCATGGAAGTCATTCCTTCAAGAAGCCATAGCCTCTGAGTATTCTCAAGCATATCTCCAAGATAGGGTTAGAGATTCTGTTATTGTGCAATATAAACCCCTTTCAGAACTATCTCAAAGCTGAACCTTCTCAAGGTGAAACTCATTGCTGTCATTTCCAGCAAGGTCCCCAATCCTTCACTGAACCTTTAGCAAATGAGACCTTGCAAGATTCTGGCATGGTGGGGATAAGGAAGAGGATTCTTTCCTTATGATGGTCATTGTCCCTATATAGTACTATATCAATCCCAGCCCACAGTCAACACCTAACATTCTCCTTAGGTAACCCAATTTCAAACCCCAATCAATCAACAAGTATTTATGAAGCACTCACTATATGACAGGCATCATACTAAGTGTTAGGGACACAAAGAAAGGTAAAAGCAGTCTCTGCTCTCAAGAAGCAAACTATCCACCCCATTTCTCCATTTTAGATGCAATTGTACTCCTAATATTTTCCCATGACTCACCCTCCCCTAATTCAGTTGTGTTTGCCCCAGGTAGCAAAATCTAATTACAGTCCTACCCAGGATATGCACATATATACAGCTTATCAATGACTAATAACTGGTAGCCCTAGTGTGATATAAGGATGAAAGCATAGACAAGCAATCAGAAGAGGGAGATGGAATGAAGATCTTGATTGAGTCATTGGTATAGTGAGATGTAGCATGAGTTTGAGGGAAGAAAAAAACTATTGATTTGGAATCAGAGGAAGTAATTTCTATCATGAGCTCTGCTGCTTACTGGCAAATAAGTGTGACTTTGGGCAAATCAGTAGACCTTAGTTTCCTTAATTGTCCAATGAGGGGGAAAGGCTCAGTTCCAAAATCCCTTCTAGTTTTAACATTCTGGGATTTTGTGGCATGCTGCCAATGGCTTGGCTATTGTCAAGAGCCTCTAGGAAGAATTCAGCTGTAGAATTTGATTCAAATCTATCATGTCTGCCACTCTTGGATCCCCTGCCCCTTTGTCCCATCATCACTCATGCCTTGCAAATTCCAACCCCAAATTACTCCCACCATCTGCCTTCTCAGTTCTTCACATTCAAGGGACCAGAACTAGAGGAAGTCATCAAAGCAAGCCTCTACAAAATGATGTTATCTAGCCTCACCCGGACCCTCACTGCAGCTAAGCAATCCATTTGCTTCCTAATTGATGCTCTAGGCTACTGCCCACAAAAGCTGTTGTAAAAGTTCTCTTCTCTCTTCAACTCTCACATGCCACCCTATTTCCCCCATACTACCCTATTTCCCCCATGCCTCTCAGCTGAAGAACTCACATCACATTTTATTTTGAAAATAAAGGCCATACCCTGGAACTTACTTTTATTTCCTTCTGTCTCAAAACTCCTAGATATCATTCCCTATTCAAAATCAGTCAACATGGAGATACCACAGTAGCCCATTAGAACTCAGAATTTTGTCCATCATGGGTCCTGGGGTTTCAAATACAGTGGCCAGGAACTTACCTTAGTCTAACCAGCTTCTTTGTTTCTAGCAAAAACAGATTTGGGGATCAAAATGGACAGATTCAGTACAGACAGAAGAGCACCCAAAATATGTCCTTAATTTTCCTTGGACTTAATTGAACCTTAGACCTAGAGTCCAAAAACATTGTTTTTAAATATTTTAATAATTGTGTTTCAGTAGAATTAGTTCCCTGTGTAATCCTATATATTTTATTTTATGCATTTCAAAACATTCTTCTGAGAAGAGTTCTATAAGCTTGACCAGACTGCCAAAGGATTTTAGGACACACAAAAAAAGGTCACAATCTCTTCTCAGTCCAATTCGCCAAACATCTTTTTCTGCATAGAGGAAGAAGCACCTTTCCAATAGAAATCGAAACAGACCTTGATCATAGACCCGAATTCAAATCCATCTTCATATACTTATTGCTTTTATGATCCTGAGCAAGTCATCTAAACTCTGTCTACCTTACTGTCCTCAATTGTAAAATGGGGTTAACAAGAGGACCCACATCCCAGCATTGTTGTTAGGATCAAATGAGGTGATATTTTTAAAGAGCTTAGCACACAGTACCTGGCACATAGTAGACACTTGATAAATGCATGCTTCTTTACTTTCAATGGTTGCCTTTTCTGAACAACAAACAGCAGATCAGGCACAGGAGAAATGAAAAGCTAAATGGGAAACACATATATACACGCATATGTTTATATAATACATATGTGTATATAAAATCACTGACAGCAGGCAGATCTAAAGAGAAATCTCTCAAACTCACAGTTTCTTCATAGCCTCATAGCTATCATCATTTTCAATGACTGCTTCTCTCCCAGATATCCAGTTACTGACCAGGTAGAAAGGCCAGCAAACATAAATTAACTTGGGGAAAAAAAAACAAACTATTGATCAGTTGCAGCTGTCAGGAAAATTATTTGCAATATGGCTGTTGGATATTTGGTAGACATGAATTATTCAATACTGCTTCCCTAAGGAATCCCTACAGTCACAGCTATCTGAGAGTTTCTTTACTGTGGATTCATTTGTGTGAGTTTTCTATGTCTCCCCAGAGGCTCCTACCTTGCTGATTCCATTGCCCACCTCAGGCTTGCGTTTCTGTAGATAGTTAGCAACAGTTATCGAGGGTTGCTATTAGTAAAAAAGAAGAAAGAAAGTGGTAAGGACCTGTGTAAGGAAACAGTACATTTTTTCTTGGCCAAAACATATCACCAAAGAATTAAGGCTGAATGGATGGAGAGCAATGATCTTGCCTCCTTTGTTTACCTTTTATTTTGGTTCAAATGCATTTGTATGCTAAAACAGAAAGCACCTTGAAGATGGCTAAACTCTAGGTCAGATAGTTGTCTGAAATAGATCTCTACCCAAGAAATTTTTACATGATCCCAAGTATAAAGGAATGTAAAATAGACACAAAAATCAAATATTTGCTGACAATAAACCATAATTTTATGACTCTCACATTCAGTTACAAGACCCAATGTGGAATCATAACCCATTGTTTAAGAAGCTGGGATCTAAGGCTCAAATGTAGCCTCAAATCGGGCACTATGGATATACCCCCAAGGTTTTGTTTTGGACCCTATTTCTATTCTATTATTTCATATGATCTACTGCCTACAAAAGCTGGTAGGTAGGTGCTATTAATAGCTAAATGCTAGCTACTATCGTTATTATTTGTTATCTGAGTAGCCACCTGAACAATAACTGGAAGAGATTGCCATGCCCAGGAACCACTTGCTCAGCCTACATCTCCAGCAGTCACCAACCACACCAAAAGACTAACATGGGGCAATGAAGCAATTTGCCCAATGGAAATGCCACACCCAGTATGGCTCAAGCTCATCTTGCCTCATTCTCCCAACTATAGCCAAATAATGATGGACTCACCATCAATCTTTCCAGCCCCCACAAGTGTTTCACCTCCCTGATCAAAAACTCTGAAATTCTTTCCACCATTCCTCACTTCCTATTATTCTATCCCTATGCATGACTATTACTAAACCTACCCTTCTTCCTCAGATCTTTCTATCCCTCAGCACTTTCTTAGACCATCACCCTTGCTATCATTTCACTTTCCTCTCTTCCCAGTCTTGATTTTATAAAGTTTAATTTAACTCTATCATGTCTGCTACTCTTGGATCCCTTGCCTCTTTGTCCCATTATCATTCATACCTTGCAAATTCCAAACTCAAATTACTCCACCATCTGTCTCCTGGGCTCTTCACATTCAGTGGACAAGAGCTAGAGGAAGTCTAGCAATCATTGCAAATTGATGTTATCTAATGTCACTTGAGCCTCACTGCAACAAAATAATCCATTTACTCCTCCCAAATTGATACTCTATCCCACTGTCTTCAAAGGCTGTTGTAAACATCATCTTCCCTCCTCAACTCTCTCTTGTCACCCTATTTCCCTCACATATCTCAGCTGAAAAATTCATACTTTACTTTAAAAATAAAGGTTCTATCTCAAAACTCCTTGATAACATTTCCTATTCAATCCTTCTTATTGCAGTCTGTGATTAGATGGGCTTTCTCTTCATCAAGACTGATGTCTATATCAAAGAGCTTGCTTTTCAAAAGAGAAGAGGGGAAAGATGGAAAGAATTTAGAACTCAAAATTTGACCCAAAAAAGTTAAAATTGTTTTTCCTCTGGTCTTTTTTTTCAGCCCTCATTCTTCTTATCTTTTCTATAATTTTTTTCAGTTAAGTACACCCTCATCCTGGATAATCTTTCTTCTCCAGGTTTCTCTTTTCTTCCTGATCTTCCTTTTGTATGACTGTTCTTCAGGATCCTTTGCTGCATCATCATCTAACTCAGGGCTTCTTAAACTTTTTCTACTCAAGGTTCCTTTTCATCCAAGAAATTTTTACATGATCCCAAGTATAAAGAAATGTAAAATAGACACAAAAATCAAACATTTGCTGACAATAAACCATAATTTTGTGACTTCCACAGTCAAAAGACCCAATGTGGAATCATAACCCATTAAGAAGCTGGGATCTAATTGATGACATGAATCAAAATCACTAGTCAGTCATTAGTATGTATTTAGTACCTACTATGGGTCAGGAACTATTTGTCCCCACCACCATCAAAGCTCTGTCTTTGAACCCCTTCTCATTCTTTCTACAATGTCTTAGTGACCTTATTTGTTCTTTTAATTATCATCTCTTCCCTTGTTTGTCTCAGTTTCCTCATTTGTAAAATGAGCTCAAGAAGGAAATGGCAAACCACTTCAATATCTTTGCCAAGAAAACCCCCAAATGGATCATGAAGAATCACACATACACACACACCACACACACATACATACACATACAGATGACTGAATTATCATTTCTATGCAAATGACTCCCAGAATAGCTGCTTCTCCATAGTTATATAGAAGAAAAAGAGAGGAAAGATTACTGAATGACTTAAGCTAAGAAACAGAAATAATTCTTTCTAAAGAGTAGGAATCTGCATTCTCTGAAAAATAAGCAACTGTTTGTTTATCCAAGATTGCTGTTGCAGATCTACTGGTGCTATCTGATGAGAAATCATTTAAATAAGGGACAAATTACTGATAGCCATTGACTCTCCAAAAGGGACTACTGAGACAATTGTCTGTTAACCCAATAGCAATTAAAAGGATTATATGAGATGTTCAGGGAAGACTAACACTTCTGGTGTGAGGGCTTGCTGGTCATTTTCAGAGCTGTCCATCCACCTTTGGTGTCCACCTGTCATCCAGCTCTCACCTGTTACTCCAAGAAACTGTAGAATGTGCAAAAGTCACATAGCAGATAGACTAAACCAGGGTGAGAGTAACCAACAGGCCTCAAATCCAATGTGAGTTGGAGAATGTCCATCCCAAGCAGGTGAAGACTTTCCCTAGCAGAATGGGTCAATGAGAACAATTTGCTCCAATAGCCATGAAGGAAGCTAAATTGAACATTTAGACCCTGGTCAGACAAGAAAGACACAGAGGTCACGTGGCTGCATGTTGGGCCATTACCAAGAATCCTGATTTTTGTCTGGCCACTGGATTTTGATGACTCTGGAGGAGAGTAAGACTAACAACTTTGTGCAAATCTGCCTCACTTAAATCCAATTCACACACAAGCTAAGATATCACCCTGTGATATCATTGGTCCACTTTCAAAATAAAGAAGGAACAGCCACAACAAATAACAAATAATAGAAAGGCCTACTCTTTTCCTGGAGTACGTCCAAGGAGGAATCTGCCAAGACTTATTAAATTCATCATGACTACTAGACACTTCTGATAATTCATGTGGATTCAAATGACATTACCTGAAGTAATTTAGATATTATTAAGGATTATGAAGTACCAGAAGAAATTGAAACCTTTGTGAACACATTTGGGGTTAATCACTCCTGCCCACTGAAAGCAAGGATTTCCAAAGAGAAAGACAGATTTGGGAAATAAACTGCTTAAGAGAGAAGATGATGTCTGAGAATGGAATTTTGATTTCTGAACCAAGACATAAAATATAGGAATGACAAGCTTCTGACTGGGACAGAGCACACCTTATAAGGTCTGAGGGGAATATATCGCCTGGAGTCTTTCAAATCTAATCCAAAGGACTTTAAACAGAAGAGGAAATAGAAAAGAGAAAGCTATGTGGAAGAAGAAAAAGAAAGACAGTGAGGAGATTACCAGAGGAAAAAGTCAAGAAAGCAGACAGTACTGAAACCCATGTCTTTCACTATATGTGAATGCCAAAAGATGGGTAACAAGCCAGAAAAAAATAGAAAACTTGTCCTAAGAAGGCCAATTTGACCTCATAGGAACAGTTGGTGAGAAACATGGATTTGCCCCATAACTGGACTATAGCTGTGAAAAAATATGCCTTATTCCAGAGAAGAAGGATGTAGAATTACATTGTTTATTAAGAAAACGCATTCTTAAGAGGAAATCCAGAAACCAGGGGGTGGAAGCATGATAATGCTTTTGGGTAATGATAAACTAAGAGCAGAGAGGTCTTCCAAATAACATGGTGAGGTGAAAGGCCGTAGAAGGGCCCAGCTCTCCCACATAATGTCCAGAGAAGATTTTTGAAGAGCACCAAGTTAAATAATAACCAAACAATCAAAAAAGAACAACAGGAAACTCCTTCACCCAATTTAGGATTGCACAAGAAAAGAGTCAGAAACCCTCAGGCACTTCCCCTGGGAAAGCCAGAGGAAGCTTGGGTGAACAAATTGTAATGATCTCCTCAGAGATGCTACAGGGACACCTGCCACCAGGAGAAAGCCAGAAGGCTCTTAGAGGGAAGTTCCAGGGAGATTGAAAACTCATGGGGGCAGTTAGATGGCAGTGGATAGAGCACCAGTGCTGAAGTCAGGAGGACCTGAGTTCAAATCTAATCTCAGACACTTAATGCTTTCTAGCTGTGTGACCTTGGGCAAATCACTTATCCCCAATTGTCTCAACCAAAAAAACAAAACAAAACAAACAAACAAAAAAAAAAACCCTCATCACAATCTGAACCAAGATGCTCTAAGAAACTTTGTATTCCTAGCATTTAGCACAGAATCTGACATAACTAAAAAGGATTGGAAGGGACAATGATAAAAGGAGAGAGACAGAAAAGAGAGTAGGGGAGGAGGGAGAAAGGGAGAAAGGGAGAAAGAGTTTAACTAACAAATGCTTGTTGACCGACTTAATTGGAACACTCCCAAGGAGCCTGAAATGTCTCAGCACTCTGAGCACATCAGAAGAGGAGGAAGTCAGCAGAAAAGCCCTGGAAACTGAGGTCAGGACTAAATTGAGGGGAGAAAATATGGCTTAATTATAGTGACTTTAAGAATACCTAAAAGAACTTGAAGTGAAAAGTAAAATATTAAATATAAGGGGAAATGAATTGGAAAAATAAATAGCCTTGAACAGAAGATAAAAAACCCAAGTATCAGAGATTCTGAAAATTAGATTAAAGCAAGCAGAACCAGATGATTCCAAGAAACAAAAAGAAATATTAGCACAAAATCAGAGGTTGTAGGTCACTAGGTGGCACAATGACTAAATGGCTGAGCTTGGAGTCAGGAAAAATTGAGTCCAAATCCAAACTCAGATACTTACTAGCTGTACGATCCTGTAGTTCACAAGCTCCCACTAGTGTGATCCTCATCAATTAACCAGTTTACTTCTATTAGCTTTTAGTAAAGGGCACTGATCAAGCAAATAAAGCATAAACAATTTTAGCAAAATAATCTTGCAAAACCAAGGGTGTACTCTCCCCTTGCACATATCATGATTCTTGGAGAGAGTGGATTCAAACATAAAGTAAAGCATCATTTGTGTAGGGAACAAATACAGAAAGGGTTATTCAAAAGACCTAGCACCAAGAGTCCTTTTCTCCTTTTAGAGTCTTCATCAACATTATCATAGGGATGCACCTTTCTTCTTGGTTCCAAAGATCATTATCTTTCTAGTGTTCATAGTCCACTCATCTTTCCATCACTCAAGGTCATGATCCTTGGAACCATCACTATCCTCAGGTAATGAATATATTTCCACATTCATCTGCAAGCATTTCCTCGGCTTTCAGTCACTACACTACAGTGATCCCTGTTATACCTTTGATGGATTTTGCTACCAATTCCAGTTGCCTAAGGCACATCTGATAGCTCTTATGGTTCTTCCAACCTCTCACAATTATCTCCAAAGACTAATTCACCTAAGATCAGGAAAGAATAAACACCAAAGAAACAAAGGTGATGTGTGTGCTTTTAGGTACACAATGACCTAGTGGGAGATAGGTCAGTCACCCATCCCCCACCCATCCAACAGTTCACAGCAGCAGTCCTGGTCTTACTTTCTAGTAAGAAAATGAGACTGAGAGGCCATTAGATCAACTCCATCCCAACTCAGTATCTCCTGGGTAATTAATACTTCTGGATCCATTGTCAACTGGAAGACTCTTCATCATCACATAGTTCCAGACTCAGTCATGCATGGTTGAAAAGAAGTTTTCAAATTTCCACATGTTGAATTGAAACCAGACAGGGAATATCTATCTGCACATATTTTGCATAACACACCAGGAAAAATAAATCTAAACGTGCTCTAAAGAGACTCATTGGCCAGTCCTTCATTGCATTATTTTTTTTTATCTATAAGCTATATGTAATAAGGATTCAGGGTATTATGTACATGTTTTTCCCCCTGTTCTTTGTATATAGAAATAGTTTGTTGATATGTCATATTCATAATAATTTTTAAAGATAAAGCACATTCTATAAATGTTAGTTGCTACTACTGTTATTATTCAAGTATATTCAGTAACAGCATTAATGATCAATTGTTGGTCAGATTTCACAAAGACAAAAACACCAAAGGGTTGACAGACAGCAGACAGATGTGGATGGTGTTTAAGCTTTGAAAAAATTCACAATGTGCTCAGGAATGTATAACTGCTTCAAGGACACAGATTAGACACGAAAGCCTTTCTTTAAATCTCCCTACAACCCTTAGGGCAAAAAGAATAGTTTTAGATTTCAAGTGAATTGTGGCAATGACTGGATTAGATAGACTGATACTAGTATCCCTCTCTCATAAGTTCCCAGGGCTTCAGGGAACACACTAAAATTTATCTGCTAACAGCTTCCCAGCATTTGATGCTTCAAATGCTACAACTGTCTTGAGAACTTACTCCTAATGGTTTCCTTAGTTATATCATTAGTTCTAATGATATAACCTAGTAATGATCAATTAACCTATCAACAAGTATTTATCAAGCACCTGCTATGTACTAAGTACTGTGCTAGGCACTAAAGATACAAATACAAAGAATGAAACAATCATATCTGCAATATGCAAATCTGCAATCTGTAATAATCTTATCTGCAATAAGTTTATGTCCTTATAGGAGAGAGAAGTATATATAAAAATGTATACAGCATAAATATAAAATGAATAAACACTCATGTATATAATATGCAACATATATAAAGCAGTTAAATCCTTGTTAAATAACAAAGTAGTTTGAGATTGGGTAGTATTTGTGGGGAATGGGTAAAGGCTTCATATACATGATGAGCAAAAATTTTCCCAATAAGAAACCACATTGTACATTCATTTCACAGCTCCCAGCAATTGGTCAGTCACTGCCATCTTGAAAAAGAAATTTAGGAGGCTTCAAAGATATGAACAAACAGATTTCAAAAGATGAAATAAATACCATCAAAAAACATAGGAAAATAATATTCCAATCCACTAATGATAAGAGAGACAAAGTAAACAACTTGGAGGTTTCAATTCATATCCAAGCAAATTGACAAAAATTGTTGATAGAGCTGTGAATTGTCTAAACCTGCTGCAATTTTTGAATTTATTCCAGAAAAGTTAATTAATTAACTGTTTGTAATGATCTTTGTCCTTGAGGGTACATGAGCACTAAAGAGGTCAAAGACAAAAAGATCCCATACCTACACACAAAAATATTGTCATATTGTCATATTTTTGTGGTAGCAAAAAGCTATTAACAAAATGCATGCCTACCAAATGGAGAATGACTAAACAAGTGAAAGTATAGAAATGTATTGGAACATGATTTTGCCATGGGAAATTACAAATATTAGGATTTCAGAGAAACTTAGAAAGACTTTTATAAAGAGATGCTGAGGGAAAAGAATAGACCTAATGACTACAAAAAAAAAAAAGAAAGAAAGAAAAGAAAAGAAAACAACACTGAAAAGCAACTCATTAATGCAATGACCAGAATTGATTCCAAAGGACATATTGTGAAACACTGCTCTCTTGGGAGAGTAAAAGGGAAATACAAATGACAAATTTAGCATATGTTGACAGATGAGGGATTGCTGGGTCTGTTGATATTGCTTAATTTTTTTATTTTGTGTGATCATAGAGGTGTTTGTTGATTTGGTCCTATTCAACTTGTAGGACTAAGGGTATATAGTGTTTTTCAAAGCACTTGTCTTCCTGTCATGCACACCACCCAACACCAGAGAGAGCTCCTGGAATATGCGACAAGCTCTTCATATCTGACTATCAGAGAGTTGTCTCTTCTTGGTTCTCTTTCTTTTCTGGGAGATGTCCTTTTCCTCTCATTAGTCTAGAGGATGGTATGGTTTATTCAATCATATGAATGATTCTGAGGTCCCTCTACTTTGCCATACTCTCCTTCCTTTCTGTGCTGTCAATTAAAGACTTCTATGCAAAGTGTGATTATTATATTAGTGCCCTGGTTTATTAGATTAGACAAAAAAAGGGGTGATAAAATATATGTTCAGGGGGAGAGGAGCACTCCAATGGAGCATTGCCTTTCTTGGTTCCAAGGAACTATGCAGAAGCTTTGGGACCTGCTTCTTGTCATGGGATGGTACTAGGGGGATGTGGGATTTTGGTGTGATGTGGCAAGTGCTGAGTGATCCTGGTCCTCCCCTAACTGTTACAGTTGCAGAGTGCTACACTAGTTAAAACAAAAGATAATTTCTGTTTTTGTCTCTTAGCTTTTATGCTTGTGGCAAGTTGTATTTGTCTCTAGACTCACTCTGATGAAACTGGAGAAGATGAGGGACAGATTATGCTTCCCCCCCCCATCTAGTTACATTTCCTACATATATATTCTCACAAGTATAGATTGAATTAGGCAAGCTTTTTCCTGGATCCATAACTTCATTTTTTGCCCTTTTGCCTATATAGGAATAAGCAGCTCTCAAAATGGACATATCTAGGATTAGAAGAAACTTATTGAGTTTAAGAGGCAAAGAGATACTGAGTCCAATAAGTGAAGCTTTGTAGCAAAGAGATTTTCTTCTTCAGAGAAAATGATCCTTGACAAAAAGAATATTGGTCCAAGCTGGGTTATTTTACCCATAGATACATACTAGAAATTGTTTGAACAGTACAGTCAAGGGACAATATAATGCCTAATTAGCAGTCCTTCATATTGCTTTATACTCTAATGAAATTGAAGTCTCAACTTCCCAGCAGATCGTAACAGTAGTTATAAGTTTAATTACTAAATCCTGTTTGAGTTTGTTTTTTTGTCAAATTTCCATTTATATGCATCTGTGTTATTTTTGTAAGTAGGAATAAATTTTCTGTTCCATATATGGTCCATATTGTATATTGAGTACCTTGTATAGTCTTCCCTTTTGGGGGAAATCCTAGATGTGGACCATAATCCATGAAGCTATAAATAAAATCATCCTGAGGGCACCAATGTGGAGAATTTAATGAGCCAAAGTGTATGAGAACAGGGAGTCTAACCCTTCTTATTAGAGGCCAGGTTCCCTCCTAGGTTTGGATCCACTCCAAATTATATATACCTACATTCCCTTAGTGAAAAAGAGATTTGTTCTGTATCTTACCCCTTCTGCCCAACACTGATTCTTCAAGGTTAGATGTACAATATAAACCACTAAGTGAGAAATAGCAATCATTAAAAGCTTCAGACTTGAACTTGAAGGGTCAGGAGGGAGGGGAACTTAATGGTAACTATAAAGTGAACTAAACTTTAAACCTAATTCTTCTCCCCTCCCCAGAGACCAAGATGATGTAAAAAGGATTATGTCCTTGAGGTGTTTGGAAAATATTTGTATATTTGATCTTGTAAGTAAATATTTCTTTATAAAAGATAAACTGATGTAGGTGGTAAATTGAAATTGGGGGGAAAGGGAGACAGAGACAGAAACAGAGACAGAGTAATAGAGAAATCGTGATAAAGATAGAGAGACAAGGAGAGAGAAACAGAGTTAGAGAAAGAGGGAGTGGTTGGGGAGGAGAGAAAGGGAAAGGAGAAAGAAACAGAGGCAGAGACAAAGAAAGAGAGAAAAGAGACAGAGGATAGGAAGAGAGGAAAGAAGAGATAAGGAGAGACAGAGAGACAGAGACAGAGAGAAAGAGAAAATGAGGGAGGGAGGGAAAGAAGGAGAAAGTAATCATTGGCAAAGGGACAATTGAGAAAATGGTAAGGAAATCATCCTTTTTGATTTAGGGCATACACTCCCTCCACTGTTGCAGGTGGCATATTATCTATTCTTTTTCATCCCAATCCATATAATTTTTATTTGTTTCCATTAAGAGTCTCCTCAATGCACCAGATCAGCTACCTCTAGATTCTCTTAATATATTGTGAACCATGCTTAGCACAGTGCCTGGCACATAAAAGGCTCTTAATAAATGGTAATCATTAGTGTGATCCAAGTCCCAAAATCCATCAGTATAAGATATTCTCCTTATTGATAGATCCCTACATGAGGAGGGCAGAAGGTGACGTGAAAGTGAAAAATGAAAGACAAAAAAAACTGCTCTCTTTTAATTTGCTTTGAATTTTTTCAGTCACTTCTGCCTTCCAGTTTCAAGAGAGAAGGACAATACTAATCTCACTTCAGGCTGCTAAATGGAAGAAATCCTTCATTCTATATTCTCCTATTTATACTTTCTCTGATTTATGTTTTGCTTTCAATTTGAATAAATGGGTTTCTTTGCTACTTAGTGTGTATTCATACTTAGGACATCTAACTATACAGTGGTTAAAGTGCCAGAACTGGAATCAGGAAGTCTCATCTTCCTTTGGGACCCAAACTTCTGCTTCCCTTCCTGATAGGAATGAAAGCCTCCCTTGGAGAAGAGTAGGTGAGAAGAGGCTAGCCATCTGTTCTGCTTCCCATCAATCAAATAATGACAGCCCTATACTACATTTCAGAGACAATCCTTAATATATTAGTATTTTATTTCTGCTTAATTATACTCACCTAGAAGCGTTGTATTTCCCTTAGACTCACCTGTGATTTTGGTTCTTTTGAGACTGATGTTTTACAAGCAAGTCATAAAACATATTTGAATTCATCATGAGTCTCACTGTAAATAAGGCAGGTAGATGATACACTGAACAGAGCATCAAATCTGGAGTCAAGAAAACTCCTCTTCTTTAGTTCAAATCTGGCTTCAGACACTTCCTCTCTGTGTCACCTTATGCAAGTCACTTAACTCTGTTTGTCTCAGTTTCCTCATCTGTAAAAATGGAACGGAGAAGGAAATGGCAAAACCAGCCCAATATCTTTGCCAAGAAAACCCCAAATGGAATCATGAAGAATTGAACACAACTCAACAACAACCCATTGTAAATACTGAAAAAGTTTCCTGACTCTCCGAATATTATAGATCACACACAGTTAGAGCTAGGAGAAATCTTGAATAAGATACAGGAGATCTTAACCTAAAGATCATGACCCTCAAAGGGACCCATGGATACATTTAAGGGTTTTTTTTTATTTTGATGGAGAAAAAAATAATATCTTTAATTTAACTAACTTCTAACTGAAATTTAGCATTTCCTTCAGTTATAGATGAGAGCAAGAAAACATTTCTCTGTTAAGGAATCCATAGGTTGAACCAAATTGCCAAAGGGGTCCGTGGTACCAAAACCTTTTTGCAACTTTCTCATTATACAAGTGAGAAAAATGAGGCTAAAATCAGTTAAGTTAAGTAACTTGCCCAAAGTTACATAAATAATAAGTGTCAGAAGATTTGAATTAATAATTAATTCAATTAATAAGCACTTATTAAGCTCCTACTATGTGCCAGGCACTAAGGATACAAAAAGAGGCAAAAGACTGCCCCTATCCTCATCTAGTTTACAATCTAATAGCAGAGACAACATGCAAATAAATATGAAAAAACAAACTAAAAGCAGGATAAACTAGAAAAAATTAATAGAGAGAAGGCACTATATAATTAAGAAGAATTAGAAAAGGCTTTCTGTAAAAAGTGGGATTTTAACTGGACATGCAAGAAATCAGGGAAGATAGAAAGTGAAGGTGAGGAGAAAGAGCATTCCAGACATGGGGGGGCAGCCAAAGAGAATGCTAAGAGCCAAGACTCTGATCCCAGATTCCAATTCCAGCCCTGTTTCTGCCATTCCTACCCCAGCCACTCTCTTAATTTTGTCCTTCTCTGAAAAACTGAACTCTACATCCTTGTATTTGCAAAGCTAGAGCAAAGTCATAACCCCTGAACAGCCAGAGCAGGAATCTGAAATGATCTTCAAATGTTAATGTGGTAACTAGGCAACCCCATGGAGCCACGGTGGCAGAAAGGGATCAAGTGGGGACACTAGGAATGATTACCTTGCTGTTTCCAACATATAGAAGTAGGAGAGAGGTTTTCCTTTACTAACATATAAATAGGCAGGCCACAAAATCCTGTTGTTTAGAGGTATTTCAGGATTGGAAATGAGAGAGGAATGGGGATTCTGATCAGTCAATCCACTCCAGTAAGAGACAGGGCCAAGGAGTGATATTTGAGTTGTCTGGCTTTCCATAATGTCAGCAGGTATCATGGAACACACAGAGATAGTTAATGGTGAGAACACTGAATGGTAAGGAAACTGAGGCAGATAGCAGATCACTCGGCTGGTAAGTGTCTGAGGCCAGATTTGAACTCAGGAAGATGAATCTCCAGGCACTCTATCCACTTCACCAACTAGCTGCCATTTAGAAGTAGATGACCAGATTCAAGGTGGGAAAAGAATTAATAGCCCAAATCTGCAAACCCAGATCAGGAAGATCAAGCACAGGGTAAAGCAAAAGAATGGCCCAAAGTGGAGAAAGAGGTTGCCAGAGTTTTCTCTGTGTTCAGTAGCCTGGGAGAGATGAAGATTGATTCTCACCCATCAGATATCTCTATGGGATTGTAGCATAGGAAGAGGCTCCAGCTCACAGTAAGTACATGGGGAGCAGCTGTGTTAGGGATGCCAGTAAACAGATGCTCCAGAATACAATTCTCAAGAGTGCAATTGTCTGGGTCACTGGAGACTATTTGTTCTATTTGTGTTGTCTGGGATCTGCTGGTGTGCTAGCCAACCTGATGGAAGGCAGTGGAGAGATTTGTTTGTCTGTGGATTCCCCACTCTCAGTTTACTTTTGCTGAATTTCATTTGAGACAGGATGAAATGATGCACTTGTAGATCATTCAATTAATTGTTTGATATTTTAGTCACTTTATCCAATGGTTGATGCCCTACAGCTGGTAGAGCAATCTCATACCAACTAAAGTATAAATATGCCACCTTCATATTTTGTACATTTTCATATATACATGTTTATTCTCCAATAGTTTTCTTAATATTGAACCAACCCTGCACTCCTAGTATAAATCCCAAATGCTCATGGTATATAATCCTTGTTAGTATTTTGTCCAAAATTTTTGCATCAATATGAGGAAAATTGATCTATAATTTTCTTTCTCTGTTTTGGCTCTTCCTAGTTTAAATATCAGCACATGTTTGTACCATAAAAGGAGTATGGTAGGACTCCACTGATTTTTACAAATAGTTTATATAGTATTGGAATTGAGTACTATTTAAATATTTGGTAGAATTCACTCATGAACCCATCTGACTCTAGAGATTTTTTCTTAGAAAGTTCATCAATGGCTTGTTCAATTTCTTGTTTTAAAATGGGATTATTTAGGGTTTCTATTTCCTAATCTGTTAATCTAGATAATTTATATTTTTGTAAATGTTCACCAATTTTGCTCAGATTGCCAGATTTCTTGGCATGTAATTGGGCAAAATATTTCCCAATTATTATTTAAATTTTGTCTTTATTGGTGATGATTTCACCCTTTTCATTTTTTATACTGGATATTTGGTTCTTTCTTTTTTTAATCAAATTAATCAATGGCTTATCATATTGGGTTTTTCTCATAAAATCTTTATTTATTAATTCAATAAGTTGTTATTTTATTTGAATCTTATTAATCTCACCTTTGATTTTCAGGATTTCCAACTTGGTGCTCATTGGGGATTTTTAAATTGTGGGGTTTTTTTTCAAGTTTTTTTTGTTGTTATTGTTGTTATTGTTTCATGACCAATTCATTGATTCGAATTTTTTTCTACATTGCTGACACAAGAATTTAAAGAAATAAATCTTTCCCCAAGCATTTACTTTGGCTGCATTTCATAAATTTTAGTATGTTGTCTCATCATTGTTATTCTCTTTAATGATATTGTTGATTGTTTCTAAGGTTTGTTCTTTGATCCACTTATTCTTTAGGATTAGATCATTCACTTATCAGATGGAGAATGGCTGGATAAGTTTTGGTATATGAATGTTATGGAACATTTTTGTTCTATTAGAAATGATCAGCAGGATAAGTTCAGAGAGAGATTCTCTCTGGAGAGACTTACATGAACTGATGCTAAGTGAAATGAGCAGAACCAGATCATTATACATGGCAACAGCAAGATTATATGATGATCAATTCTGGTGGATATGGCTCTTTCCAACAATAAGATGATTTATCACAATTGTTTTGTGATGAAGAAAGCCATCTACTCCCAGAGAGAGGACAGTGAGAACTGAATATGCACCACAACATAGTATTTTCACTCTTTTTGTTGGTGTTTGCTTGCATTTTGTTTTCTTTCTCATTTTTTCCTTTTTGATCTAATTTTTCTTGTGCAGCATGATATTTATAGAAATACATATAGAAGAATTGCACATGTTTAACATATATTGGATCACTTGCCATCTAGGGGAGGGGATGGGGGAGAAGGGAGAAAAAATTAGAACATAAGGTTTTGTAAGGATGACCGTTGAAAATTATCCATGTATATATTTTGAAAATAAAAAGCTTTAATTTAAAAAAGTAATAAATACAGAAGGAAAAAACCCTTTAATTGGGTCGTAGAAGGGACACAATCTGGACTAGTTGAGAAAATCTGCACACTGATAGAATTAGGGGATGTTAAATTATTAAATTATTAAAGGAATTTAGAATGGATAGTTAAATAAATATTGTCTCCAGCCCTTAAAAAATAAATAAAGGAGTTTATTATGACTTAAAAAAAAGGATTAGGTCATTTGGTTTTCAATTAATTTTTATATCTTTCCAATGTCCTTTATTGAATGTAATTATTAATATTTCTGCCTTTTTACATTTGATTTTGATTTTTTGTGTCCTATTATGTGGTCTGTTTTTGTGTAGGTTCTATGTGCTTTTGAGAAAAAGGTATATTCCTTTCAATTCCCATTCAGTTTTTGTACAAAGGTCTGTCATATCTAATTTTTCTAATATCCTACTTATCTCCTTAGTTTCTTTTTGGGGTTTTTTTTTGGTTAATTTTCTCCAATAGAAAATAAATTCCTTGAGCAATTTGGAGCTACGCTCAAAAAGTTATCAAACAGTGCATACCCTTTAACCCAGCAGTGTTTCTACTGGGCCTATATCCCAAAGAGATTTTAAAGGAGGGAAAGGGACCCACATGTGCAAAAATGTTTGTGGCAGCTCTTTTTGTAGTGGCAAGAAACTGGAAATTGAAAAGATGCCCATCAATTGGAGAATGGCTGAATAAATTATGGTATATGAATGTTATGGAATATTATTGTTCTGTAAGAAATGGCCAACAGGAGAATTTCAGAGAGGATTGGAGAGACTTGCATGAACTGATGCTGAGTGAAATCAGCAGAACCAGGAGAACATTATACACAGCAACAAGACTATATGATGATCAATTTTGATGGACATGGTTCTCTTCAACAATGATGTGATTCAAACCAGTTGTGCTGCGATGAAGATAGTCATATACATCCAGAGAGAGGGCTGTGGGAACTGAGAGTGAACCACAACACAGCATTTTAATGCTTTCTGTGAATATTTCCATGCATTTTGTTTTCCTTCTTAGGTTGTTTTTTTCTTCTTCTCTTTCTAGATCTGATGTTTCTTGTGCAGTAAGATAACTGTACAGATATGTATACATGTATTGTATTTGTCATATAATTTATCCTATTTAGCATGTATTAGATTACCTGTCATCTAGGGGTGGGGGTGGGGGGAAGGAGGGGAAAAGCTTGGGAAAAAAAAAGTTTTTTTGCAAAGGTCAATGTTGAAAGGTCACTCATATGTTTTGTAAATAAAAAGCTTTATAAAAAAAAATTAAAAAAAAGAAAATAAATTCCTTGACAGCAATGATGTTGATAACTACTACTACTACTGCTGCTGCTGCTGCTGCTGCTGCTACTACTACTACTACTACTACTACTACCAATATCTAGTTCCTATTATTGACTTCCCTATTTTTAAATCCCAACTAAAATCCCATCTTTTTCTGGAAGTCTTCCTTAACCTCTCTTAAACCTATTATTTCCTATTTACCTTGTTATATGAGTTGCATTTATTCACATACTTTCTCCTCCATTAGAGCATAAGCACCCTTGAGGGCAAGGATTGCCTTTTGCCTCTTTTTGCATCCCCACCATTTAACACAGTCCTTGGCACATAGTAGGCACTTAATAAATGTCTATTGGTTGATTAATATAGCACTTTAAGGTCTACAAAGCACATTACTAATGTCTCATTTTATCTTTACAACAACCTGAGGAGGTAAGTGCTATTATTATCCCCATTTTACAAGCGAGGAAACTAAGGAGTCAAACATTAAATGACTTTTCCAGAGTCATACAGATAGTAAGCGTCTGAGGCTGGATTTGAACTCCAGTTGTCCTGCCTCCAGCTACAAATACTAATCATTGTGCCACCTAACTGCCTGTGAGAGCTAGACATTCATTTTTGTCTTTTTACACTAAGAACCTAGAACAGTGCCAGTCACATAGTAGGATCTGAGTGAATACTTTTTGATTGATTGGGGTGCCCGCATTTCCCTGGGAGGTCTATTGACCCTACTACCAAGTGCTCTTTGCTAGTTGTTGATGGATTTAATATTAGAAACTTCTCTTTTCCTTTCTGAGGAATGTTATACAGATTTATCGGAAAGGGATTTATCTTGCACTACTATAAGTACTGAATTTGATTTAAGCAGGCAGCATTTTTGGAACTCTTTATCATAAATTCTACATCCATGGCAATCCCCTCCATGTCATCTAAGAAATCCTCAGAATTTTCATCTTAAGAGAAACTGTGAAGCTTTTCAATTTAAACAGCTCTGTCCTCGCTAAGCTATCCATTACATATGTGATATAAGAAGCTTGCTTTCAATAACCCTTCGATTTTATCAAATGACTTACTTAGTCTTAGGAGATGTAGGTGGGGGGAGGGGGAGAATCTTATCATTGTATATATTTGAACTCTCAGGAGTTCAGTTTGCAGCTGATGAATGCTTCCATCTTTCTTTGCTTCAACAAAGTATAATCTCTCTATATATGAACTTCAAGAAGTAGGTGAATTAACTGACATCAAAATCTTCAATGTGGCCCAGGGCAACCATTTTCATCATAAAGTCTTCTCAGATTCCAGAACAGAGGATGTGTACAATTATTTCCCCTTCTCTCCCAAGATATTTGAGAGTGGTTTTATGCTGCCTATAGTTACCCAACTTTAATAACCAAATACTGTCGTCCCCATTGCCTGAACTAATGTTGTCTCAAGAACTGCTAATGACAGGAGATAGGCTTTCAATAAGATGTCATTGATGAATTTTATTTGCTCTAAAAATCACTAAAGACAAAATCCCATGATAGATAGATAGGTAAATAGAAGATAGATAAAGCCACAGCATAAAAATGATTATTATTTTAAGGGAATACAAGCAGTGGTATGCTGGTTAGTTCAAAGTGAGAATTGATGGTTAAATTTTTAGCATGACTATGCGTTAGAAATCAGCAAAATCTACAATTCAGGTCTTGATTGATTTTTTTTGCTGATTATCTAAACTTATAAAAGTGATAGAGAAAATTAATGATGTAAATTAAATTTATATGTGTGTTATGATGCTTTTTCCCCCCAGAAAGATGATATTAAACATTTCCCACACTCTCCTGGCTACTTCTCCACTACTCCATGATGACTTAAAAGGAATGTTATTTTCTGTTGGTTTTTTTTTAATTGGCTTAGTAAAACAGGACTAGGAAGCTGCTTAAGATACATAGGTTAAATGACTGTCCAAGGTCATATAATTACCAAATACCATAGACCAAAATTTGAACCTATGTTCCTAACTTCAAGTCCAGCATTCTAATTCCATCTATTATGCAGGGATTTTCCAGAGTCGACTATAGATCATGATTTTATATAGGCTCACCCAAGTTTGCAAACTCCCTAGCCCAAAGTAGGACACTTTCTCAGCTATTTGGTCAAAAAAACTGAGAAGTTAAGATGTTTGACCAGGGTCACTCACTCAATAGGTGTGATAGGCCACTCTCAAACCTGGATCTTCAAGGCTATTTCTCTATTCAGTACACCAAATTTTTACTCAGCAGCCTAATAAATATTTTAAAATATTTTAAGTTTTATTTACATTCTAACTCTGACATCTTTGGATTTACGGATAGGAAGAGAAGATGACTCCATTTTTTTAGGGAGGGAATATTCTATAATAAGGAGAAGCTAGGTAGCACAGTGCACAGAGTGCTGAGCCCGCAGTGAGGAAAACTCAACCTAAATTCAAATCTTCACTTATTAGCTGTGCAACCCTGAACAAGGTACTTAACCCTATTTGCCTCAGTTTCCTCATCTGTAAAATGAGCTAGAGAAAAAAAATGGCAAACCATTCTAATAGCTTTACCAAGAAAACCTCAAAAGAGATCGTGAAGAGTCAGACACAATTGAAAAAACTGAACACACACATACACACATACACATACAATTGTTTCATAGACCAAACTGTGCCCAGAAGGGAGACAATACACTTTGGGGAAAAGAAGAAAGTAGGACAGGGGGAGAAAGTTGGAGAATTCTCCCCTTTCTCTTATGCTTCTCCTAGGGCATTACTAGTTAGCTCAAACTGAAAGCCTATAGATAAATTTTCTGTGTGACTCAGTGACATCTCAGAAAGTTCCCTAAAGGTAGGAATTCCAATTTATAAATTTAGGTAGTAACCCCAGCTCCCATCCACTTTGCTTTACACATAACAATTCAATGAATGTGTATTGAATTCAATTGAATTGAAATTGGCCTAGTAGATAAGAGTCAATGGTTTAAACCTGGAAGCCTAGGGTTAGAGTTTCCAACACCAGGATTTGTGACACTAGAAAAATCACTTAATCTAATTTATGGGATATGAAGGTAAGTGAATATCATTGTTCTATAAGAACTGACAAGCACCTTTTTGTGGTAACAAAGAATTGGAAACTGAATGGATGCCCATCAATTGGGGAATGGCTGAATAAGTTATGGTATATGAAAGCAATGGAGTACTATTGAGAAAGGCCTAGATTTATATGAACTGATGCTGAGTGAAACAAGTAGTACCAGAAATATAGTGTACATAATATCAGCAAGATTGTGCAATAATTAACTATGAAACATTAGATTTTTCTCAGCAGTTCAGTGATCCAAGGCAATCCCAATAAATTTTGGATTGAAAAACACTATCTGCATTCAGAGAAATAACTATAGAGAATGAATGTAAATCAACACATGCTATGTTCACTTTTTTTCTTTTTCTTTTTTTTGTGTCTTGTGGCTTTTCCCTTTTGTTCTGATTTTTCTCATATATAATTCATAAAGAAATGTGTTTTTAAAAAATAAATTAATGTCCATGTTAAAAAAAATGATGAGCAAGCTGATTTCAGAAAAGCATGGAAAGAAAGATTTACATGAACTGATGCTAAGTGAAATGAGTGGAACCAAGAGAACATTGTACACAAGATTATGTGATGATCAACTGTGACAGACTTGACTTTTTTTTCTTTCACTTTTTGATCTGATTTTTCTTGTGCAGCATGATAAATATGGAAATATGTTTACAAGAAGTGCACATGTTAGTCTATATTAGATTGTTGTCTATGGGAATGCATAGAGAGGAAAGAGAGAAAAAAAGTTGGAATGCAAGCTTTTGTAAAGGTAAATGTTGAAAACTATCTATGCATGTATTTGGTAAAAATAAAAAGCTTTTTTAAAAAATCAGAGTTCTCTAAGCAACTCTAAATAATGTGAAAGTACCAACATACACTGAAGGAGGGAGTTTCCTCACCAAGAATTTCCTCCAACATTTCAATAAGTCCAGGGCCCATGCTTGTCCCTAAATTAAAGGAATTCTCTGGCTTGGACCTAAAGGGTGGGAGGAAGGAGGACTGGTGTTCCTAGTTAACAGCCAGATTACCCTGGCTCCAGTCTTTCACTCCCTCAGGCCTGACCTTCCCCCCTACAACCCCAATCAGCACATAAACCTGAAGCCCCAAAGGCTTTTCCTCCCACTTCCCCCAGTCTCAGGGTCACCAAACCCAGAGATCCATTCTTTCAAAGAGCTGGAAGCAAAACTGAAAGAAAGATTCAGCCAGGGACAATTTGGGAGGATTTTGTTGTTGTTTGAGGGGGAGGGGGGGGGCTGTTTTTTGGTTTGTTATTTTTTGTTTGTTTTTTATTTTACTGGACTTTTACTTTTCTTTGAAATGGAAAAAAAATTTTCAATTGTCCAATAAACCTTCCAAGATACTGGAAAATTAAATTTATTTCCTGTGCAGTCGGCTCCAGTTTCTCCTGGGTGGAGATAGGGCTGCATTCCCTCCTTTCAATGACACAAACCCCTCACCTCCACCCTGCCTTCCCCAACTACCCAGAGCACATAATGTGCTTATGGAATAACTAGGGGATCGAGGACACAGTCTACCTACAACCTTGGCACAGACTTGACTGCACTGGGAAGTTCTGAGTCTAATGAAGGCCATTTTGTTCTTAGAAAGGCAGCCTGGTAAATGAAATGAATCCTAGATTTTGAATCAAAGTTCTGCCGCTTACTATCTAGGTAACTTTGGTCATTTCACTTACACATTGTGGACCTCAGTTTCCTCATTTGTAACATGACTCAGGGAGAGGGGATCAATACTGGAGAGTTGGATTAGATGATCTTATCCAAGGCCCCTTCTAAATTCTGTGATCTGAAACTAATGATACTTCTTTCTGCTACAGCTCAGCTCTGGCTCAGCATCTCTCCAGCTCTCCCTGCCGGTGCCTTTGTATTTTATTCAGCTCACGTTGTCATTGTCGGGTGGAAATAAAGCTGTAAGAGATTTGTGCTGGCCCACAGAGGCAGAGGCCGCAGCTGAGAAGCCATCTGTATAGCGCCTGATGCCAGTTTTTGAAACTACAGTGAACACTCCCTCCAAACTCATGCCCACCCCCAGCCCTAGCTCCTCAAATCCCCCCCTCAATGAAAGTGGTATTCCCTTCCACCAACCTGAGGGGACTGGGGAGGAATTTTTTGTAGTGTCAGATAATTAATTCAACCCATTCCACACAAACACCCTCTCCAACCATTCTACTAAAGAGTCAGCTCAGAAATAGGCAGCTGGGCTCACCACCCCCAAATTCTGAGTCCCCTTTGCCAGCCAATATAACCTGGGCATGGACAGCAAAAAAGATTTTGGGGTACAGATTGCCAGGAAAGAGATAAGGATTCTTTCCTCTCCCACCCCAACACAAAATGGGGAGCAAAGAGTACTTTAACCAAATGAAGGGGATTTCTTGCTCTTTCTGTAATCTTGCTTCCAACCTTCCCCCCTTTCTGGGTTCCTAATAGCCAGACAAAGCTAAAATGTGTCCAGGCAGCCAGCCAGCCAGCTGGCCTGGACCTTGGCAAGGGGAGGGTGAGTAGGCCTTCACCCTTCCCAATAATGAGTGGAGAAACAACAGCCCTGCATGTTCATTTCAACTCCCTTGTCCAATTTCCATTGCCCCATTCCCCTCCCCAACCCCAGAGAAGGGGGCACAGGTCAAGGTGGTCTGGGGGGCCAGTGAGAATGAGCAGGGAGGAGCTGGCCAGGAAATGCTGTAAGCAAATCCATCTGGTTCAAATCAAATGGACAGGTCCCCAGTTCCCTCCTGGGGGAGGAGATTTCTAGGAGCAGAAGTAGGGAAGGAGGTTTTGGGCAGAATATAATCTCTAGGCACCACTATAGATCCCTCTTATACAAAATTCTCCACCCAACCCCTCATCTGCTTCCCAGCTTCTTCTCTCATCTCCTTGATTGCCACCCAACCCCACCCAATCCCCCAAGTCATTTATCTGGAAGGTTATGTAGGTGTTAGGACAATACAGCTAAGCACAGGGTAGCACCTCTGTCTACTCACCTCTGCCCAAAACCAGGGATGAGGGAGAAATGGAGGAAGAATGGGAAAGAGAAGGAAGTTGCTGTTTTCTTACCATTTCACCCCTCCCTGAGAGAATCTACCAGCACAATGACCTTGCTCTCAGCCCTACCTCAGTGGACCTCACTCCCCTCCTGGACTTTCTGCCTCCCTCTCCCCAAGCAAGGAGACCAATGTACTGGGGAAGCTACCACTGTGGTTCTTGGAAACAAGGTCTTCTTCTTCCTTTTCCAGGAAACCATCAGCACCTCCCTTCCTCCCCTGAGTAAGGAGCCCCTCACTCTGAGTTCGGGGGAATCCTTGAAGTGTGGGGAAGGAAGATCAGGCTTCCTGAATTCAGCGCCTGGTGGCTGGAAGGATGCCTGGTTTGCCCGAGAAGACACTAATCTCAGCTCCTCCCTCGGGAGACTGCTGCAGCCTCCTCTGAAAGCAATTTGTCATGCCCCGAATTAAGTGTCTCCAACAAGGGTTTAATTTTGGCTTAATAGCCCTGTTTTTATGTGTAATTAAATGCTGTTGGATGGTGAAAATATGCTGTTTGCACTTTAGCAGCTCAGTAATGGCCCCAAATCCTCTCCCCTCCTTTTCCATCATCAGCCCCGCCCTCCCACCCACTCCCCACCAGCCCCAGCCTGTCTGGGTTTGAGGGACCTCCCCACCACCAACTCTGCTTTCAATATAATCTACTGGCTGGAAATGCTGGGGGG
>JAJPUD010003903.1:76731-98021 GCA_023553655.1 Myrmecobius fasciatus
TCCTTACTGCTGAGAGTGTTTTAATCAACAGCAGACATCCCCCTCCCCCACTCCATGGGCCAGGCCAATTCAAACCCCCAGAATGAAATTGTTCACCCGGTCTGATCAAGCCAGCTCCCTGGCTAGGGCCAAGCATGTCCCTATTCCCCAAAGCTTGGGATCCCCCAGATCTTCTTATTTCTCCACCCCCTTGCCTTCCACCCTTTTTCTATGGTTCTTTCTCTCCCTTTTCCCCTACTCCCCTGGATTTTCCTCTTCCCTCCTTTTACCTCCTGCCTCCCATTCCCCCACTCCCTTGCACATTCGATCTTGACTTTTTCCTTTCTAGGCCATCAGTGACTGCCATTAGGGTCTGGAATGCAGGGAGAGTTTCTGTGGCTAAGCGTGTTTCAGGGTCATTTGCAAAGCAGCTGGTTTTTGTTGTCCTCCTGGGTCTGAGGAGATGTATGTGTTGGGGGAAGGGGAAGATGGAGCAGAGAAACTCAGAGGATCATAGATCAGAGGGGACTTTTGAGGCCATTAGGGTCAACCTCCTCTTATTTTACAGATGGGGAAATTAAAGCTGAGGGACTTCCTCTGCCTCTGGAGCTGGGGCTTTTTCCACTGTACCATGCTGGCTGCATCACAATTAACATTCCTGCCCCTGACGCCTGATGGGTAGGGGGGAAGCTCCCCCTCTTAGAGGCCCAAGGAGGGGATGTTCTTGCCCTCTTGGCCCTTTGGGAGGGGGGGATGGAGAGCAGCAGTGGCTTGACCTCCTGGAGATGTTCTTGGCCAACTCTAAGGAAGTTGCCCCACCCACCCATTGGGTTCTGACATTGGGGTCCATCTGTTTTCCACAGCCCAACTTTTTTCTTCCTTGGCTGGAGAGAAAACCTAGCCTCTGCCCCCACACCCATCTTAGGGGCCTGATCAGCTGGCCTCACCACTAATGAGCTGGGAAATTGAAACCAAATGCCCCAATGGAGGATCAGCAATAGTGGACTGGGGCCAGGGAGGGAGTCCTGTGTGGAAGGTCAGCTCCCCCACTTTCTCCCACCTCTCACCCCCAAACGCAGCCCGTGCTGGGATACTCTGGGCCACAGAGAAGAAAATTTATTTCAGGGGAGGAGGCAGAATGTCCTAGACTAGCTCAGCCTAAAAAGCCCTCTTCTCCTGATCCCTTACTCCAGTAACATCCAATGCTTCTAATCCCACCAAACCTTTTCTGTTTCCCCCCCTCCCTCCCTTGCTATCAACATTCCCCCTCAGACTTCACACAGCATTTTGTTTTATAAATATACAATGTGGCTAATATGAAGTCTGTCTTTTTTTGTATTCTCCATTATTTCCCTGCTACATTGTAAACTTCCTGAGGACAGGAAAAGAGCCTAAATTTTGTATCTCTCCATAGCACTGGAGTTCAGAAGATACTTAAAAGCTTGTTGGATTGAGTTCCTAAAGCACTGGTACTGCCCAAGTCACTCCCTTGTTTAAGAGCCTCCCAAGTGGCTCCCAATCAAATGCAGGCTGCTAGCCTTTTAAACCAGTCTATCTTTTCAAGCTTACTGCATATATTACTCTCTTTTGTTCATTCTTTTGTTTTTGTTCAGTCATTTTTCATTGTTGCCGGACTCTTCATGATCCCATTTGGGGTTTTTTTTGGGCAAAGATATTGGAGACTTTTGCCATTTCCTTCTCTAACTCATTTTTCAGATGAGGAAGCTGAGGCAAGCTGAGCTAAGTGACTTGCCTAGGATCATACAGCTAGTAAGTGCCTGAAATAAGAGTTAAACACAGGAAGAGAAGTCTTCCTGACTCTGGGCCCAGCACACTATTTACTGTGTCATCTACCTTTAGGCATCCTATGTTCCTGCTAACCTGGCCAGTTTCTTGTTCCTCAGATATGACACTCCATAGTCTGATCTCTGTGTCTTTTCTCAGGCTATCCCTATGCATCGAATGCATTGAATCCTCGTTTCCTTCAAAGCTCAATTCAAAAAAATCTCCTAACTCAAGGTTTTACCTGATCCCCACCATTGCCTGTATCTCATTCCTGAAAATATTGTGTTCATATTTTGTATTTGCTTATTTGTATATATATATATATATATATATATATATATATGTTTCCTTTGATAAAATATAAATAACTAGGGTGTAAGGAGTGTGTTTGTATATTTGGGTTCATGCCAGTATCCCCAGTGCCTGGCATATT
This sequence comes from Myrmecobius fasciatus, assembly GCA_023553655.1. Classification (NCBI taxonomy): domain Eukaryota; kingdom Metazoa; phylum Chordata; class Mammalia; order Dasyuromorphia; family Myrmecobiidae; genus Myrmecobius; species Myrmecobius fasciatus. The sequence continues at coordinate 78,929 of JAJPUD010003903.1, forward strand.
ATAGGAATTTAATAAATGTTGAATGAATGAATGAAGTTCAAATAGTAAATATCCAATATATGTTTGTTAAATGAAGTTAAACTGGGGGGGCGGGGGTGGGGGAGAGAGAGGAAGATCCAGCACTCAACAAGAAGGATTTTGGTCTTTAACACAGCCTTCCCCCACCAAAGGAAATGGACCTTTTGAGGAACTGAAGTCATCAGACCTGGGCTTAGTCCTGAGTGGCTGGATATTAAGGTCTTGGAGTCTTAAGGTGAGAGGGGCAGAACTAGCTTGGACTGGCAGAAGGAAGCCAGGCTTCAGAAGGCCAGGCCAGCACTGGAACATGAATTCCCCTCTGGATTCTGACAACATGAGCTTAGAGGGAAACACCAACTATGTGGTGATGAAGATATGATTCACTTCCTTCAAAACCATCCTCCTTTTCTTCCTCCTCTTCCAACTCCTCCTGTAGTTAGAATATGGTTTAAATCCCCCTCTTTTTCCCTCAGTCACAAGATTCCCAAGGATGAGGGAGAAAGAACGGGTATGTAATGGGGAACAATAACTGCCTGACTTGTCAGAAAAGTTCAGAACCTTTTCCAAGGACCCTGAGTTTCAGCTGATTTAAGGATAGTTGTTTTCCTTGTGAATATAAATATATATCCACAGTATGGGAGAAAGTGAGGTCCCAGTGGATCAAGAGTTGCCTTCCAAGTCAGGAAAACATGGTGTCAAGTGAACCCTCTGGCAAATGCTGTGCTTTGTTCCCAAGAAACCCTCTCTCTAAAACTCTAAGCTGCACAAGAATTGCTGATGTGCCTTTTTAGCAAAAATAACTTCCCCTATACCAGTGAAATAAAAAATCTGAACCAAAAACAAAAACGAACCCACCTCCCCTCCCATACACAGTGGCATACACATTCCACACACAGACCACCTTCCTTTATACCCTCACATATGTATGTGCGTTTGTATATGTGTTAATGTGTGTGTAGAGCAGCTAGCTGGCTCAGTGGATAGAGAACTTGACCTGGAGTCAGGAAGGCTGATCTTCCCAAATTCAAATCTGGCCTCAGACACTTATTAATTGTGTGATCCTGGGCAAGTCACTTAACTCTATTTACCTCCATTTCCTTATAGTAAAAATCAACTGGAGAAGAAAATGGCAAACCATTCCAGTGTCTTTGACAAGAAAACCCCAAATGGAGTTGGACATAACTGAACAGACCAAACTGTGTGTGTGTGTGTGTGTGTGTGTGTGTGTGTAAAATAACTATCTCTCAGCTCTGGGCATTTTCTCTGTCTAGAATGTTCTTCCTCTACTCTGCCTGCTGACTTCCCTGGCTTCCTTTAAGTCCCAATTTTCACAGGAAGCTTTTCTTAACCTCTCTTAATTCTACTGCCTTCCCTTTGTTAATTATTGCCTAGTTATTCTTTGTATAGTTCACTTCATATAGATAACTTTGTTCACATGGTGTCTCCCTCATCAGACTGTATACTATTTGAGAGCAGACAACTGTGTTCTGCTTCTTTTTGTGTCTCCTTCCCCACCCCACCCCCAAAGTTCAACATAGTGCCTGGCACGTAGTAGGCACTTAATAAATGTTTATTGATATGGATATTCATATGGACACCTACACAAATTCCATAAATATACCATAGGTATGCACAATGCAGATACACCCACACCTTGAGGCTTAGAGGCTCATGAATAACCAGATTCTGGGGAGGGGAGCACATTTCTGAGGACTGTAAGCTGATGGAGCACATTTAAAAAGTATAGCTTGGTGGTCTAGAACTTATTAAACTTGCCAACCATCCTCACACTCACACACTCTGTCATAAACCACAAGGGGAAGGAAAATGGAAAGGGGCCTATGGGCTGGGCCTGGCAGAGTAACCCAAGAATTGACTTAGTTCTCTAAGGGAGTCAGAGATATAGGACAAAGAACACTGTACTTGGAATCTGAGGCTTGAATCTTGGCTCTGCTATCTGACCTATGTCACTTTGGGCAAAGTCACTTCTCTTCTTAAGGAGTCAATTTCCTCATCTGTTATATGAGAGAGATCCACCCAGATCAGCAATTCTCAAAGTATGGCCTTGAGACCCTGGGGGCCCCAAGATCCTTTTAAAAGATCAAAATTGTGTTCATAATAATACTAAAATGTTTAATTTCTTGTAGAATTAACATTTGTAGCTATAACCCATGTAAACAAAAACTCTTTGTGAGGGAGGGGCCCCCCAATAATTTTTAAGAGTATAAAGGGGTCACAGGAACAGAAAGTTTGGCAACCACTAACCTAGATAATACCTAAAATCTCCTCCAACTGGGAACCTAGAGGGTAGGGAAATGGATGAAAAGAGAAGACCATGTGGTCTGTGTATTAAAGTTGCTAGCTATCTTTGAGATAGGAAGAGAGCTATCACCCACCATAGCAAGCTTGTCTCCTTGGGCATAGCCCAGCCATGGGGAGAAGGGCTAATGTTATGATAGCCCTGGATGGCCAATTTAGAGAAGAAAAGCATCTAAGAGGTCATCAGTTAGTACATTCTCATTTTACAGATGAGGAAACTGAGGTGAAAAAAAGTTAACACCTTAATATCCAGATACTCAAGACTAAGTCCAGGTCTAATGACTTCAGGTCCTCAAAGAGCCCCCTCCTTAGGTGGGGGAAAACTGTGTTAAAGACTAAAATCCTTCCTGTTGAGTCTAGGTCTGATCTTCCTTCCCCCCATTTTAACTTCATTTAATAATTTAACACCACACCTAACAAGTGTCTGAAACAGGATTCTTACCCAGATCTTCTTGGTCCTTTCTGATTCTGACTTCACATTTACCAAAAATTCAAGTTCCTGAGAGTACACAGCCTCATAAACTCAGTTTAATAAGAATGAGAGTCATATCCCATATTCCCTCCTCCTCCCCCACCAAAACACTTACATGCTTAAAGATTCCATACCTCCACGATAGGAGACAGGGGACTGTCTGTACTGGGGACCAAAAGATAGTCAAGAAAAGTACAGAACTTCTGGTCGGTCTCCCCATACACACCCAGACAATCCTCTCCCTAATGGTGCCCCCAATCACCAGGTTAACAAATTAAACAGAAGAAATCTGATCCTCCTGAGCCAGCTCAGCCTGAACTTTACCATCATCAGCCCTTCCCAGAAAAGACGCAGTCCAGATTGGCTCCACAGCCTCCTGCTAAGGCCTGATTTTGTCTTCCCTCCAGCTTTCCCTCTCCATAACACATTGTTCACCACTCCCAGAACAGAGTCAATAGCCATCCCTCATTGTAGTAGGCAAGATAAATTTACATGGTTTCCTATTTTACAGAACTGTTGTGAGGAAGGTGCTTTGTAAACCTTTAAGTCCTACATAGGGCTTTGGTTTTTCATACATTTTGTATATGAAATAAATATTTATATTCAGATCTTTAATTTGATTGATATATTCCTGGCATGGAAATTCCTGCAAAGATGCAGTGTATCTGAACCCTATAGTTGGAGAATTGCTTGGGAGCATTGAGAGGTTAAATGATTTGCTGGTAGATATATATATTTCTGGTCTAGAGCTGGAAGAGATCTACATAAGCTACTTTATTTTACAATTGAGGAATCTAAACCAGGATGGCAAAAGGGTGAAATTTGAACCCAAGTCTTCCAATTCCAGAACCAGGGTTCTTTCCTTTGTCCTCCATTGTCACATAGCCAGTATAAATCAGAGGTAGAAATCAGATCTTCCTGCCCTCAAGACTGGCCCTCCCTTCACTACTTCACATAAGACTTCTCAAGACTTATATATAAATATGCCAGTATTCTCCTATGTGAGTGGCACTGGAGTTGGTGTATGGGGTTGGGTGAAGAAAAGTCTCTACTGAAGAGGCTTAACAGGCCTGAAATCTTGAGAAATGTCCTTGTCTCAACCAAGCCCCTTAATCTTCAACTTCCTCCCCCACCCTACCAGGTTATCAAAAATAAAACAACCAGACAATATCACTGGGACATTTTTCTGTTTTGTTTTGTTTAAAAAAAAAAAAACCACATACACACACACATACAACAACCAAACATCACTAATTGCTGATTTGGTAGGTCCCTATGCAAAACATGGTTTGGTGACCCGCCGTCTGCTGGAAGAAAACTGGCATGTCCTCAGAGTAGTGTGTCCCACAGAAACAGGGAAAAGCCTGGCCAGACTGGCCATCAGGAGGGAGGTGCTGCATAGGATAAGGGCAAAAAGCAGGAAGGCTGGGCCAGGATGAGGAAGGAGACCTGCTGAAATCAGGGAGTGGGATGGGGAGGTTGAGAGGAGATTAAACTCTAGAACTGCTGGATTACATCCCTTCCTTTTCCCTAATGCTAGCCCTGAATGGAACACCCTCACCTCTTCCAAAATTTTATCATGTTAACTTCCTTAAACATCTCTGAGATCTTGCCTGATGTTCTTTCCTGATTTACTAATCCCTACTCAAGCCTGCTTCCTCCCTGCCTCCACCCCTTTCCCCCTTAACCCAAAGAACCACCCCAACCAATGTGAATGAGTCTCCTGGCTAAGTGTGATCTGCCAATGTGCTCCCTTCTTTGCCTAAGCAACACAGGACCTGATCTTGCAGGAAGCCAATGACTGGGGTACCTAAAGCAAAGAGTCAATGGGGGACAGGAAAGGGGAAGAGAAACTTTAGGCATGGGGAGGAAAAAAAGCAAAAATCTAGTTATCTACTTGATTGGCTGAATCTCAAAATTCTCTTTCCCCATCCACATCCTCTACCCGAAAAAAATGCATTTGGACCATCTCCAAACTGCCTACCTACCCTAAATTCCAAAGTGGCTAGAAGAATCGGACCAAGTGTTTGCCTTCTCCCTTATACTTTCTCCAGGACAGGGACTGGATCTGTGACGGCACTGGTATAGGAGTTTCCAAGAAAAGAAATTCTCTTTACTAGTGCAAGTTGATATCTTCTCTGTAACTTGGAGTCTTCAAAAATTAAGAGGTTAATTGACTTGCCAAAAGTCACACAGCCAGTCTGGAACCCAGGTCCTCCTAGTCCTGCAGTCAGCTCTCTAACTACTACACTGAGCTGCCTCTGTAGTATTCTTTCTAGACTGAGAATTCTCTTCTACAGACCAACCCTTTCTGGTACCCATTCCCCTGGCCCACCAGAATAAGAGGGTGAGGAGCATACATCCCCAAGAGGCTGAAGACTGGAATTCAGGATCAATTTGGGGATATAGCCATGGGAGTCTACACACTCCCTGATCTTAGGCTACCAGAGCCCAAAGACAGATTTCTTAAGGGGCACACTCACACCAAGGGGATAAATCTGGATTAGAAATTAAGGCCAGGCCAAGGAGGAGGAAAGAAGGACTCTGTGATCTCCCTCTACCCTCCCCCAATTTAAACACAGACTCAGTGGGTTCCTTGGTCTCTTGGGGTGGGGGATGGTGCTTGGGGAACCCCTGCCTGTGGGCCTCAAACAGCTCAATCTCGGAGGCTCTCCGACGCCTGATGGCAGTCCAACTCTCCTCTCAGCTCCAGCCCTCCAGAGAGCCTCACCCCTGTCTTCCGGTCTACACACCAGCATTTCCCCCGCTGCCCATCCAAGGCTGGGTGGCACTGTCAGAGATAAGGGCAGTGAGGGGTTATTACACATACAGAAAAACATCAAACCCAGATATACCCCACCTTTTGACCCAGTCACAAAGTTAAGGTTATAACAACAGCATTAAAAGGCCCTTTGGTCTTTAATCTGACTATCAACCAAGAGAAACTGGTTTTCAAAGGATCATAGATTTAAGAGCTGGAAAGGACCAAAGAGGTCATCCATTTGGCCTCCTAATTTTATAGATGAGGAAACAGAGGCACAAAGTGGATAAATGACTGCTCTGGTATCATCACACAGCTAATAATTATCAAATGCAGTTTTTGAACCCAGGTTTTCCTAATTCCAAGTCTAGTAATTCATTCATCACATAGTCCAGGTGGCTTATCAAGAGTATTGTTGTTTATATAATTGATATCAAGTTCTTGCCTTTTCAGTGGGTAGAGAATGGATGCCCTCTACCTGTCCAGAAGCAGGAGGATGAACTCTGGCTCTTTTCATAAATTCTTAAGTTGGTGGGGATCAGAAGGAATGGTGAAGAAGCCGATCATAACTCCATTCTGGCCCAGTCAGAATGATTTTTCCCTGCCTCCAAGAAAGAAGGAACTAAAATCTCAGGCCTCCAGGGACCAGGACATCAGGCTGGGGCCACATATCTACAAAGCAGTTAGCAAGCAGTAAAATGGCCAGACTAAAACGTGCACAAGTACAGTGCAAAGACAGTCTATCATAATCACCTAGGCTAGGAAGGCAGGAGATAAAGGTTCTAGTGCCTAATTATCCACTGACCAGCTTAATGGCCTTATATGACTCATGTGACTGCTCTGGATCTAGAGCCTATTGCTCTTAAACGACAGGGTTGGACTAAGTGATCTTCCTGTTTATTTTGCTCAGAAATGTCCCACTCCTTGATGTAACAGTCCAGAAGATGTTCTTCTGTGAAATGTCCAACTCAGGAACAGTGATTTAATAATTGTCTCTCAACCTGGGCAGTTATTGTAGAAAAAAGGAAAGAAGGAAGGAAGGAAGGAATAAAGAAAGGAAGGGAACTAAGGAGAGGGAAGAAAGGAAGAAATGAGGGAAAGAAGAGAAGGAAAGAAACATGCATTTATTAAGCACTTACTGCATGCCAGGGACTGTGCCAAGCATTTTTACAAATGCCATCTCATTTTATCTTCACAATAATCGTAGGAAGTAGGTGCTTCTATTATCCCCATTTTACAATGTGGAAACTGAGGCAAGTAGCAGTTAAGTGACTACCTAGGGTCACACCATAGTATGTATCTGAGTGTTGATTTGAACTCATCTTCCTGACTCTAGACCAATGTTCCACTCACTACATGATCTCTATGCTTGCAGAGTGATTATCATTGCAATGGAAAGTAGGCTGGATTTGGATTCAGACATCCTGGGTTCCAGACTCTGAGACTGCCATTTATCACTTGCTGGACCTTGGGCAAGATGCTTTATCTCCATTTCATCATAGATAAAATGAAGATATTGGATAGATGACTTCTAAGGTCCTTTCCAGTCATAAAAATTATGCTCCTGGGCTCTCAGGTCCCACCCTTCCAATGCTCATGGCCCATGGTTCTAAGATTGGAGTCAAGGTTACAGTTAGGACTAGGGTTGGGATCAAAGATGGCCTCACAACTGTGGTAAGATTTGAGGTCAAGGTGAAGGTTCTCATTAGAATTAAGATTAGGGTCTAGATTTCTGCTGATTTCTGCTGGGTTTGGGAGTCAGTGGCCTTGAGAGAAGTCCGGGATTGGAGATCAATGGGAAGTGTTGGAAGCCATGACTCATGACTTACCTGCTTGGGGTGGAAGTTGCCATTTCGATCACAGTTGGGAATGGGGATCATGTACAGGTCCTCATGGGTACGACCCTGAGATGCTGCCAGCCGCTCCAGAGCCCGATGTAGTTCACTCTGACAGGAACCCTGAGTCTGCAAGGGGTAAGCGAAGTCACATAGCCTGGGTTCAAGGCCCCCTATGTGGATGGGGGATGAGGGAGGACCTGGAAGGGAGGAACTTCTAGGGGAGGAGGGACAGGGATTGGGGTGCACTGCTAGAAGAAAAAACAATGCCAAAGGTGAAGGAAGCTGAAACAGAGAGGAGTTTGGGGGGCCACAGAGGTAGTGGGGAAAAGAAGGGTTGGGAGGACATTTGATAAGAGGAGTGGAGTTTGGGAACATCCTGGGAGAGAGTGGAAAAGGCTGAGGAGAGGAGACAGTGCAGGAAGGTACCAGGGCTCAAGGGATACTGAGGGAAATGGTCAAGGGCTAGGAGGACACAAGAGAAAAAGAGAAGGGGATAGAGACCCTGGAGGAGAGGACCAAGAATTAGGAGCACACTGAAAGAAAATATCAAGGCCTGGAGGATACTGGGAATATGGTAAAGAGCCAAGAGAAGAGCAGATTCTAGAGAGGGATTGGGGAGAGAATGAGGGACATTAGATTAGAGGAACAAGGTGGGAAAGAGAGGAAAAGGGAAGGGAAGGAGGAAAGAGCTGTGAGATGATGGTTAGTCATACATGCTACAGTAAAATGAATAAACAGAAAGAACCTTGGATATTCCTTGTGCTTAATAAACATTCTTTGAATGCATGCCCCTGACTAAAAATTATCCAGGTTTGGGAGAAGGAGGAGCCTCACCATGGGCCGACTCTCTTCCCGGTGGACTGCACTCCCGATGCTTTTCATCTTGCCGCTGTTGCTGTTCATGCCCCGGATTTTGGCTAAGTGCTTCTGCAGGCATTTGCGGTCATGGCTGCTGCAGGGGCTGAAGCTGTTGTTGGGGTGCTCACTTTCCTCCTTGTCTGTAGCCACAAGGTGAGGTTGGGGAAGAAAGAGGGTCAGTGCCAAAGATGGGGGGCCAAGGCTAACTGCACAACCTCTCCCTCGGCCCCCCACTAGGCTTAGGAGACAGCGATGTGGTGCACTGGATAGAGTATTTGACCCAAAATCAGGAAAACCTGAGTTTGGAGCCTGCCTCAGATACTTACTCGTGGCCTGATCTTGGAAAAGTCCCTTAACCTCTCACAACCTCAGTTTCTTTGTGTGAAAATGGGGATAATTATTGCCCAACCCAATAACAGGGTTATTATGGGAATCAAATGAGCTATGTACAATGCTTTGCAAACTTTAAAATACTATATAAATGCTAGTTAAATTAAATACTTAACATGGAATCAGCTGGATGGCATAGGGGATACAGCACTGGGTCTGAAGCCAGGAGGACCTGAATTCAAACCCAGCCTGAGACACTTAGTAGCTATGTGACTCTGGGCAAGCCACCTTTGTGTGCCTTAACCTACTGGAGAAGGAAATGGCAAATCACTCCAGTTTCTTTGTCAAGATAAGTATTGGCAGGCTGTGGTCCCCAGGGTCCCTAAGATTCAAACATAACTGAACAACTCCTTAACCTCTCTGGGTCTCAGTTTCTTCAAGAGGGGTTTTTGACTTGGTGACTTTTAAGGTCCCTCACAACTATGATCTTATTGTTTTTCATGCATCCAAGAGGGAGACTCTCCCCAGAGAATTAGGGTATCTTGCCCCTTTGGGGCAGGGCTACCTTACCTCTTAGCCCTTACCCAAAGCATTGGCCTAAGCTCCATCACTGGCCATGAGCCAGCACTGGGGGTAGTGTACTTAGCCACCTGTGGGCTTGGCAAACACAATCTCCCTGTGCTTTCCCACCTTTGCCTCTCCTCCAGGAAGAATATTCATGTTAAAGTCCCTGAATCTGAATTGGTCCAGAGATGATTCACTAACAAGAGCTGCCCAGACAGTCCAGAAGGGTCTCTGGAGGCCTAGCAGGGAGGTCTAAGACCTGCAGGTCTGCTCTCTGCTCAAGCCATTCACTGACCCTCCCTTCCCTGTCTCCTGTCAACCTGTTCGCCTGTACTCCCTGGCCCCACCTCCCTTTATGCTTTTTCATGCTTCTGGCTCGGCCAAGCCCAGGGGGATTCCCAGAGCCGCTGGCTCTTCTGACCTCCTTCCAAATGGTCTGAATCAAAATTTCCACTAATGATGTCAAACTGGGCCCAAAATGGCTCTCTCCCTGGGTTAGGTGGGAAGGAGGAAGTATGGATTGTGTGCCTTTGCCTGACAGGGAAAGTGTGTGTGTGTGTGTGTGTGTGTGTGTGTGTGTGTGTATGTGTGACTCAACTTGAATTCGGCTCATGGATGTGATTGGATATGTGTGTGTATTAGCATATTAGTATATGAGTTTTGAATGATTGTATGTAGTCTGAGTTAGTAATCAGGGATGTCTGGGAAAGCGTGGAACGGTGTGAGCATGAATGATTGAGGAGGTATGTCAAATTCATTAATATATACAAGTATAAGAAGGGGTATATGGGTAGGTGGAAATGGATGTGTATATGTGTGTGTGTGTGTGTGTGTGTGTGTGTGTGTGTGCCAAACAGGGAAAAAAGAGAGAAACAGACAGACAGAAATAGAGACAGAGACAAAGATGGAGGGACAGAGAGACAGACAGAGACAGACAGAGACAGAGAGAGAGGGAGAGACAGACAGAGACAGTGACAGGGAGGGACAGGAAGACAGAGAAACAGGGACAGACAGCAGAGACACAGAGAGAGGGACAGGAAGAGACAGAAATGGAGAAAAAGAGTGAGAAGGAGGTAGAGTGGGAGGGTAGGAAAGAGAGAAAGACAGAGTCAGAGATTAATACAGAGATAGAAACCCTGCCCCCTATATATGCCTTCAGTCCAGTTGGAGTAGGACATCTACAGCCAAAGCCAGGTCTTTCAAGGGGAAAAAAGGACGAAATATAACTGAATTTTTATCCTCTCTCAGGGATCCCCAGAAGACTCCAGCTAAATCTAAACCTACCCCTTAGGTCTAGTCAAGTCAAGCTGATATTCTTTCTCTTCATCAAAAATGAAGATAACAGTTTAGGATGAAGAAATAAATCAAAAGCACCCCTTCATGAGTAGGGCCACCTCTAAAAACTTCAGTGTTGGCAGTCCATAGTCAGTCTGAGTAAAAAACTTTAGCCAGAATTCCAGATGTTGGCAGCTAAACAGGAGGCCACATCTGGTTTGTGTCAGAGCCTTTTTTTTTTTTTTTTTTTTTTTTTTTTTTTTTTTCCTCAAGGAGGTTACAGGTTCCTCCAGGCATGGCAACTATCCCAGTGCCGCCTTTAGGTCAAATGGCATTTTTCAGCCCCAGCCAAATCCAGGTTTCAGCTCTCCTTTTATTCTCTGAATTCTTTGAAGGTGGTGGGGAGGGAGGAGAGGAGGGGGGTATTTAAAAAAATGGACAAAAGGAAACCAACCAGGGAGGAAATCAGATTTTCAAAAAGCCTTTGACTTGGTTCCACACCAAAGACTATTCCAAGTGAGTCACCAAAAATGTTTTGTCCTGGGATAGGGGACTGGCTTAGAGATAGGAACAAAGGATAGGGATAATTAGGTATTTCTCTGGACACAAAAGGAAGTAAACTCAGGAACAGGCCCTTGGTCTCATCTTATTTAACATTTCTTTGCTAATTATCTGGAAAGGAAAGTCCACAGGGAATTCTCAAAATCTGCAGATAACAAAACTTTTGTTCTAGGGGAAAGAACCTAAAAATCTAAGTTTGGATCCCTAATTTGCTGCTCACTATAGGCAAAGCATTCCACTCCATGGGCTTAGTTTTCTTATCTATAAAAATAAAGGGGAGTTGAGTGATGTGGATCAGGGTTTCTTCCAGCTCTAAATCTTATGATTCTATGAATCATAGGATGACCTCACGAATCTATATAAGTAGGCAGAAAGGCAGCAAATGAATTTCCTTGTGGCTAAGTAAAAGGTAATATATTTAAAGAGAAAGGCTCCAAACTAGCTTTACAGGCTCTGAACTATCTTTTACAACCCAGCAAAGGGGTCTAGGAATCATTACAAACTGTTCTCCAATCATCTTCCCTCTTGTTCTTATGGACAAAAAAGCCCATAAAATATTGGACATCCTTGTCACCTGGAAATAAAATGAAAAATAGTGTCTTCTACCCATATACAATCATGGTGGCTCCTCAAAGAGAATACCTTTAAATAGGGAAGGATGTCAACTGACTTGGCTCTAAAGGCTCTATGTGTGGAGGAAAGGAAATTAAACATGGGAAGCAGGTGACATAGTTCCAGGTTTGTGTGTGTGTGTGTGTGTGTGTGTGTGTGTGTGTGTTTTGGGTTTTTTTGTTTGTTTTTTGCAAGGCAATTGGGGTTAAATGACTTGCCCAAAGTCACACAGCTAGCAAGGGTTAAGCTTCTCAGGACTGGTACTCTATCTACTGTGTCATCTAGCTGCCCTCTGACAATCATTATCTCTGTGGCTGATGGAAGCTACTTCCCCAATTTGAGCCTCAACTTCTTCATCTGCCAAATACAGTTATGAATACCTCCCCTACCCATTCCATAAGGCTGTTGTTTACAACTGTAAGACACTATAGGGATTTCTTTGTTAGTATTTATCTAAGATTAGTATTGAAGATCCAAAGAAAGGGGGAAATAGGAAGAGGGAGAAAGAAGAGTCTCCCAGTAAAGACAAACCAAAAAAAAAAAAAAAAAGCCTACAAAGATGAAGGCTGAGAAGGAATAGAATCATATCCTCTAATACCATGAAGGACTCAGAGATATCCATGAAGATTTACAGAACGCATCTGGGGATCCATGGCATTCAGGAGTATCCTGAGATGCCCATGTCATTTTGGTCCAGAGATTCTTAACCTGGATTCTGTTAACTTGTTTTTTTATTCTAATCATTGTATTTAAATATAATTGGTTTCCTTTATGGTCCTATATATTTAAGAATATTATTCTGAGGACAGCTCCTAGGATTTCACCTGATTGCCTGAGGGGTCTCAGGGTACACACACACACACACACACACACACACACACACACATACACATACACATACAAATATGATAAAGAACCTCTGTTTTAAACAAATAAAAGAATGCCCCACTTTATATAATGGGAAAGAAGCTTAAGGGTTTTTAGGATTTATTTGTTTTTGTTTTTTTAAGAGAAACAGAGGTATTTAAGATTCATGCCTAATCTTTTGTCAGAAAGGTCAAGGAGGGCAGCTCTGTTCTCCCATGGACAAGGCTTCTGTTATAGTCACTGAGAGAACTCTGGGGTTAATTCAGTATGGTATGTCTATACACAACACACACACACACACACACACACACACACACACATACATACACACACATTCAATGACATCTCCCCTCCATGGTTAAGGAACAGACTAACTTTTTCCCTTTGTTGATATTTGACAGTTCCTTTCCTAACAGGAATCATTCTGCTCCTAAAACCAGGGAATCAAACCTTCATCTGTCTTCCATGCCTCACTTGTGCCTCTTTTCCCTTATTGGACTTTTTGGAAGTACCAAAGAGGCAGCTCTCTAAGGTACTGATCAGGACCCAAAATGGACCCAGCTCTATCACTAAGGTGCCATCACTGCCTGCCACTCAGACTCCAGTGTACATCTTCCTTGCCATGTGGCAGAATCACTCCCCCTCTAATTAGAACAGCCCAAAATACCTCAAAGCTGACCCTCAGAAAGACTTGTTTGGGTCATGGGGTTCCTGAGGCAAATAATTTCACCTTATCAAGCCTCTTGTCTTCAATTAAAACAGTTAGGCCATCATCCAGAAACCGATGAAGACAAGAGTCTCAGCTCTGATAGTTAGGAAAAAAAAATGACCCCAAATTGAATCCAACTGAATGGATAACTTCCAGCCCAGGATTGATTAAGTAGCAAGAACCAGCTCTTGGTCTTCTTTTTCTTCTTTCTACATGACTTTATTCTTCCCCTCAAATCCCTCCATAAGGCCCTTGATTCTATCTTCCCTCAATCCAGCCATCTTCAGACCCCTTAAGGGAGGGGACTCATAATTTGGGCCAATGGAACCTTCCCTCCAACAAACCACTGCCAAAATCTGAAGTATCACCAGCCAAAAGAGGCTGCTCCTCCCTCTGCTTCCCCCTGGCTGGAGCCAAGACCACCCACACTGGGTACCACATTGGGTGGGGCACTCAGCACCTGGGCAGGCATCCAAGCCCTGTCAGTGAGAAAGGGGGCTCAGCAGAGGACAAAGTAACCAGCCCAACCCCTTCCTCTCAAGCTTGGCTCCAAGAGAGTGCCCATTCCTATTTGACCGAACTACTGACCTCAGAGAGTAGAGCCCTGAATATAGGTCTCAGAGAGAAGATGCTCCTTTTCTTAATCATATGTTTACTAGCACAGAATTTGGTTTATCACTTGTTTGTGACTGGAAAGATACTAAAATCACACAATTCCCTACCTACTCCCCACTAATGTACTCCCAACCCCTTCCCTTCCTTTATCAACCTGCCAGGCCATTTCCCTCTGCCTCAGGATCCCCACAGTTCCCTTGCCTTTCTTCATTGTCTCCCAGTTCCATCCCTAATGTTCCCCCAAATGCTTGCTTCTCTCTACCAGTGTCCTTTCTCACTTGACAGTCTCCCAGGTACCAGATTCTCACCTTAGCATTTCTTGGCACATGTCAAGAAATCAGAAACTGATAAGATACTTCTCTATAACTCATTTCTGTGAATTTCAGGTGTGATCATCTATACAGTTGGGGCAAGCTGTCATTATCGGGGCTCTGAACCCTCAGTCCTCATTCACTTTTTGTCTTGGAGCCAGAAAACCCAGTCCCCTGAGGAAAACTAACTGTCCAAGATCTCTGTAATACTACTGTGCTACTGTGACATAGAGTTTAGAAGTCTGGTCCCAGCGTGGAGGCTTGCCCTCCTCCATCTTCAGTCACTGTAAGAGAACTCATGGCACAGAGGCAAGAGCGCTTATCCCAAGTGCTGTCATTCCCTAGCTTTGTGATCTTGGTCTGAATCATTTTACCTTTTGGGATCTCAGTTTTCTCATTTGTAAAGTGAGGATTCAATGACCTCTAATGTTCCCTCTAAGTTTTAAACCTATGGTCTTAAATGATCATCCCCCCAGTGAGTCTGTTTTTTTTTTTTAATGGACAGCTCCTAGTGCCCAAGGCACCCATAGTCCAGTTCAGCCAGTTGAGAAAAACAAACAAAAACAACTCAGTCCTCCCCTTCTTTAGCCCACAACTATCCGTGTTTCCCCCAAGGGAAGCAAATTTCTGGGAATGCCCTGTTCCCATGAGGTGACTGAGTTCCTGGTACTGAGGTAAGGAGATGCTATTTGCTATATGGGATTAAAAATTAACCCAAGCCCAACATTCTTCCTGTTCCACCCCCACCCCCTTACCCCTTTCCATCCTGGGAGGACCCAGACCAGAACTTAAGAGTCCCTAAACTTGCTTTTATCTTTAGGCCCCTCCAGTGCCCTCATTGGAAGGTGCCAATAGGTGATGGTCAATATATAACTCTTGCTGCTGTTGGCAGCAGATACACAGAGCTCTGACGCAGATATTTCATGGCCTCTCACCTCTGGCACCCTCTTCTTTGTTAATGCACAACCTGTCCATCCCACTTGAAGAGGGGTGGAGCTGGGGGCCAGAAGGGTGAGGGGAGGTAGGAATGATCTGCCTTCAGATGGATAGGCTGCGAATCTCAAAATGAAAAGAGGTTGGGGGGGGGAGACAAAGAGATATGTGAGACAGCTGGACCTGGGTAGTTCCACATGGAAAGGCACCACAAACACACCTGCTCATCACTTTCCCCCCTTTCACTCCACATACCCCCAGCTGCACTTCTGTCTGGAGGGGATCTGAGTATAGAAAGCTGCCTGAGGATCAAAGCTGGGTGGAAAGAAAGAACTCAGTGAGAAGAAGTAAGTAAGAAAGCTTCCAACAGATTCTTCTACCAGGGCAAAAAGCAAGCTGGGAGCCTCAGCTAGTGCCAAACATGGACAGCAGGGCTGTGCCTGTAGACCTGGGCATGAAAGGGAGAGTTTTCCCTGCTTGTTTTTCCTGGGAAGAGATCCAACAGGAGCCTGAACTCTGACCACTCTGTCTGGAGACAGTACATAGGGGGCTGGTGGTGTTTGGAAGGTTCCAAGTTATTTTCATTCCACTGTGGACCCAGTCTCAAGCCTAAACCTGTCAAGGACAGGGCAGGGAGGGCACTAACTAACCTTACCAATTGAATACCTTTTCCCCTTCCCCCTTAGAGTTGTCATAGAAGGAGCATGGAAGAGAAAACATGAAATACTCATGGGACTATGGGCGTGGGGATACAACTGCCATCTTGTCACCCAAAAGAATTAATGTACACCTGTTTATACACATGCCTGAGTGCACACATACACACTCTTACACATATACAGACACACACACACACACTCTTACACACACACACACACACACACACACACTTCCAGCCTCCAAGGTTAATTTACATGTTATTTTGTGTCATTTGTATGCTGTTCTATTAATGATCCAAAGAACTTGGAGGTAATCTTCCCCTCTATGGATAAAGATTGGTCATTCATTCTCTACTCCTTTCCTGGCTAGAGAGAGATAGGTAACCTATCCAATTTATCCTGTATAACAGCTTGTTTATGTATTGTTTAGCTCCCCATGAGCTCCTTGAGAGTAGAGATTAAATTTTTTTTTTTTTGCTTCTCTGTATCCTCAGTGCTTAGCACAGTGCCTGGTACATAGTAGGTGCTTAATAAGTGCTTATTGGCTTGACTTGAGAGGAGAAGCTTTGAAAGAGCCATACTGGTATGTGCAAACTTTTATAACTGTCATCTCCAAGGTTCAGATCTACTCAGAGATAAGACAGTACAGACCACCAACCTCTCACCAATGTCTGGCACGGTCCATTGAAGCAAAAATCAGAATTTGTATCTCTGAAACAGACAAACACAGCCACATTCACAGAGCTGGAGATGTTTCAGCTAGGGTTACCACCCCTCACTCTGTGTATCCTCCAACCTAGCATGGGGTCCATCTTCTCCTTGCCTGGTCCCTGCCACTTACAAAATTGATAAAGAAAGGTGAGTAAAGAGTCACTCTTATTCAAATTTACCTTTCCTGGTTCTGTCCAGGTGCCAGTTCAGAGGCAGAACTGGTTCTCTCCTTACACACATACACACACACACACACCACCTTTCCCTGTCTCGTGAGTTGATGGGGTAGGCAGGACCCGGAGGTCAGGACCCCTAAGGGCTGTCTCCTTCCTGTTTTCCCCAGCAACCTGCATCCTGCTCCTACCAGCTGCAGAGTAGTGAGGAAGCAACTAGGCTGAGGCTTTAGGGTCAGGAAGCTTAGGGCCCCAGAGCCCCAGCGTCTGGAACTAAGACTTAACAATGACAGAGTCCCAAGCACTCAAAAAAGAGGAGAGGGGGAGGGAAGGGAGAGAGAGAGACACAGAGAGAGAGGGGAAGAGAGAAAAAGAGGGAGAGATAGAGAGAAAGAGACAGAGAGACAGAAAGAGGAAGAGGAAAGAGAAAGAGAGAGAGAGAAAGAGAGGTGGGGAGAAAGAAGAAAGGAGGGAGAGAAGGAGGGAAAGAGAGAGAGGAGAGGAAGAGAGAGACAGAGACAGAGAGAGACAAAGAGAGAGAAAGAGAAAAAGAGAGAGAGAGGAAGAGACAGAGGGGGAAAGGGAGGGAAGAGAGAGAGAAAAGAAGGGTGAGGAGAGGGAAAGAGACAGAGACAGAAAGAGACAGAGAGTTGGGGTTGGGGGAGATTGTCCCCTCCTCAAACACACTTTTTCAATTTTCCAGTTCTCTGATCCCAGTATTCAGTCACCAAAAGAGTTAATACCTCACATTATCTTTCCCCTGTCCAGATCTGGAAGCCAAAACTTCAGGTGGATTCAGAGAGAGGGCTTTCCTACCCATCCCCCTACAAATGGCAACAGCCAGGAAAGGGGAGACTAGCATTTTTGTGCCATGGAAGGAGAATGGTTCCAGATTGGGCAAACAGCCAATCTCTTTCCCTAGTGCCCCTAAATGACCCCAGACACCCTTCTCCCCCAGTTCTGAGAGATGGATTGAGGGCTTTGGGGAAGGGAAATTCTTTCATCATTTCTCAAAACCTCTCCAATCTAGTTTTCTCCAATTCCATGAATTCTACCTTAATGCCAAACTTGGATCCTAAGATCATTTATGTTTAACTAATCTACCTTTGACCAGATTCAAAGGAGGAAGGTCTTGGATCAGGAACAATCTTGGAACTATTTAGCTCTGTCCTATTCCTATGCTTTTCCCTTCCCACCCCCCTAAAAAAATTACACACACATATATATATGTCTGCCCACCCAGTCTTCCTGCCCCTCATTGTCCTTCCAGACCCAGCAGAGTTGTTCCCTTGGCAAACTCCAGCTTTCAAAGCAGTAAGACAAAGAGCAGAGCAGCTCTGATCTATTACAAAGACCTGAAGCTAGGGAAACTCGAGAGACCTGAGGCTTGTTAGTCCCTTCCCTGCCAGCAGCAAGACCACTCCACCTAGCCTGCCCTGCAGAGGACCCAAGAGCCCAGGGCCCTCATAGCCCCAGTTCTTCTGGTAATTGTTTTGATTTGTGCCTGCCCTATACTGTTCCTGGACACCACCACCAAATATTCTTCACTCACCCCAAGCCTGGGGGTAAGAGGATGGGATAACTAAGGGACTTCAAGCTTCAGCCATTGGGACCAAAGAGAAGAGAAGAGGTTAATCATCAGAGTGGTTTGGAGAAAACCAAACCTAAGTAGGCCTGAGGTGGGGAGGAGGGGAGAGGGGCAAAGGACAAGGAGGTCAGGGTTGGGGCTGAGGACTCCTTACCCGTGGTCTGCAGACTCTCCTGGATGGCCTCAATCTCTGCCAGCTCCATGCATATCCCTTGTCCATGCATCAGTGTGTGCAGGGGCTTCTCCACCCCTCGAGGTGGGTAGCAGCGCAGGCCTGAGCCGCAGCGGGCAGTGTATACACCACAGGGCATCCCCTTACTCAGGGCACAGGTGGCGCAGCAGCCACAGCCAGGCTCCCGGACCAGCTCCTCGCAGCCCGTTGGAGGCTGGCAGCGTGCCAGCTTCTCCTCTGAGCAAGGTGGGCAGTGGATGGCCTCATCTCCCTGACACAGCCCTGGCACAGCGGCTAGCAACAGCCCAGCCACAAGGCAGAGGGGCAACATGACTAGTCGAGGTGTAAGCAGGTGAGGAGCGGGGCCAGCAACAGTTAGGAGAGGTAGGTAGATCCCGCAGCGGCAGAAGTCACAAATAAGCTGGCTGGGGCAGGTGTCCTTCGTGGTTCAACCCTAGATAGGAGACTTCTGCTGACCAAAGAGACAGTCAAGGAACTTAGTGAGCTGGCGGAACAGGAGAGTGCCTGGGAGCAGGGCCTGTGAGCAGCATTCTCAGCCCGATGCCGTCAACCAGGGGGACTCAGTGTAGCAATGCTTGGCCAGCCCAGCTCCCCCGGACTTTATACCGGCCCCTGGCCACACCCCCAGCTCCTTCGCAGAGGTGGGGGAGTCCAAATGAGAGAGAGAGAGAAAGAGAGAGAGAGAGAGAGAGAGAGAGAGAGAGAGAGAGAGAGAGAGAGAGAGAG
>JAJPUD010003903.1:98031-116721 GCA_023553655.1 Myrmecobius fasciatus
GAGAGAGAGAGAGAGAGAGAGAGAGAGAGAGAGAGAGAGAGAGAGAGCGCACTCTATTTAGGGGAAGCCAGAAGGATGCCTGTCCAGCTTTTTCTGCAACATCTGAAAGTCCTTTTCTTGAAGAGGAAGGAAGCGGGACAGCTTGAAAGCAGCAAAAAAATTGTTCTGAATGGAACTTGGAGCCTGGAGTCAGGGAAGAAAGGGAGAAGGAGAGAAAGAGGGAGAGAGGGAGAGAGAGAGAGAAAGAGAGAGAGGGGTTGAAGACGAAAAGAAAATGAGGCAAAAAGGAGAACCCAAAACACCCCAAAACCCAATGAGGTCTTTTTACATGCTCTTCTCTCCCCCAATAAACTAGAATTCTTTGTGAACCCTCCTCATTACATGCAGAAGGAAATAAAACCAGGAGTCCTGTTGTCCAGGTCACTTAATTTCCTGATGGTTCACTCAACCAAGCCAGTGACTTGAAGCATGGAGTGCCTACACTTGCCATCCTTCACCTTTTAAAACCTTTCAGCACCATCTAATCACTACTAAAGAATGCCCACAAGAAGAAGGAAAGCAGGAAACAAGCATTTATTAAGTTCCTACTATGTGTCAGACACTATGTTAGCATTTGAACCTCTCAAGAACCCCTGGGAGGTAGGTGTTATTATCCCAGTTTTTCATTTGAGGAAATTGAGGTTGCTTGTCCAGCACCACACAGATGCTAAGTGTCTAAGGTCAAATTTGAGCTCAAGTTTTCCTACATCAAAAGCCAACAGATTTTTCTCCAGAGTCACCTAACTGCCTCTAAGAAGGTAGGAGAATATAAGAATGAAGATTGCCTGTAATAGTCTTTGCCCTCCCCCAAAGAGGATCCTGGAGACATGGTGAACCGGGTCTGAGGTCAGAACTGGTTTCGTTCTCTGTTCCCCCTCTTTCCCCTAGCCACTTTAATTTAACAGGCATTTATTAGACACTTACTATGTGCAAGACAATGTCGTAGGCAATGGGAATACAGAGGCAAAACAAAATTATTCCCAGCTTCAGGAAGCTTATATTCTACTGGAGTGACACAAGATATCCACAGAAAATTTAATTCAAAGTAATTTGAGGGGATCACTAACAACTAAGGGGAGAAGGAAAACTTGCCTCCGTCCCTGCCTCCCTGGGCAGGAACTGAACTGTAATCCAGAGAAATTAGATTATGATCATTTGGGAACTAAGTTGCTTCCCTTTATGCCTTCTCTTCTCACACCCCAAGAAAAGAGGTAGGTCTGGTAGTGAATAAAGTAAAAAACTTTGGAACCAGGATACCCTGGGGATTTTTCACAATTCCAGTGATGAAAAAGCACAATCAAAAAGAGTGAAAATTGAGAATTTAAATCCTTGGGCTTCCTCCTGAATTTATACAAAATTTTTCCCCTCACACCTACCACTGACCCTAGGATCCCTTTCTGGTTTGGGTGACTTCTCAAGAAGGTTCTTGCCAAGGCACTGGAAAAGAGGCAAGTAAAAATGGGAGTGGGGAGTGCAGGGGAAGAGGAAGGGAGTGATGTAAATCCAACCAACCTAGAGTAGAAAACAGAACTTGTCCTACCAAAACTCTCTCAGGAAAGATAGCACTTCACCAGTCATAAACTGCCTTGCTGGAGGTTGCAGGATTTAGACGATCCAATCTCCATCCTAAAAGAAAGGTGGGAGATAGGGAGAATTGTGACTGAACAAAAGAGTTCTTTGGACTTGGGCAAGGTAACTTTCTTCTCTGGGCTACAATGTCATCTCCCTGTTAAATGAGGGGGTTGGACTCAAAAATTTATGAGGTCTTTCCAGCTCTGACATTCTATGAATTTAAATCCCTGGACCAGTTGGCTAGAAGGAGGGGAGGGGAGAGGCAAAGGAGGGAGGTTGAAAAGTTGAAAGCTGCTGACACCTAATGGCTACTGTTGAAATGACAGTTTGAATGGATAGAAGAAGAGCTTGATCCCCAGAAGACTGGACTTCTTATTCACACACCATTGTAGCTAACAGTGAGGATTGCCTGGCCCAAAGTACTGCTCCCTTGCCTCTTTTCCTTCTCCACTATGAGGCTACAGGACTCACCGATTCATACCGAGTTAAACTCTCAGAATTTGTCTTCTAATAAGAAGGGACGTTTGGTATCCTTTTTGTATACTTTTTGGCTTATTAAAACCTTTACCTGAATGCCTTGGAACAACTTACTTAAAGTTTAAGTTTCACCTTATGTCAAGATCTATCTAAAGAGCAATGGGTAAAAGGTATTCAATGTACAGTGTAAATCATGTATGGAACACATATTTTCTAAACAGAGAGAAAGAAAGACAGAGAGAGAGAGGGAGAGAAATGCTAAAGTACAGAGCACTCACAACTGACAGAACCACCTAAAACAGGATTCAATTATTGTCATTTATGAACTATATCTTAGATAACTTTACATCTTAGGTACTTATATATTTATTGTTACAATCTTTGGGTAGTCTGATACTTAAACCTCATCAGAACCTTAAATAGTTTTGGGGACCATCAAATAAGCAAAGCCACATTTCACCTCACTTCTGAACTGTCTAAGCAACTCCTAGTCATCCTCCTGCTGTTGATCATCTTCCTTGATGGAGAAATTCCCCTGGTCACCAGTCTATGTCATCAGTCACCATACATGGACCTCCCCAACTCACAAGGTTGCCATCCTAAACATGCCCACTTTGAGGTTTCTGCTTGGGCACCCACTCAGAAAAGGACAAACAAAGCAGAAAAGACAACCAGAGTCCAAGCACAAGTTCATGTAGTAGAGACTCCTACACTAGCAACCACAAAATAGTGGTCAGCATGTTGCTTAAAGTCTCAGTCTTCAGATGCCATCTGGAAAGTTGAAGGACAACTGATAGGGAAGCTGTCACTCCTTTTAAAAGTATCCCTGTGGTAGCCACATACCTGAAGTCCTTGCTAACAAGGAAGTCTAAGGCTGGTGGATCTCTTGAATTAAGGAGTTCTGAGCTGTGCTGAAGCTACCATGTATCTGCTCTAAATTTGTCATCACTGTGGGGAGCTTCTGGGATTGAGGGGTTAACAGACTGCCTAAGGAGAGGTGAACTGGCCCAAGTCAGAAATGGAACAGATCAGTCAGAGTGGGATTAGCCCTATGAGTAAGCCCTGTACTTCCAGCCTGAGCAAGATAGGGAGACTTAGTCATTTTTAAAGGATCACTGAATCATTTAGCTCCTCTGGCTAAGCAGTCAAGGAGGGGATCACGTCAACATTTTAAAACTCCCATATCCTTCAGCATTCAACCACCATATAACCTACAGCAGCAGGGAAATTTGTTGTCTACAACATTCCCAAATGCCAAGTCCTTCACATTTCTGGAAATTTCAGCACATGAGATGACCCCTACATTGCCAATTCAACTTCTACTGTAAATAAATAGAACATCTATTTCCAGTTGGAAGGAAACTTGGAGGTCATCTATTTTAACCCTCCAGTTACAAGTGTAGAAGCTGAGGGTCCAAGAAATTAAAAGACTTGCTCAAAGACAAACAAGTAATAAGCATCAAGGCAGGATTTGAACCCAAGTCTGTTGACTCAAGAATCAATACCTTTACCTTTGGACCAGAAGGCCTCCCACCTGAATGAGATTAAATCCCTTTGCAATGGTCCCCAACAGGTGTTCATCTAGCCTCTGCTGGAAGACCTCCAGTAAGGGGGAGTTGACCAAGCATTATCAAGAGCTTTCTACTTTGGGCCTGCTCTACTTGTTAGAGAAGTCAGGTGGTACAGTGGATAGAATACTGGACTTGGAGTCAAGAACATCTGATCAGGAAAGAGGGGGCAGCTAGAAAATACCCTAGTGCACAGAGAGCCAGGCCTGGAGTCAGGAAGACAATGTCCTAAGTTCAAATCTGCCCTTAGCCACTTACTAGCTGGGTGACCCTGGACAAATCACTTAGTCCTACTTGCCTCGGTTTCCTATCTGTAAAAGCTGGGGAAAGAAATGGGAAATTACTCCAGTATTTTTGCCAAGAAAACACTAAATGGGATCATGAAAAGTCATGCATGTCTAAAATGACTGCACAACAATCATGAGAAAAATTTTCATTTATGTAGTTAAAAGCCTAACTCCCAACAATTTTTATCCGTGACTCTCTAGTGCAAAGTTGAATATGGTGACCTCTTAATACTTGAAGATAGCTATCATATCCCTCTTTAGACTTCTCCAGGTTAAACATCCCAAGAACATTCTGCAGATCCTTATAATGCCATAATCTCTAGCCCCCTTCCTATCCTAGATTCCTTCTTCTGTATGTTCTCCAGTTTAACAAAGTCTTTCCTCAAATATAATATCCAGAACTGAAAACAAAACACTAGAAAATAACTTACTTTTATATAACACTTTAAGGTTTATAATATATATTTATAATATATTTATTTGTTCCCTTCCTATCAACCCTGCCAGGTAAGTAGTACAAGTATCACTATCCTTGGCTTATAAATGAGAAAAACTGAGATTCAAAGAAGGGAAATCATTTACCCATAATCACATGACTCAGGTATCAGAGCTGGGCTCTGAACCAACTCTAGGTCTTCTAATGGTTAGGTCCATTACTTTTTCCACTCTAATATACTGCTTCTCCAAATTCCATCTAAGCCTGCAGGGATGAATGCTTCTTTAATATAATATAAATATATTGCATAATATTATATGAATACATAATATGATATAAATATAATTTAATATAATTATAAATCTTGTTTTATTTCTGTTAGGTATATTATCTACCCATCCCATCCCATACAGGTTAAACTAATTTTTCTTTAAAAGGTATTGAAACAGGGGCATCACCAGCCCTGAGGTCAGGAGAACCTGAGTTCAAATATGGTTTCAGACACTTAACACTTCCTAGTTGTGTGACTCTGGGCAAGTCACTTAACCCCAATTGTCTCAGGGGAAAAAAAGGCATTTAAAAAAAAAAGTTTTGAGACATTTCACAAGCTTTGGTTGACTTAGAAACTCAGATTATTAATGTCATTTCTTTATCATCTGAGGAAAGAGGTAGAGGAGGAAAAAGAGGAGGAGAAGAGGCAGAGGAGGAAAAAGAGAAGGAGGAGAAGAGGCAGAGGATAAGATAGATGGAAAAGAGAAGGTAAAGGAGAAAGAGATGGAGAAGCAGTAGAGAAAGAGGAGATGGTGGATGAGAGAGAGGAGGAAAAGGAAGAGAGAAAAAAGAAAAAAAGGAGGAGGAGAGAGAAAAAGAGGAGTGGGAAAAGGAGTTGGAAAAGGAAGATGAAGAGGAAGGGAAAAGGAGCAGGAGATGTAGAGTAGTGAAGAGGAAGATGAGGAAGAAAAGGAGATGGAGGTGGGAGAGAAAGAGTAAAGTAAAGAGTTGGAGAAGAAAGGAGGAGGAGATGGAGGGGGAGGAGAAGGTAGATGAGGAAAAAAGGAGGAGGAGGAGGAAGAAGAAGATAAGGAGGAGGAAGAAGAGGAGGAGGAAGAGGAGGAAGAAGAAAATAGAGAAAAGGAAGAGGAGGAGAAGAGGAGGAGAATGTAGAGAGGTAAAGCATTCCTTCTCTCTGAGGTTTGGCTAGAGGATCATCATGTATAAAGGAACTTTGGTTGCCATAAATCAAGGAGTCCTCAATCTCTCTCCTTATTGAGTATCCTTTTCCTACTATAGTTAAATAAATCTCTTTTTGTTTAGTGTTGAAAGACCTACAAGTGTCTCATTTTGTTCTAGCATCACACTTAAACTTCCCACGTCAGAACAATTTTCATTCAGATACCATTCAGAGAACAAGAGCATAAGAAAAAGAAAAGCATTCAAAGTCAAAACAAAAAATGGCTTTCTCTAAGTCATGTTTTAAATTTTTCTTTGTATTCTGGGTCATGAATAACCCAGTGGGATTCAAAGTGGGATACTTTGTTAATTGATGTTGTTTCATAGCATCTCTGAAAATTAGATTCAATTTCCAGATAAGGAAATTATTTGTAACACCTGCAAAAACATTCCAATTAACATGCTAAGTCATCTGATCATAGATTTAGAACTACAAGGAACTTTGGTTATCTTTTGGTCCTTCTGTACAATCTGATTGTTTTATAGATGAGGAAACTGGAATCCAGAAAGGTACAGGCATTTGCTCTAAATCAACAGGGAATAAGGGGCAGAACTAGCATTCAAACTCCAATTTGTCACACTATGCAAATCTAGCAGCCTTTCTGTTAGTCCATGATATCCCTGAAACAAGATTGCCTCAGTTTTTAGGTATTCTGTGACTCCACATCCAATTCAAAAACTATCATCTCATGAGCCCCTACTGATGTGCTTCTTTTACTAGTCAGCTAAAAGATACAATTAATTTAAAGCAAAGACATTTAATGAAATAATTAAGAGAAGTGGCCTTGAAATATTCCCCCCAATAAACCACTAAACACATTTTCCCACAAATACATGCAATATCAATGTCCAGAATAAATACACTTAGAGAACATAATAACAGCTAGTACTTGTTGAGAAGTAAAGGACACGTGTGTATGGAATCTACATTTGGTACATACATGGAGGTAATATTAATTCTTGTGATGTCACCATGCTTTTCCCACTAGACTTGTTTCAAATCACATAGCACTTAATCCCTTTGGATATTTCTCCCAGCCGATGTCTCAAAGCCTCTGTTCACCCTTTCTTTACTATAGGTCTTTGTTTGCTAATTGTGACTATCAAGTGAGATTTCACTGGACCATGGAGTTTCTCTTACTTCTAGATTCAGATAGTCTTCAGCAAGGATACTAGCCCTTCCTGACAGGAATATGGGTAGGCATAGCTATTTTCCTTTTACTTTAAAATCTAAAGGATTTGCCTGCCATAGCTCTCCAGTCAGGAAAAAGCCCTAATCTATCCAGTCATCAAGCTAGGGAAAAAACTCTTCCCAGATTTATTTCCATAAGGAGGAGGCCTACACAGGAATGTGTTGATAAATGTTTAACAACCAGCTCTCCAACATATACATTTATATGTGGCATACTTTAAAGATTAATTTTCAATTATTGACATTTTCTCCATTATTTTCTTAAATCTGGGCAATCAATAACAATAAATCAAACCCAGATTTATAGTGTTAATCTCTCTCTTAAAACACTATGAACTTTCTTTTCTTTACTTTTGTTTTTTTTTCAAAATGGCTATAATGGATATATGTTTTAAATGATTCCACACATATAGTTGATATCATTTGCTTGTTTTCTCAGTAAGTAGGGATAGGAGGGAGTCAGAGAATTTGGAACTCAATTTTTTTTAATGTTAAAAATAATAAATAATAAATTGTTCCAGGAATAAAAAAAAGACAATGTGAGTTGGTTCCAACATATCAGAGCTTTAAGTAGATTAGGTTTTCCTCTCCAGAAAAGAATTACTTACTCCAGGTGGCAAGTCCCCAGCTAACTAGTGCTTTCAATTTCAACTTTTTTTAACCTATATTTATGATTGCCAAGGGCAAAGTTTCTCTCAGCAGTCTCTGTCTAGCTTAGAGTCAGAAAGTCCCTACTTAATTCCAACGGTCCAACTGCTTCCCATCAGAATCTCTAAAAAGAGTCCATCCTCCATTCAGCTGCTTACTACTCTTCCTTTCACATTAACTAAGGGCTTTTGGTTTCTGGGATCCCTCCAGTTTCTCAGCTCCAAAATTTCCCATTGAAATAAGTTAGAGAAGTAAAAAAGCATAAGGGAGAAAATATTTTCTCTTTCATTCCTGCTCTTTCATTTGTATAAGTTCCTGGCAACCTTTACAGGCTTTTTAAAGCCTGTCCTTCATAGAGTGATGCTCACCTAGACTGAACATATGTATAAAGTATCATATCCTGGGAAGTCTCCTCCCTCTGGTGACCTTTTTCCTGAGTATGTATTTTTTTCTAATTTAACTCAGACTCTTAAAAAAATAAAATCAAACATCCTGCCCCCCCCCTCCTGTGGTGGGGGTGGGGAGTGGGAAGGAAGCCAAATCATATTATCCATGACATAACTTGTTCTATTAGTGTTGCCTTAATCAAGATATGTGAGATTAGAAGCTCTCTGAAGCAGTGAGTTGAGAGATAGTCCCCAAGAAATTAAAATAGGGATGCTAGGGGAAGCACAGACTCAAAGCACCTAATCTGATAAGAGTGACATAATAATAATAGCTTTTGGTTACATGGGTTTTTTAGTTGGCTACAAGACAATTTATATATTGCTATTTCATTAATAGAGTCATTTTGAAGTTCTACAAAATCTCCTCAGTTTAGTAATGAAACCCTTTAGAAGATCCACTATCTGCTTGGATGCTTATAGGTAGCTCACTTCCTACAGAAGCAAGTGGTCTATCTTTGGCTATGAGCACACTTATAAAGCAGATTAAAGAATACTTACAAAGCAACCTAGTAAGGTGTGAGAGCAAACTTGATAGACATTAAGTCCTAAATGATGAAAGGATAGAAAAAAAGTGATATCAGAGTGGGATTGCAGCCTGGGACCCTAATAGCAATGCCATCTTTCTTCTTCCAACCTTTCCCAATGACCATACAAAAGTCATGGGTGAAGTATCTTCAGGGCTAATGAGCAGACACCTCACAGGTCCTTCTTATTGACCAGTACCAATCAGTACTTTTCTGACCTTTGGGAACCTGGAGGGCTTTGCAACATCTGCTCACAAACTCAAACCCCCTGTGTGGACATTGTTATAGTACCTTATGATCTCTGCCCCAAAGTGTCCCACATGATGAAGGATGCCCTCCCAGCTAGTGCAAGAGTCTGCACAAAGAAACCCAGAGAGTAGGTATTGAGGAAGCCAAGGTCTTTTCCCAGCTTCAGCTGGTACAGAACTATGGTCTTGCCTAATGACTCCAGTCCTGATATCGGTATGTGAACAACCAGGAACAAAAAGAAACCTACCAGAGTATCCCAGACCTTTGAGAGTCTTTCCTTCCCAGAATGATATCTTTTTATGGTGATAAATTAGGTCATCTTTTGTCTCAATTCTTACCTAGCCCTGAATTAGTGAATGGGCATTGCTTCAGACAAACAGAGACCTTCGAAAGACCTTAATTTAGAAAGCCCAAAGTCATCCACTGTATTTCAGGCCATTGCATTTGAGTGAGGTAGAGGAACTGGCCTCCCCTACATGTCTACTATTTCCTGAGTTGGTGCCTCAGAGTCTTGGAGAAAAGACACATGTGCTTCCCGAAATACTAGCTGGGAGAAACTCATAAAGACATAAGCTCAGCCATATGGAGAAGTAAATTCTTCAATGTGTCCCTAATTTCCAGCTTACCTTCCTAGAGACTTTGAAGTTAAAGACTACCTTCTGCCTGTAAGAGTAACCAAATACCTTGCTGTCTATCATCAGTTTAGTTCCTTCTCACTAAACACAATTACACAAAAGACTATCACAAATAGTGAATAGTGACTAAATTCATTTATTATTCTTGAGAAAAACAGCAAACTGAAATCAGAGATGCTATGCAGATTAAAATAACCACATATGTGAGCAAATGAACTCTAGCTGTGAGTGGAATGGATGCTCAGTTCAAACTAGAGCTTAGTGTCACTCAAGGAGAAATTCTCTCCCCAGAGTCTCTAGGAAGACTAGCTGAAAATCAGAGATACATTGAGGCACTGGCTTCCCCTATATGTCTACTATTTCTTTTTCTTTGTTTCTCCCCAAAGTGTCTCTAGAACCACACCCTGCTGATTAGATATATTCCCAAATGGAGACAAGGGAGTTACAACTATCTGAAGCAGTTCTATATTCTTGCTGAGTATGCTTTCCATACTATGGCAAAGTAACTGTTACTGTTAGAAGGCCTACAAGCATCTCATTTTGTTCCAGTCTTGAAACTGAACTACAAGACCAACCTGAATCACCTAGACCACTAAGTAATAACAATAATAATTGACATATTGTGAGAACTAAATTAGGTAATACATAGAAAGTGCTTTGCAATTTTTAAAGTGTTTTATAAATGCTATTATTCCAATTTTACGAATAAGAAAACTGAAACACAAATTGATTCAAATGTCTTGCTGAAGGATTTTTGTTTTGTTGGGATTTTGGACTGAATTTGGGAGGTTGGGTTTGTTGGTTTGGAGTTTGGGTTTGGTGGGTTTTGTGGGGGATTTTTGTATCTCCTGTACTTAGCACAGTGCCTGGCACATAATAAAAGCCTAATAAATGTTTACTGACCAATTGATTAGCAAGTGGCAGAAATGTGAGAATAAAGTCCAGGCTTACCCACAGTCTAGCAGTATATACCACCACAACTATATATATATATATATGTAAATAGACATAAACACAACATTGATCCTCAGGTTCCTTAGATCAACCCCCTGTTTCCCATTCTCTATGTAAGAGAGGGGAAAGGAGGGAAGAGATTGCAAAACCATCTCAGACTGCATCTATCAGTAGAATCACTTCCCAGTACCCCTGGGAAGGTAGCAGGCTGGAGATCGAGGAGGGCTTTCTTACAAGGAGACAAGGAAGGTACAGTACCTACCCTTCAATACCAGTCCCCACTACAAATATGGCCAAGGACCAACTTAGCAGCAAACACCATCATCCCCTAAGCAAAGGAGCCAAGGTAATCAAAAGGACATCCTTGACCCCTCAACCACTGTCTGGACTCAAAACTGCTGGCTAACTATTAAGATTAAAATTTCTGCTCCCTTTCCCAGTTCCCCAAAACTCTTGTTGTATTATTTCCTTCATTTGTGGGCAAGCTCTCCCTTCCCACACAATTTCAAACCCAAGAATCTACTATAGTGTTCTCCAATATCCAATGAAGTAGAAGAAGAGCAAAAACTTATTCTGGCAGAGAAGTATGGGGTATATATATTCAGAAATGTAAATGATACTTAAAGTAGCAGATATCAAAATCTAAAATTTAAAAAATACAAATGAGCATTTAGACTAACTGATTTCTAAATTCCCTGCCAGCTCTAACATCCCAGAATAAGTTTTTGTTCTTCCTTCCATCCCAACAGAAAAATACCAACTGGCTGCTTAAAATGTTACCAGCAGTATTTGCTGTTGACCATTATGGAAAACTATTAGACTAATCTCCTTGAGGTCAGAGACCATCTTTTGCTTCCTTTTATAATCCTAGAACTTAGCACAATGTCTGGTTCTTAAATGTTTATTAATTGAATGAAATTCCATAATTTAGTAGAAGTGACTCATTTTCTTCCTCTTTACCTGACTCTGTTGCTCCAAGCTCCAAGCTCTTTCCTTTCTGATCAGCTTGATCACACCAGCAGGGACCCACCAATTTGTCCTGAGAGGAAACAATAATGAAATGCATTGGAATGAGAGTATTGTAAGGGTTTACCAAAAGAAGAAATTTCAGGATCTTTCTAATTATAGCTGATACATTCTGACTGTATTCCTCAATGGTGACCCTTCTGTGCCTCAAGATAATCAGGTTTTTTAAAAAAACACCTTTCCAAATGGAGCATGAGGCATTTGGGACTAATCAGAGCCTGAGAAGCATTGGAGGTCAGAAACCCCAAACCATTATTACCTCTCCTTTCTCTTCCCTTGGCATTAATTACACATAGTACACAGAACTTATTGCCAGATGAGAATCACAGAATTTCAGCCTTAAGACACCTCAGAGGCCATCTAGATTAACTCATTCCCTGTGAGGAAAAGGTATTTGACTGGGATGAGTCTGAAGAAGATTGAGGGAATGGGGTTGCCAAGCTGATGAAGTAGGAAGAAATGAAGCTTTTTGTTGCTCTCCTCCCTAAATCCCATCACCTTCTCTCCTGGGAGTTTTGGAAAACCCTCTGGAAAGAGGAGAGGAGGAGGGGTGACACAAAAGAGAGGGGAGGACATAGGGATGGGGGGTGGGTACAAATGCAGAGAGGTGAGAACAAGGCAGATGAGTGAAGATCAAGGAAGAGTTCACTGGCTATTTGCCAAGATCCAGTCAGGGAAACTTTAGTCAGATGCAAAAACTAAACCAAGCAACAAGCCCCAGTGATCACCATCAGTTGGTTGTTAGTTCCATAATTAGACTGAGGACACTAGGGAGATACTAGAGGCATTCTTCAAAGGATCTGCATTCAGTTCTCATACCAAGGCAGCCAGAAGGAGGCTACTGGGTAGAGAGAGGATGGAGAGCCTTTGGAACTCCCTGAAGTCAATGCGTCCCAGGGCTTTGTGTCCCAAGGTCCCTGCTAGTCCTTAGCCAAGTGACAACCTTATAGTGTTGCCTGAGTACCTATAATAGATAGAGCCAAGAGTTGGGTACTAAGTAGAGTGATGAGTGAGAGGGAGAGAGGAAATTATGGTACCTCCATTTTGAGTAAATCCAAAATACTCAAATTTAAGGGAGAAAAGATTAAAGCTTATAGATTAGAGCAGGAGGAATTTTAGAGGTTATCCAGTCTAACCCCCTCATTTTACAGATGATAGAACTAAGGCTGAGAAAGGTTGAGGATCTTGTATTTAGCAGAAAGTGAGTAGTTGAAGAGAGATTCAAACTGGAGTTTTCTAATGCCAAATTGAGTTCACTTTACACTACACCAAGCCAAAATGTTTCTTCACTTGACAAGATTCACTTGACAAGAGGACTTGCCTTTAGGTTCCTTTAAGTAATCAAGTTCCCCTAGTGCATTTAGAATAGAGTTCAATTTGTAGGAATTAAATTTACACACAATTTTCCAGGAATCACCCCTACTAGCCTAACTTAGAAAAATTCATCTGAGATAGTTGGGAAAATCTTTGTCTTGAAAAAACTTACTTGGGAGAAAACAGGCCATAAAGTCAGGAAAACGAAGACTTCAAAAAAGCTACATCCAAAGTAGCTAATGAATAGGGGACAAGCGGAGTTCATAGGTGTATTGGAGTATCTGGGTGATGGGCTCAATGGAAGACAGTTCTTTTGTTCTTCCATCCTCCCTCTGGGCAGTCGGGGGCCTTCCCCTTGGTTCTCCAGCTCCAACTAGTAGCCATGAACATCCACCTCCCAGGAGATATGAGCAGAATACAAAAGTATGATTAGCAGTGCCCCAGGCAATCTAAAGAAGCAGATCTCTAAGAGACATTTCAAACTTTCTTTCCCTCTCTGAACCAGAAGCTGGAATCCCTGGTGAAAAGGAATGACTATATGTGCCCATCATTAACCTCAAAGCAAACAGAGTCTATTGCCAGACAAGAATCACAGAATTTCATAGAATTTGGAAGGCACCTCAGAGGCCTACCAGATTAATTCAAGTCCTTAAAAAGAGTCCTCCCTGAACAATATGGAACTATGCCCAAAGGGCAATAAAACTATGACTTTTGACCTAGCAATATCACTACTAGGTCTGTATCCCAAAGAGATCAAAGAAAAGGGAAAAGGATCTATATGTACGAAAATACAATGCAGCTTTTTTTGGTAGCATAGAATTGATCATTGAGGGGTCACTTAACAATTGGGGAATGACTGAAGAAATTATGAGATATATATATATACATATATAGTGATGGAATTCTATTGTGCTATAAGAAATGATGAGCAGAATGGTTTTAGAAGAACATGGAAAGACATTGATGCAAAATGAAGTGAACAGAACTAGAACATTGTACAAAATATCAGTGATATTTTAACAATAATCAACTGTGAAAGACAGCTACTCTGGTAATTACAGTGATCCCAGACAATTCCAAAGGACTCATGAAAAATGCTATCCACTTCCAGAGAAAGAATTGATGAATTCTGAATACAGATTATTTTCTTTTTGTTTCTTACTATTTTTTCTGCTGATTTTTTTATTGAAGCTTCTTATTTTTCAAAACATATGCATGAATAATTTTTTCAGCATTGATCCTTGCAAAATCTTGTGTTCCAAATTTCCCCCCTCCCCCCAATCCCCTCCTCTAGGTGGCAAATAATCCAATATATGTTAAGTAGGTTAAAAATATGTTAAGTCCAATATGTGTATACAAATTTATACAATTATCATTCTATACAAGAAAATTAAGATCAAAAAGGGAAAAAATGAAAAAGAAAACAAAATGCAAGCAAACAACAACAAAAAGAGTAAAAATACTATGTTGTGATCCACATTTAGTTTCCACAATCCTCTCTCTAGGTTGTAGACATCTCTCTTCATCCCAAGATCATTGGAACTGGCCTCAATTATCTCATTGCTGAAAAGAGTCATGTCCATCAGAATTGATCTTTGTATAATCTTGTTGTTGCCATGTACAATGGTCTCCTCATTCTGCTCATTTCATTTAGCATCAGTTCATGTAAGTCTCTCCAGGCCTCTCTGAAATCATTCTGCTGATAGTTTCTTATAGAACAATAATATTCCATAGCATTCATATACTATAACTTATTCAGCCATTCTCCAACTGATGGGCATCCACTCAGTTTCCAGCTTCTCGCCACTACAAAAAGGGCTGCCACAAACATTTTGGCTATTTTTTTTTCCAAAATGGCTAATATAGAAATACATTTTGCATGATTTCACATGGATAATTGATATTATGTTGCTTACTTTTTCAATGAGTGGGAGGGAGGGGGAAATATGAACTCAAAATTTTTTAAATGAATGTTAAAATTTGTACATGCAATTAGAAAATATTTAATGAAATAAAAATATTTTTAAAAATAAAACACTGGGGGGCCACAGCCAAGATGGCGGAGTGCAGACACGACTCTCTGTGACCTCCTCTGATCTTCTCTCAAACCAACAGCAGATTAAGCCTCTGAACTAGTTCTGGAGTGGAAGCTCCCCCAATACTTGGAGTACAACACATTTCCAGCAAAAATTACCTTGGAAGAACTCCGGAACAGGTCTGTTTCAGATGGCAGGGGATGGGGGGGGGGGGAGGGTTGCCTAGCTCAGGCGGCAGCGCGCAGCCAGGGCAGGAGACCAGGGGTGGGACGGAGCATGGCGGATTCTAAGCACCCGGGAAGTCCCTGGGGGACGCTTGGGCCACTTTGCTCTGATTACAGGCAGGTGCTTTGGCAGATCTGCCTTTGGTAAAAGGTAGATTGAAAACCATTGAAAGCACAGGACCTAGCCCGGCCAGCCCAGCACCTGAAGTCAACCAGCCAAACTGCCCCAGGGCAAAGCAGCTGGCGCTCCTCTGCTTTAAACAGACCTCAAGCTCTAAAAAATGAGTGAGAAACAGAAAAGAATCTCACCATAGACAGCTTTTATAGAGAGAAAGCAGGGCAGACCTCAGATCCTGAAGTTCCTAAATGTAAAGCAATCCCAGAGGAAGCCACAAAGGTGGACAAGAATTGGTCCCCATTTCACAAGGCTTTCCTGGAAGATTGCATAAAGAATCTCAAAAGAGAGTTAGAAGAAAAATGGGGGAAAAAATTGAGATCAGTGCAAGAAGGATATAATGCCCTGAAAAGAGATATGAAAAAGACACCAATTCACTGAAAAACAAAATTGGTGAAATGGAAAAAGACACCAACTCACTAAAAAACAAAAATGGTGAAATGGAAAAAGGCAACAACTCACTGAAAAACAAAATTGGTAAAATGGAAAAAGACTGCAATGAACAAAAAAATTCAATTGGCTAGTTACAAAGTGAGCTAAAAAAGGTAACAAGAAAATAATACTTTAAAAATTAGAATTGAACAAATGAAAGTGAATGACTAATAAGACTTCAAGAATTAGTCAAACAAAAACAACAAAAAATTAAAAAATAGAAGAAAATATGAAATATCTCCTAGGAAAAACAACTGACCTGGAAAACAGATCTAGAAGAGACAAACTAAGGATTATTGGACTCCCTGAAAGCCATGATGAAAAAAAGAACCTAGATGCTATCTTCCAGGAAATCATGAAAGAAAACTGCCCTGATGTTTTAGAATCAGAAGGCAAAATAGCCATCGAAAGAATTCACCAATCGCCTCCTGAAAGAGACCCCAAAATTAAAACTCCAAGGAATATCATGGTTAAATTTCAGGACTATTGCATCAAGGAAAAGATATTGCAAGCAGCTAGAAAGAAACAATTCAAATACCAAGGAACTGTAATTAGAATCATACAAGATCTGTCAGCTTCCACATTAAAGGATCAAAGGGCCTGGAACCAGATATTCCAAAAGGCAAAAGAACTTGGATTACAGCCAAGAATAACCTATCCAGCTAAAATGAGCATTATCTTCCAGGGAAGAAGATGGATATTTAATGATATAGGTGAATTTCACCTATTTCTAATGAAAAGACCAGATCTGAACAAAAAATTTTACCTCCAAACACAGAACTCAAGAGAAGCATAAAAAAGGTAAAAAGGAAAGAACTCTTGAGAACTATATTTCTACTATGAGTATACTCAAAGAATGGGGGTATAATTTGATTTTACTTTGATAAAATGGAAAAGAAATTAGAGGTAGAAGGGCTATCATACTGCAAAAAGAGGGGAAAGGAAGTAAAATAAAGTAATAAAAAAGGAGATAAAAATAAGGTAAAATTTCATGAAGAGGCAAAGAAAACCTAATATAATTGAGGGAAAGAAGGGAGGGAGATTCATTGTATGAATCTTACTCTCATCAGATTGGGCTCTAAAAGAGAATATCAGACATATTTGGTTTCACAGAAAAACTTGTCCCTCCTTATAGAGAAGTAGGAGGGAAAGGAGGAAAAGAAAGGGATAGACTAATAGAAGGGAAAATAGAAGAATTAAGGGAAAGGTGTAAAAAAGAGGGAGGGGCTCTAAAGGGGGGAGGACTGTGAGAAGGAGGTGGTCATCAAAAACAAAATACTGGGGAGAAGGGAAGGGAGAAAGGGGAAAGGAAAGAGAAAAACATAACTTTGGGTAAATAAGATGGCAGGAAATACAGATTTAGTTATTTTAACTGTGAATGTGAATGGGATGAACTCTCCTATAAAATGAAAGCAGATAGCAGACTGGATGGATTAAAATCCAGAATCCTGCATTATGTTGTTTGCAAGAAACACATCTAAAACATAGAGATACATACAGAGTGAAGGTAAAGGGCTGGAGCATATTCTATTATGCTTCAGGTGAACAAAAAAAAAAGCAGGGATAGCAATCCTTATCTCAGATCAAGTAAAAGCAAAGATAGATCTAATTAAAAGAGATAAGGAAGGAAACTATATTTTACTAAAGGGTACCATAGATAATAAAGCTGTATCAATACTAAATATATATGCACCGAGTGGTATAGCATCCAAATTCCTAGAGGAGAAATTAACAGAAATGCAAGAAGAAATAGACAACAAAACGATACTAGTAGGGGAACTCAACCTTGCTCTCTCAGAATTAGATAAATCAAAGCACAAAAAAATAAGAAAGAAGTTAGGAAGGTAAACAAAATGTTAGAAAAGTTAGGTATGATAGATCTTTGGAGGAAATTGAAAGAAGATAGAAGGGAAGTTTACTTTTTTCTCAGGGGTTCATGGAACTTATACAAAAATTGACCATGTGTTAGGGCATAAAAACCTTAAAATCAAATGCAGAAAGGCAGAAATAGTAAATGCATCCTTTTCAGATCATGATGCAATAAAAATCACCTGTAATATAAAGCCAGGAGAAAATAGACCAAAAGTGAATTGGAAATTAAATAATCTAATCCTGAAGAATGAATGGGTGAAAGAGCAAATCATAGACACAATCAATAATTTCATCCAGGAGAATAACAATAATGAGACAACATACCAAAATTTGTGGGATATGGCCAAAGTGGTTATAAGGGGTAATTTTATATCTCTAGATGTCTGCTTGCATAAAATAGAGAAAGAGGTCAATGATTTGGGCTTACAATTTAAAAAGCTAGAAAGAGCAAATTAAAAACCCTCAATTAAATACCAAATTGAAAATTCTAAAAATAAAAGGGGAGATTAATAAAATTGAAAATAAGAAACCTATTGAATTAATAAATAAAACTAAGAGTTGGTTTTATGAAAAAAACCAACAAAATACATAAGCCTTTAGTTAATTTGATTAGAAAAAGGAAAGAGGAAAATCAAATTGTTAGTCTCAAAAATAATAAGGGAGAACTTTCCTCCAATGAAGAGGAAATTAGAGTAATAATTAGGAGTTACTTTGCCCAACTTTATGCCAATAAATTTGATAATCTAAATGAAATGGAGGATCTACAAAAATATAGATTGCCCAGGTTAACAAAAGAGGAAATAAATTATTTCAATAGCCCCATTTTAGAAAAAGAAATAGAATAAGATATTGATCAACTCCCTAAGAAAAAATCTCCAGGGCCAGATGGATTTACATGTGAATTCTACCAAACATTCAAAGAACAATTAATTCCAATACTATATAAACTATTTGAAAAAATAGGGAAAGAAGGTGTACTACCAAATTCCTTCTATGATACAGATATGGTGCTGATAGCTAAACCTGGTAGGGTGAAAACAGAGAAAGAAAACTATAGACCAATTTCCCTAATGAATATTGATGCAAAAATTTTAAATAAGATATTAGCAATGAGATTACAGAAAGTCATCCCCAGGATAATACACTATGACCAAGTAGGATTTATACTAGGAATGCAAGGCTGGCTCAATATTAGGAAACCTATCAGGATAATCAATTATATTAATAACCAAACTAACAAAAATCATATGATTAACTCAATAGATGCAGAAAAAGCATTTGATAAAATCCAACACCCATTCCTATTAAAAACACTAGAGAGTATAGGAATAAATGGGCTTTTCCTTAAAATGAT
>JAJPUD010003903.1:121999-136961 GCA_023553655.1 Myrmecobius fasciatus
GATAGATAGATAGATAGATAGATAGATAGATAGATAGATAGATAGATAGATGAAAAAAAGAGTTTTCCTTACAACATATTCAAAGAAACATGGATAAGAAATTGAACTAGGAGTCAGGAAGACCTGGGTACAAATCCCATCTTAGATACTTTGTGACTCTGGACAAGTCACTTAGATTTTTGTGTCTGTCTCTTCATCACTGACCTTTAAGATCTCCTTCAACTCTAAAGGTAAGATCTTATTATATATATAAAAAAAATTGGTCATTATGACTTAGGTGGAAGAAATTCTTGTGAAGTAGAACCCAATGCTTCCCAGGACAGCCCATTCTCCACTTATATAGCTCCAATTGTTAGGAAGTTTCCTCTAGCACTAAGCCTAAATTTTCCCCTTTGCCTCTTCTGTTCATTGTTCTTACCTAGTTATATTATCTGGATCCAAGCAAACCAAGGCTATTCTCTCTTCTACATGTCTTCCTCTTAAATACTTTTTAAAAAGTTCTCCTGTCTCCCCAATGCTCTTTTCTCCAGGGAAGCACAAATTCCTTCAACTAGTCCTCCTATGGCCTAACCTTGAGCCTTTACCATCTTGGTTTTCCTCATCTGAATGCTCTCCAATGCAGGCCAATTCAATCATTTATTAACAACCTCCTCTAGGAAAATGATTGTACTAGGTAGTAGGAATACAAAGTCAAGACAATACCTTGTCCTCAATAAGTTTGCTTTCTACTGGGAGATGGGGTGCAACATATAAATAGATAAATTATATGTATATATATTACATATAAATATATTTTATAACATATGCATATATGTGTGTATATACTCGTTCAGCACTAGGTGGCGCTATATAGTGCAGAGTTCCAGGTCTGGAGTGACAAAGACTCATCTCCCTGAGTTCAAATTTGGCCTCAGACACTTAGTAGCTGAGTGACTCTGAATACAACTCTGTTTGCCTCAGTTTCTTGTCTATAAAATGAGCTGATGAAGGAAGTAGTAAACCAGTATTTTTGCCAAGAAAACTCCAGGTGGGATCGTGGAGAGTTAGACTTGATTGAAAAAAATAACCTAACAATAAAAATATACCCATATACATTCTCATGCTTGGGAAAAAAGTACTATGACTCATAGGATTATAGATCTAGAAAGATAAAGAAAATATAACAGTTGTAATCTATAATGACAGCTAAGTAGTGCCATAGTGCACAGGGTGCCATAGTGGACAGAGCACTAGGCTTTGAGCCTTGAAAGACTCAATTTCCTGAGTTCAAATCTGGCCTCACTTACTAGTTTGGGGACCTTGGGCAAGTCACTTAACCCTGTTGGCCTCAGTTTTTTCATCTGTAAAATGAACTCAAGAAGGGAAATGAATAATAGATGTAATATATTATATAGAGAGACACAAAGAGAGAGACAGAGACAGACAGACAGACAGAAAGGGCCACCAATCAGAGGCTATCCAATCCAATCTTTTCATTTTGTAGGTGAGGAACTGAGACCTTGAAAAGTTAAGTAATTCTTCCAAAGTCACCCATATAATAAAGGATAATGGTAGAAATTGAAAATGGATCCTCTGAATCCAAATCCTTTCCACAGTACCCTACTGTCACCTGAGGACACTGAAGATCAGACAGGTGGGCCTCAAGGTCACACAGATAAAAAGTGGTTCAACTGAGACTTGAATCTGGGTGTCCTAACTCCCAGTCAGCATTCAGGAGTTAGCTTTTGAACTAAACGTTCAAGGAAGAATTAGTAGAAAAGCTTACATGGATGAGCTATGGGATAGCATAAAGGTGAGAATGAGGCAACTAGGTGTTGACTAGAGTCTGAATTAAAGATTAAATAATAATGATCACAAGTACCTGTGTCCACTTCTTTTAACTCCCTCATAAATTCCCTAAGCCTCTTTATTTGTATAATTATTAATCTTTCTTTCCTTTCCCCTTCCCCAGAACCAATTGTTGGCTGGTTCTTAGAATTCTCTATTTAAGGGAAATACAAGCCAAGTCCATGTGTCCCAAGTTCCCATCTATTCTTTCATGACCAACCCATCCTGCAAGATCTCCTCTAATAAATGTCATAGAGAAGAGATGTAGAGTTTAGGAAGAAGCAACTGGACAAGGAGCTAAAAAAATGAAAGGAAGTGAGAAAAACTAACTCTTAAAAAGCCTCTCTTCTGGCTCTGGGGCTTGGAAGACAAGAGTTGCCGGTCTTAAAAATTAATTCCCTGACTTTATCATCAACTTTC
Organism: Myrmecobius fasciatus; assembly: GCA_023553655.1. Taxonomy (NCBI): domain Eukaryota; kingdom Metazoa; phylum Chordata; class Mammalia; order Dasyuromorphia; family Myrmecobiidae; genus Myrmecobius; species Myrmecobius fasciatus. Next base: position 124,247 of record JAJPUD010003903.1, read on the forward strand.
CCAAATCATCCAAAATTTTGATTCTTCAGAGATTATATTGTTCCATGACTCACAGCTATAATAACATCATTCAGAGAAAACTTATTTAAAAGCACTGGATATTTCGTGCCTGAGGCCAGTTTATAATCTCATAAAGGGCTATGCAATTTTCCAAATTTGAGAGCCTGCTTCAATCTTCCCATTCAATTTTCTGTCCATCTGTAGTTCCCGTCCAAGATATCTATATAGAATGATTCTCTTAATGGGCTATACATCCAATTTCAAGTTGTCTGAACAATATTTATTCTTCATCTACTTGGCCTTTCCTAAATAGAGGAGCAAGTTAATCTTTTTTGAGTAGCTATGGACATTACTGAAGAGCTCTTATTTAGATTCCTAATGTAGAAAGTAACAAGTAGACAGAATCATTTAGTAGTCTAGTAGGAACTCAATGTTCCTAATTCACATATTAGTACTGCTTACAAGGTTCCAAAGCCTGTCAATAAAGCAAGAATTTGTTGTGGTTGTTGAGCTACTTAATCATATTTAACTCTTAGTGACCTTGTTTAGGTTTTCTTGGCAAAGGTACTTGCCAATTCCCTTCTCTAGCTCATTTTACTGAGGAAATAGTGTGAAGTGACTTGCCCAGGGCCACACAGCAAGGAAGTGTCTGAGGCCAGATTTAAATTCAGGGAGATGAGTCTTCCTGACTCCAGGCTATGTCAAAGTTATAAAGATACAGCCCATATGTCCTTTGAAAAGTCAATGTTGAAAAGTTCATATGGCAATGGAAATTTACAAGATCACATGGAATTGTAATGTGGATGGCTCTCTTGGATGACTCTCAGGTATGATTCCTGCCAAACCACTCTAGATACCATTCTACTTATCTCTGGGGTTGTATCTGGATTCCTAGTCTTTGAATTTCAAGGCCAGAGACCACTGTGGCTGGTGCAATCTGGCTAAATGGCTTTTCTGGTCTATTGGGAAGTTAAATTATCATGGTCTTCCCAAAGGCAATGATTATTCCTATTAAACTCTCTATGCCTAGTCATTGACACAGTAGGCACTTAATAAATGCTTATCAATTACTAGGGCAACACTGATCAGAGAGCTAAGTAAACTCAGGTAATAGATCCCAAACAATCAAAATTGAGGATAACTGTCTGAGTAGAGATTGAATATTTTGATGTTATTAGGGCAACACTGGTCAGAGAGCTAAGTAAACTCAAGGTAATAGATCCCAAACAATCAAAATTGAGGATAAATATCTAGGTAGAGGTTGAATATTTTGATATTATAAGTGCAACAGCAGGAAAATGTATGTGATAAATATTGAGGATTTTAAAACCCTTTTATTTTTTCTGCTTAATATGTGACCATCATCTTATGTGGGAAGTATACATTTTATAAAGCTTTCAGCGTTATACCTTTTCATACCTAATGCATCCTGTTTTCTGTAACTTGCAGAGAAACAGATTGTCAAGTAATTAATAAACTAATAAACTGACCAAAATGTGTGTGCAGTATGTATTTTGGCCACCAGATGGTGCTCCCTCCTGGTCATCAACCCAATGGCTTCATCAATCAGTATGATGATGCAAGCTTTCTCAACACTGCATTTCCTTCCTATGTTCACAAAAAGATGCTTTTATTCTAAAAAAGAAACTACTCTCCCATATTATCAATCTGATAGAGATCATCTGACTTAAAAGACCATATGGCTGATCAAGGCTCTCTATATTTCTAAGATTATGATCTGGATTGTTCTCAAAAATTACCAAAATAAGAAAATGTCGCTTCTCTGGTTCAAGCCCCCAAACCTATATTAGAGTCTCCCTTTCTCATTTACAGCCAAATATAAATTATTCATGGGAATCATCCAGTTTAATTTTTAACATTTGTATGATTTAATGAAACAATAAAATAAGAAATATTTTATTTTATTTTTTAACATTTATTAATTTTACTTAATGTATTTGAAAATATTATGAGAAAGGATTTGTAGGTTTCACCAGACTATCAAAGAGATCTATGATGTTCACAAAAATCCTTGCAATAAGGCAATTATAAATTAATGTAGGCTACCTTCTAATTCAACCAGTTTCTACTCTCTGTATGTCTAGGGAATGAAAAAATATAAACAAAGATATTGTATACTTCAAAACTCACTGACATTGTCTCAGAAAACTCTTGAAAAACCAGACAAGGAGGTGGAGAAGAGCTAGGGAAGGAAAGAGAGTATGAACCTAAAGATGACACAGATCACTACTTGATCTCATGGGGATTTCACAGCAGTTCTTAATCTCCTCAACTCTCTCTAATCCAACCTAGACTCTCATCTTCTAACCTCATTTTCAGATCCTAACTATAGAATGTAACATAGCTGAGATCTGTCCTGGCTTTTCTTCTACTCTGTCCTACTCTGGTTTTAGCTTTGTTCTTCTGTGTAGATTCCCAGACTTGCCCAGGGTCACACAGCTGGGAAGTGTTAAGTGTCTGAGGCCACCCAAAGAGTTTTAAAACTGTGTATACCCTTTGACCTAGTAATACCACAATCCAAAAGAAATCACAAAAAAAAGGGAAAGGACCCATATGTACAAAAATATTTATAGCAGTTCTTTTTAATTGCATAAAGAATTAGAAATTGAGAGAATACCCTTCAAATGGGAAATGGTTGGACAAATAATAGTATATAATTGTGATGAAAAACTATCACGCTGTAATAAATGATAAAGGGAATGTCATTTCCCAGGTTAAAAAAAAAAACCTGGGAAAACTTACATGAACTGATGCAAAGTGAAGTAAACAGAATTAGGAGAACATTGTACATAATAACAGCAATTTTTTAATGATAACCAACTGTGAAAGACTTAGCTACAACAATTCCAAAAGACTCATGATGAAAAATGTTATTCATACTCTGGAAGAAAACTGATGAACTCTTGAGTACAGATTTTCACTTTCTTTTTCTTGCTTTTTTTTTCCCTGAGGAAATTGGCATTAAGTGACTTGCCCAGGGTCACACAGAAGTACTAAGTATCTGAGACCAAATTTGAACTCAGGTCCTCCTGACTTCAGAGCTGGTGTTCTATCCACTGCACCACCTAGCTACCCCTTTTTCTTGCTTTTATTTTATTTTTTTTTCTTTTTTGCAACATAGCTAATGTGGAAATATGTTTCGCATGACTTCATAGGTATAATGGGGAAGGGGTGCAGGAAGGGAGAGAACTTGCAACTAAAAGTTAATATTTTTAAAATAACATGAAATAAAATAAAAATACATGTATGAAAGATATCTAGTTGGAAGGAGCCCTTAAGGCCACATATTGTTCTACTGCTGAGTCAAATTTTTTTCATAATCAAGTGGTAAATATAGCAGGATCTTGCAAAAAAAAAAAACAAAACAAAACAAAATTTTTGCTCAACCTTATACTAGTCTTAAACTCATACCCGTGGAGAAGGGGGAGAGAAGAGGAATGGGAGACTGTTATAGAGTGAGAAGGAGGGGGTAACAGCAAAATCTCATTTCAAATAATTTTACCTCCCACTTACACATATCAAAATTTTACATGATCAAGAACATGATAATGTAAAATAATCAAGTGTTGCAGTATGAAGTAACATCAATCAATCCCATATGTTATATAAAGCATATATTTAGTATTGTAATGATCATCTATAATAGAAAAACACTAGAGACTTTTCCAATAAGATCAGGAGTAAAGCAAGACTATTCATTGTCACCACTATTACTTGACATAGTCCTAGAAATATTAGTTTAGATCAACATCTCTGACCATGTGCCATGATAAATTTTAAATGGATACATGACCTACATATAAAAAAACTCATCATAAACAATTTATAGAAACGATGAAGGATATATTTTTACAAATATGAATAAGGAAAGACTTCTTGCCTAAATAAGGACAGGATCACAAGAAATAAAATGAATTGTTTTGATTGTTTAAAATTAAAACATTTCTACACAAACTAGAGTAATGTAATTAAAATTAGAAGAGAAAGTTCACTGGGAAGTAAAGTTATTGAGAAAATTTCTAAATAAAGGTCTGATATCTAAAATATATAAGGAATTGATACAAATACATAAGAATAAAAGCCATATGCCAGTAGATAAATGGTCAAAAGATATGAGCAGATTGTTCTCCAAAAAAGAAATGCCAACTATCAATATCCATATAAAATTGCTAATCAAAACTATGCAAATTAAAACAACTTTGAAGTTCTACATCATAGCCATCAGATTGGCAAAGATGGGGGGAAGGGAAAGAGACAGAGACAGACAGAGACAAAGAGACAAAGACAGAGACAGACAGAGACAAACATAGACACAGGAAGGAAAGGAGGGAAGGAAGGAGGGAGGGAGAGAGAAAAAGAAAGAGAGGAATCATGCTTGTAGGAAGACTTATAGAAGGATAGTCACATTAATAGATTCTTAGTAGAAATATGAATTTGGTCCACCCATCTGGAAAGCAATTTGGAACTATATCCAAAAAGTTACTGAACTATGCAAATCCTTTGACCCACTGATACCACTACTAGAATAGACTCCAAAGAATAAAGAAAAAATGAAAAAATCCATACAAACAAAAATAATTATACCAACACTTTTTGTTGTAACAAAGAACTAGAAACAAAGTGAGTGAACATGAATCGAAAAATGGCTTAACAAATTATGGTATACAGATGCAATAGAATATTAGTGTGCTATAAGAAATTACAAAAGGCATTGCTTCAAGAAAAAAAATTGGTAAATGGATTTAATGATGCATAGTAAAGTGAGAAGAAATAGAACTATGTCTACAATGATTACAACATTATAAAACAAAGACAATTCTAATCAGTGCAATGACTAATCTTGACTCCAGAAGACTGAATGAATTATAATACTATAATTAGCATTTAAATAGTACTTTGATGTTTAAAAAAATCTTATATTTGTTATCTTATTTGATCTTCACAACAACCCTGTGAGTAAGATGCAATTATTATCTCCATTTTACAGATAATGTAATTGAGGCTATGAGAGGTTAAGTGACTTGCTCAGTCATTCAGCTTCTAAGTGTTTGAGACAAAATTTAAATTTAGGTCTTCCTGATTTTAGGTCCATTTCTGTACTACCTAGTTTGTCTGATGAGTAAAGCATATTATCCCTTCTTGGCATAGAGGTGATATACTATAAGTATAGAAACAGACATACATTTTTCCAAATATATTCATTATAGTACAAATATGTTTTATTATGCTATACTTTTTTATATAAGAGCAGGCTTTTACTTAGAACGAGGGAAATGGATATGCACTAATAGTGGTGCAAAAAAAAAGGATTAAAGAATGAAAAAACTGTTAATGAAACATTTTTAAAATACACAGAAGAGAGCAGAAGAAAGTTCATAAGGGGGCATAGACAAGCAGAGCATTGTTGATACAATTTTATTAAATTTAATTTAGATTTTAAAAATAAACTGTATGTAATAAATTCATATACAATCTTCTTTTTCTGGCTTTCTTTGTATTTGGAAAGATTCATTTTTATAGATGATTTTATAGTTCATAGTAAAAAAAAAATTAAGAGCTGGAAAAACCTATGGGGTTATGGACTAAAAAACCAGAAAGAGTTATGACCACTCTCCATCAGGAAAATGGCCACATAGCAGCTACAATTCAAGGGAGAACCAACAACTGATGACAGCAGTGTAGCAAATGCAATGCAGCAAAGAAAATAGCCCAGCAGAGGACAACAGCAATTTACAGCATGACTGGAAGCTCATCGGACCAGATGGTATCAGATGACATCAGCAGTTCTGTGGAACAACAAGTGACAATATTAAAAGAGGTGTTCCAGCTAGCATGCAATCCTAAAGAGTGTGTGTTCTTCTCAAATGTCTTCAATCCATCAGTCAACAAGTTTATTAAGCCAAGCACTTTACTGAGATCTGGGAATACAAATAAAAGCCATAATGAAGACACTCTCTTCCCTCAAAGAGCTTCTTTTCCAAAAGAGGAAAATTTGGAAGGAGGGAAAGAAGGTACCCAAGCAGAGGGATGGTGCAGAAAGAAATCTAGAGCATTAGAAGCAGAGGAGTGAATGAGGAATGAAGGATGGAACATATCAGACATGAGCCCTTCTATAAAATGGGAGGAACTGACCAATCAGAGGAAGCAGTTAAAGTTGTGGAAGAATCTTTCAGGGTCAGAAGACCCGCAAGGACATGATGGAAAATAAAATCCAGAGATTCAAGTTGTTCCCTAACCCTGAATGTCCCCAAAACATGTAGACTCCCCCATGTATTCTTTTATGTATGGAACCAATGTCATGGAAAGTATATAATCCAAAACAAAGCTCCTGAAATTGTGAGTCACAACCCTATATGGGTCATGTTACTGAATGTGGGGGTCATGAAATTATGAACTATTATCAGTAAATATTTGGTTTGTATTATCTGTTTTATATATCTATATCCCTGAGGTCACATAAAAATTTCTCTGATGAAAAAGGGGTTGTGAGTGGGAAAAGTTTAACAAGTTCTGATCCATAACATCTAACAAAGTAAACCTATGAATGGTGGATGTGGGAAGAGGAGAAAGGGAGAGTTTTCTTATAATTCATTTTTCTCTGTTGTTTTAATTAAATGTATTTTCTTTGGACTAATGGGTCTTCTCATTGTTCAAATAAAAGGAACATCCATTCATGAACACAAGGAGAACCTAGTACTCAAGGGGGTGGACAGAAATTTGTGCAGTTTTCTAAATGAATCCAAGTTCTATCAGAGCAAAAAGATGGAATTCAAGTCAACTGACCCAAATAAACTACATTTTTGAATCCTGGAAGAAGTGGTTAATATTACTGCTGAGCCACTGTTAGTGATAGCTGAAAGGAAATGAGAGCAGTTGGAGAAGTAATATGTTGTCCTGATTTTCAAAAGAGAGCAAGAGAACAGAGTTTATATTCTATACAGAGTCTATAGGCCAGGGAGTTTGACTAATTCCTGGAGATATTCTAGAACCAAACATTAAAGAAATGGTTTAAAAAAAATCTAGAAAAGAAAAAAAATTGTATAGTGCAGTGGATAGAGTACTGGGACAGGAGTCAGGAAGACCTGAATTCAAATCCAGTCTCAGACACTTACAAACTATGTCACCTTAGACAAGTCACTTAACTGCTGTCTGCCTCAGTTCTTCAACTGTAAAATGAGTTATTTTGAGAATCAAATGACATGTGTGTAAAGAACAAAGCCTCCATTCCTTCCCCTTATAAAGAGCCAACATGGTTTCATTTAGAACAGATCATGTTAAAATAACTTCATTTCATTTTTTGACAGGCTTACTCAACTAGTAGATGAGAGGAATGCTGTGAATATAATTTACCTTGATTTTAGCAAAGTTTTTGATCAAGTATCTCATTCAATTTTTATGGCTATAGTGAAGAGATATGGATTAGATGACAAAACCATCAGGTCCATTCAGAATTGGTCAGATGAGCCAATTCAAAAAATAATTGTTAATGTTCCATATCAGCATGACAAAGGTGCTCCAATGAAATACTCCAAGGATCTGGGCTTAGTGCTGTGTCATTTAACACTTTTGATGGTACGCTCATTAAATTGGAAGATGGCACAAAGTCAAGAAGGATCATTAAGGCAATGGGTAGCCAAAACAGAACTAAAAGAAAAATCTCCATAGGAATAAACAGGTATCATAAATCAACTTCACAAGTGGAAAATGGGGGGGGGACTATGTTTGTTTATTAAGATAGCAGTTGTTCTTTTAAAAACAAAAAGTTCTGGATGTTTTAGTAGTACCTCAACATGAGGTTATAGTGTGATATGGATGATGAGGAGGATATAATGTGATTTTTTAAAAGTTAATACAATCTTAAGCTTCATTAACAGAAGCAAAGCTTCCAGGAAAATAAGGAAGTGATAGTCCCACTCTACTCTGCCCTTGTCAGATTTTATTTTGTTATTCAGCATTTCAGTCATATCCAACTCTTCCTGACCCCATATGGGATTTTCTTGGCAAGATACTGGAATGTTTTGCCATTTCCTTTTCCTTCTCATTTTACAGGTAAGGATACTGAGGCAAACAGTGACCCAGTGACACTCAGTAAATATCTGAAGCCAGATTTGAACTCAGAAAGATGAGTCTTCTTTGACTCCAGATTGAGTGCTCTATCCATGTGCCATCCTGCTGCTCTTTGTCAGACTTCATCTAGAATACTATTTTCATTTCTGGGCATTATGATTTAAGAAGGACACTGATAAGTTGGTAAATGTCAGTGAAGGGAGATCAGAATGGCAAAAGGCCTTCAGTATATGCTATATGAAGATAAGCTCAAGGAATTAGAAATGTCTAGCCTGGAAAAGAGAGACTCAGTGTGGACATGATAAAAGTCTTCATGTATTTGAAGGAGTTGTCATGTACAGAGGGCTAGATTTATTCTGTTTGTCCATAGAAAGCAAAGTAGTGGATAGAAGTTGCAAAGATTTAGCCTAGAATATCAGGGGAAACTTCTGTCAATTAGAGCTGTCCTGAAAGAGTGCACTGCTTCCAGAAGTGATAGGTTCTTCCTGCTTGGACATCTTCAAGCAAGAAGCTGGATGAACAGGTGTCTGAGGTGGTATAGTAGGGCTTCTTTTGTGTATATATTGCACTAGACAGGGACCAAAGTACCCTTCAGCTCTCAAATTCTTTGATTTTATATTCTTTTCTCTACCTTCTAGATCATCATTATGTTTTGTCTTCATTCCTCTACCTATTTTACTGCTTCTTCTCAAAGTCCTTTATTCCTATACTGGGTATGAGTGGATACAAGCACAAGATTTTTGGATTGAGACCTCCTCTTTTCTCTGTATTCATTCTCTCAGTGATCTCATTGATTCCCATTGCTTCAAGTATCATCTCTATGCAGATAATTCTTGAATTAGCTATAATATCCTCTACTGAATTCTAATCCTTCATAATCCATTCATTATAGGACATCTCAAACCCATTGTGACCAAAATAAAACTTATTATATTACCATCCTTTAAACATCCCTTTTTCTGTTGAAGGCACTACCATCCTTCCAGTGACCTAGATTTTCAAACTCAAAGTCATCCTAGACTTCTTCCCTTTGCCTCACCCCCCCTTTTCCAATTGGTTACCAAGTCTTGCTGATTCTGCTTCTATAACATATTTAGAATTAGTACCCCTTCTCTTCACCTTATTCAAACTCTCATCACTTCTCAAGTCCTAAAGCAATAGCTTCCTAATTGTTCTCTCTTCTTCTAGTCTTCTCTCCAGTCTATTCTCCACACAAATGTTAAATTAGCATTTTTAGTTAAAGCTTTTTATTTTCAAAATTATACAAGGATAATTTTTCAATATTGACCTTTGCAAAACCTTGTGTTCCACATTTTTCCCCTCCTTCCCCAACCCTTCCCCTAGATGGCAAGTTATCCAATATATGTTAAACATGTTAAAAAAATGTTAAATCCAATATATGTGTACATATTTATACAATATCCTTGCTGCACAAGAAAAATCAGATCAAAAGGGAAAAAATGAGAAAGGAACAATCCAAGCAAACAACAAAAAGAATGCTATGCTGTGATCCACACTTAGTTCCCACAGTCCTCTCTCTGAGTGCAGAATGATATCTTCATCACAAGATTATTGGAACTGATATCAATCATCTCATTTTTGGAGTCACGTTCATCAGAATTGATAGCAGTATAACACTGATGTTGCTATGTATAATGATCTCCTGGTTCTGCTCATTTCACTCAGCATCAGTTCGTGCAAGTCTCTCTGGGCTTCTCTGAAATCATCCTGCTGGTCGTTTCTTACAGAACAATAATATTCCATGACATTCATATACCATAATTTATTCAGCCATTCTCCAATTGATGGGCATCCATTCAGTTTCCAGTTTCTTGCTACTACAAAAAGGGCAGCCACAAACATTTTTGCTCCTCTCTTTCCCTCCTTTATGATCTCTTTGTGATATAAGCCCAGTAGAAACACTGCTGGATCAAAGAGTATACAGTTTGATAGCCCTTTGGGACATAGTTCCAAATTTGAATTAGCATTTCTAAAACACAAATTTGACCAGGTTACTGCCCAACATCTTCGGTGGTGTTCTATTGCTGCTAAGTAAAAAACAAACTCCTCAGATTAGCATGTACAGCCCTCCAAAATCTGAATGCTACCTAAATTATTTTGTATACTTCCCTTTCAAGTACTCAACATTCCAGCTAAACTGAAATGTGTTGATTAGCCCTGAGGCATGTTGGCTTGAGAAGTCTCCCCTCCAAAATAACTAAGCACCATATGACAGTTCTAACAGATGTCAATAGTATCTTTGACAAGAAAATGAGCATTAGTTTGGGAGAAAGAGTAAAGGAAAGGCATTTCAGTAAAGATGCAACCTTTTTTCTCTAGGAATATCCTTGATCCAGAGGATATTCCCTTTCCAACTAGCATGGGAGACTAGCAGGGAGGAGTCAGCCTGACAAGTTGAGAACGATTTTACTACTTAATTTTCCTTATTTACTTTTTATTCTGCCATAATCAAATATTTTGCTATCTAATTTGTATTCGTATCTAATCTGTTTGTTGGAATATTGTCATATTTGCAACAGTGTCATTATCCAGAACACCCCATATTGAATCTGGGATAGCAACGGAGTCAAGAATGTTTGGGACCTAGGGTACTCAGTAAATGCTTATGGAATAAAAGAATGAATGATGAAATTGACTGACAGGAAAAAGTATTCACAAAACACCTTAGCATCATTAATGTCATTAACTATAAAAAAGAAATAGTTAACTAGTCCCAAATTGTTATAAGACAGTTTCTTTAAACTGGAATAGAGTTAAGTGATCTTTACCTGCCTCCACCCAACTATCCATTTATGACATCAGAGAAGATACCACCTCATAAGGGGCATACACAGTTCCCTTCTAACATTCATCTCAAAAGAAGAGATGGTCTATAACTGTGGTAATTGGCAAAAGAGGAATTCTAATCCTGATAACGCTAAGGCAAGTGAATATATTAGCCACTAATTTTTTAAAGGTTCTAATTTGAGGTTCTGATTGTCAGGAAATAATAAATCAAGAGAGGTTGAAGAATTGGGAGGATCTATAACAGCTTTACTCATGATCTTTCCTCTCCTTTTTTTTTTTGTTCAAATCGACCTTACTCTTCAATCAGATCATATGTTAAGAATTCATATGTTAGTCACATCTAGATTGTGAACTCTATACGAACCATTTCTGCAGAATCTTAGCAAAAGATCTTTCACATCTTAAGTCCTTAATGTTTACTTGCAAGAGTCTGCTTTTATAGGGGAAAGGGTAGCAGGCTTTTATTTTTTTAAATATGGTTTTAAGATGATCCTGTCATATCTTTCTTTCCCTCCCCATTGCATGATAAGGAGGGGATATTGGAAATTAGTTTCCTTCAGATTTGCTGAAGTAAAAATTAGCATAGAACAGGAAGGTTATTACCTGTAAGCAGGAGTGGCCTAAAGATCCCTGCTCTTGAAAAACACTAGGGAAATTCAGAGAGATATATTTGAAATCAACCCCTCCCAAACCTTTCAGGTACTGTTTCCTCATCTGTGCCAATGAATTTCAGCATCCAAAGTCTTCTTAACAGCCCTGATCTCTTAGCTCTCAATTTCCTTGCATCATATTCCTGATACAGGGAGGAATGGTAATAAAGCAGTGAAGAGTGCTCATGGAAACCCACTAGGATGATTGTAAGACAATACTCTATAAAATATTTTCCCTGAGGAAAAATAAGGGTGAATAAATAGAAAAGCATTTATAAAATAGCAAAGAGATTAGATACATAATTTATTAAGCACTTATATGCCAGGCACTATGCTAAGTACTAAGGATACAAAGAACAGTTTTCGGTTTTTTTAAGTCCCCTCTCTTCTTCCTTATTGAGAAACAAAATGCAAACAGCTATATACAGTCAAAATATATACAGGATAAATTAGAAATAATTTACAAAGGAAAAGTACTTGAATTAAAGAAGGAAAGGCTTCCTATAAAAGGTAGGATTTTTGCTAGGGCTTGAAGGTCAGGGAAGCCAAAGAGAAATGGTAGGAACTTTCTAAACAAAGGGGATAGTGATGAAAATGTCCAGAGTTAGGAGATGGATTGTTTTATTCAAGGAACAACAAGGAGAGCAGTATCAGTGAATCGGGGTGAGGAGGGGTGTAAGGTTTAAGGAGACTAGAAAAATAAAGGGAGGTAGATTGGGCAAGGAAGAGATTTGAACCACAGATTTTATATTTGATCCTGGAAATAATATAGGAATCACTGGAGCTTACTGAATGGGGAGTGGAGGTTGAGCAAGGGAGGTGATATGGTCAGACCTACAATCACTTTGACAGCTGATTGAAAGATAGAACTAGGAGAGAAGTGATGGTACAAATATGAGGTGATAAGGGCCTGTTCTAGGGGAGTGACAATGACAGAGGACAGAAGGAGGCATATAATGGAGATTTCACAAATATAAAATTGATGGACCTTGGCAACAGATTATATAGAGGGGGAGAGAGGACAAAGTGGATAAAGATCCAGCTCTGGAGACAGGACCTGATTTCAAATTCAACCTCAGACATTTACTATCTTTGTCACTTAACTCTAATTGCATATATATGGAGAGAGAGAGAGAGAGAGAGAGAGAGAGAGAGAGAGAGAGAGAGAG
>JAJPUD010003903.1:136971-222207 GCA_023553655.1 Myrmecobius fasciatus
TCATGAATGAGTACATGGCCAGAAGTGAAAAAGTCAAGAGTAAGGAGCAGAGCTGGGAGAGAAGTGAGTTGAGATTGGCCCTTGGGCCCTCAAATGGAGGTTCTAGATGCACAATGGTTAGAGTACCAGCTTTGGAGTCAGGAGGACCTGAGTTCAAATTCAGCTTTAGACACATACTGGGTAAGTCATTTAACCCCAATTTCCTTGCAAGAAAATTAAAAAAAAAAATAGAATTCTCTTACTACATGTTAAAATACCATGCAAAGGCTGAGGCTATAAATAGAAAAACTGAGACAATTCCTGCCTGGGAGCATTACAACTCTCACACAAAAGAAAGCTTCCTACTGAGTGTCTTTTTTTAAGAGTTACTTTTCATGAATCTTCTGAGACCTTTGAGCTCTGAATCAATCAAACAAGCAGTCAGCATTTATTAAGCACCAGTTTGTACCAGAAGAATGGTGTTTACCGCTGAGAAAACAAGACAAAAAACGGCTCTCAAGAAATTCATGTTCTGATAATGGCGGAGAGAAAGCAAATAAATATATATGCAAAATGTGTTCATTTAGATGAAAGGCAACCTCCAGGAGAAGGAGCTAACACTTGCAGCTGGAGGGACCAGGAAAGATCTTCTGCAGAAAGTGTCTTGAAAAAACTCAGGAAAGGGAAGAAGGCAGAGCTAAAGGCAGAGGTGGCAAATAGAGAGGCTGTTTGCGGAATAGCAAGGGTACCAATTCAGGGAGCTAGATGATCTAGTGGATACAATGCTGGGACTGGAACCTTTCAAATATGGCCTCAGACACTTCCTAGTTATGCCATGATGGGCAAATCATTTAACTCTGTTTGCCACAGTTTCTTCATCTCCAAAATGAGCTGGAAAATGCAATGGCAAACACTCCAATATATCTGCCAAGGAAGCCCCAAATAGGGTCACAAAGTGTTAGACACAATTGAAGTGATCTAACAACAATAACTATTCTGTACCAGACATTGTGTTAAGCACTTTACAATTTTTACCCCATTTTATTCCCAAATTCCAAGGAACCTCAAGAGAATCCTAGAAGATAAGAGTTGTTATTATCTGTATTTTATTTATTTTTGTTTGGGTTTTCATTTTTTTATTTTTTAGACAAACTCAAGTTTTCTAATTACAAATTCTTGCATTTATTTTAATATTCATCTTTTTACATAAAATCTTGAATTCCAAATTTTCTCCCTAATAAACAATTTGTGTTATTCCCATTTCACAGTTGAAGAAACTGAGGCAGAGGATAAGAGGCTTGTTTTCAGGATCATACAGAAGTATCTGGGATCAAATTTTCACTTAGGTTTTCCTGAGTCCAGGCTCAGGGCTCTCTCTCACTCTTGACCGCTTTTCACCTGATAAATTTTTATGAAACTCATGGTATATGGGCATATAAAATAGGTGTACAAATCAAACATTTACCAATAAATAATAAATTTATTTTAAAACAATTCTTTGGTATACATATAAATTTATCATTTACAAAGCAAATTTGCATACTAATAGATGGACATACTTATCTATTTTTATGTAAAGAATTAAATCTTGAGGGGATATTTGATTCTGTAGGACATAGAGCATACACATTTCAGTTAAAAGACCCCTCATGGGGTCTGGATCCACAGTTTAAGAAGCTTTAATCTATCCAATGTATCACTTAGCTATCTCCCTGAAGGAAGAACAAAATGTAAAAAGACTAGAAAGAAAGGAAGGGTCCAGATAGTGAAGAACTTTAAATGTCAAACTGACTTTCTATGAGATCCTATAGATAGAGCCACTGAAGTTTATTGATTAGCAGGGTAACTATAAACAGATTGATAATTTTTAAAAATTATGTTTGGAAGAGATATGAGAGAGATAGAGCCATTGAAGTTTATTAACTAGAGGGGTACTATAGATTTATGATTTTTAAAAATTATGTTTCAAAGAGATATGAGAAAACACTTCGTTTTGCTGCATTGTTGTTTTTTTTCTTCTCCTTAAAAATTTTTTTTTAATAGTTTCATTTGATGGCTCTTTGGGAGTAGAAAAGGAGAAGGGGAGAAATTGTCAGAAAGATGAGTGGAAATTCAGGAGTGAGCAGTGTCAGCAAAACTGATTGAGGAAAGAGAATTTAGGACTAAGAGGAGAAAGTGATCAAAAATATGTCTATGAAGTCAATCAAGGACAAAGAATAAGAAAAGATTATTTATTAGATATGGGAATCAGAAGATCAAGGTCATTGGTTTATTTTGGAGGAAACAGTTTCAGATGAATAATGGTATCAGAAATCAGATTGTAGAGGATTTAGGAGAGAAAAGAGAAGACAGGAAGTGGAAGCACGCAGGTGTAGAGGACTTTCTCAAGTTTAATAGAGGAGAGGAGAGATACATAAGCAATAGCTACAAGGGATGGTCAAATAAAGTAAGAAAGTTTAGGGAGGCAGGCTTGTTTTACAGTCATTTGGAAAGAAGGCTATGAAAACTCAAGTTGAGAGAAAAGGGAAGATGGGGCAACGATGCAGTTTGCTGGAGTTCTCTGGAGATGGAATCCTGGACACACCTTTTCTCCTCCCCCACTCCCTTCTAGCTCCCATTTTTGTGTAATCATTTCTCATTAGAATGTAAGGTTCTCGAGGGTAAGGACTATCTTTATGTGGCTCTTAATATTTCAATACTCAGCTCTAGGCATACAGTCAGGCACTAAATAAATAACAGTTTTGTTGTTGGTCATTTCCAACTCTTGAGTGGTTTGCCATTTCCCTCTTTACCTCATTTTACAGATGAAGAAACTGAGGCAAATAGGGTTAAAGTGACTTGCAGAGGGTCACATAGCTAGTGTCTGAGGCTGGATTTGAATTCAGAAAGTGGAGTCTTCCTGAGGCTTGAGATTCTATCCACTACCCCGCCTACTGTCCCTAATAAATAACAATAGCTAGTATTTCTGTAGCGTCCAAAGGTTTGCAAAAACACTTTACAAATTATCCCACTTGATACTCCGGAAGCCTGGGAGGTAAACTCTGGTAAACCTGGGAGATTTGTGTCTGTCTGTTTGTTTCATTCTGTGACTCTTTATCTCTCTCTATCTCTGTGTTTCTATCTTTGTCTTTCCCTCCCAAGATTGAAGATGGAGGAAGATATTAGACATATTTCATTTAGAGGGATGGATAGAGATACGGATGGATAGCATTAATTATATAGACATACATAGAGATAACATATATAGATACCTTCTGTAAAGAGTACTTCTACTTTGTAATAAGCCTAAAGTTGAATGATAATACTATTATCCTAGACCATGCCTTATTTAGAAATTCTATTTTAGATGTTTTTATACCAACAAACTCCTCTTGTAATCCTAACAGAAAAAGGAAAATTCTTCGATTTAAATAAAGTGATACAGAAATTAAGCTCTTCAGAGCAGTGCCTTCAAACAGCATCCTGCTCTGCTGCCAAAATCTTCATGGATTCTCAACTATAGCTAAATGATAATGTAAAAGTTACTTGCCAGTTTTTTTTTTTCACTCTGTAACTGTTAAATATTTTTGTGGAAATGTTTTGGAAATATTGGAAATTGTTTGAATATTCATGTAAATAGCAATAAAAGGATAATCAAAAAACAGTTTAGAAAGCATTGAGTGTGGAGTTGTGTTTGAGTTCGGATCCTGACTCCCGCTGGGTGACATGGGATAAGCCACTTGACTTTTCTTTTTTTTTTTCCTTCTCAAAGAGAAGGTATGAGCGAGAGATCCCTTTCCAGCTCTAAATCATACAGGATCCTCTGCAGAGCTGTTAGGCTGGGGATCTAGGGATCCCTACTGGACCTGCATAGCTCTAGAACTCCAAAACTTCCCCTTCTCAGGCTCGGGTTCCTTCGCCCTCATTTCAAACGCCAGCCCAAGTGGTTACTCTGAGCTTCCAAGCGGGGAAACCGCTGCTTCTTTCTCATTGGTACAACTTCCCGCCCGTCTTCTCGGCCCGACTCCCAATTGGTCCTATTTGAAAGTCCCCCAAGGTCCCGCCTTCTCTGTCTTGACTGGCCTATTCGAATAGGACTCCGCAGTCGCTCATTGGGTTATCTGAGACTCCTGTGGCGATTGGTCGCTCGTGGTCGCCGGGGCGACAACATCAGAGTGATGATTGGTCACTGTGGCTCGGGCGGGCGGGGAAAGAGTAGTTTTGAAAGGAGCCCGCGTAACGGACCCTAGTCTTCGGCGGGTTGTGAGGGCGCTTTTCCTCTGGCGCTCTGTCTTCCGATCTCTTCAGTCGCTTTCGCTGCTTCTCCTCATGGCCGCTGGCATGGAAGATTTATCGCCGCTACAGGTGAGCACGGGAGTCCAGAGTGTGACTTCCGGCTCCGGCGGCCGCTCCTCACGGGGCTCCGGCCTGGGTCGGGTTAGTTAGTCCCTGGCACCTTGGCCTTGCCAGGAGCCCTCCCCCGCATTCCTGAGAGGAACCCCAGAGCAATGACCCCCGACCTCTGCCCCTGGGTGGGTCAGGGGTCGCCGCAGGCCTAGTCGGGGTTCCGGGTTGCCGTAATCTCGGAAACCGCCCAGTTAAAGGGTGAAGCGTTTTAGGCATGCAGGTGAACAGGGAGACGAAGAGGCCCCCGATTGGTATCGAGAGTTCCAGTGACTGGGACGAATGCTTTGGCGAGAAGATAAGACCAGTCAGTCAATGCACAAAGAGCACCTGCCTTGGATGAGCACTTCCGCCGTGCGGGGGGGGGGGGGGGGGGGGGGGCGGGGAGGGTACCAAAAGAGGCAGACCGCTTGCAGCCATATATAGATATACGACAAAATAAATAGGAAATGATAGAGAAAAGCCACAAAAATTTAAGCGGTGCTGGGGAAGGCTTTCTGTAAAAGATGGGTTCGTTTAACTAGAAGGAAGCTGGGGGAAGGGCAGTGGTCAGAGCAGAGGAGAGAGGGTATGGGGTCGTCGTGTATTCTGGTTCTCCTATTAACCCGTGGGGATTGCTGTCACTTCTGGAGCCCCTCGTCCTCTTAGATCCAGGGAGGGGTCCGCCCCCTTCCTCCTGCATTTGACTGACTCCCTGGGGCCTTTCCTGAGAGATCACCAATGCTTATTGACTTGACTTCCGTGTTACCGATGAGGGGAAAAAAACGGTCCTAGAGTGGTTAGGTCCTGATTGGGGAGAGCTAAGTTTTGGTTTATAACACAAAACTTCCCCCCTCCTTTAATGCCAGGGCCTTTTTTTTTTAAAGACAGTGAGGAATTGGGGGGCTTTGACACTACACCTGCCTACCCCCAAATCCTTTTGATTAATGCATGTTAAGTGATTTGCTCCTAATACAATAGCTTCTAACTGGTAACTGATTTGATTCCTGACTTCAAACCCAACAAAAAGTCCATATAATCAAATGTGTGCATGAGTAATATTTGATTTGTTTGTGCTTTAAGCTTTCTAATATAGATCATAAACAATATTATAATTAGGTATTCCAGATCATTTGTATAGCATGTAAACAAGAGTCAAGATTTGATTCATAATTTGGATATATCTGAAATCATGAAATAGTTTTAGACGTGATAGTAGGATTTTTCTATGTTTATAACACTTAGGTCCATGCAGGTTTTCAAAAGAAAATGGATGTAGGGTGTGTACATTAATTGTAGATATATACGTTTTGCAATCTCCTTTTTCAACAAGAACTGTTGTTCTTGATGTTTTTAACTGTTAGGATTCAATGATCATCTCCTAAAGTGTACTAGTACTGTATTCAACTGTAAATTTTACCCTTAAGTTTTAAAATATTACTTTGCATTTTTTTTCTATTTTCCTTTCAAGACTATTATTAAAAAGCTTTTTCTATCTTTTTAAAAATTTTTCTAGCCTGTAAATGAAAATCTACAAATTAATAAAATAAAGAAAAATGAAGATGCAAAGAAAAGATTGTCTGTTGAGAGGATCTATCAAAAGAAAACCCAGTTGGAGCATATTTTACTTCGTCCTGATACCTATATTGGTTCTGTGGAGGTTGTGACCCAGGTAAATAAGCAAAATTAATCATGTGCAGTGTTTTGTTTTGTTTTTTTCAGGTCTTTGTTCTTTCCAGGCATTTTTCCCCCTTCATGTTACCTGTATTTGCTACAAGTAGACAAATCTCAAAATTTTAATCATAAAAACCTTTCAGTTAGCCTTTCGATTAAAGTATATTTTATTAGTCTTCAACTTAGAAAACATAAAATGTGTGGTGACCAGTTTATTTGTGATGCATAATTTAGAGAATAGTAAATTGACTTTTAAAACATCTTTATCTTATTCTAGCAAATGTGGGTTTATGATGAAGAAATCGGACTTAACTACAGAGATGTAACTTTTGTTCCTGGTTTATACAAAATTTTTGATGAAATTTTAGGTGAGTAAATTCAAGTAAAGGATAACCCAAATTCATTTCAACTAAAATTTTTACAGTTAAAAAAAATTTCTAAACTCCAGTTATAGCTCACAAATAGTTCATACCAAAAAAAAAAAAATACATAGTGTTTGATCTTGCTTTAATCTTTTTAGTATATGTTTCATTTTAATGCCTTTCAACAATGTGTAACAAAAATGGATCGCATAAACGGTGGTTGTGGCAGCAGCAGCATTATTAGAGTAATAATGAAAAGGGTGGCTAAGCTGGACTTCAAATGGAGGGTTTTGGCTCAGTTGCATGTAATCAGTGCTTTTTCAGTTGAGTTGAAGTTTTTCTTTGGAACATGTGTATCTTTTTGAAAACAGACTTGAATGTCTTGTAAAAGTTATATTTGTTTTACTTTTTCAGTAAATGCTGCAGACAACAAGCAAAGGGACCCAAAAATGAATTGTATTAAAGTCACAATAGATGCGTAAGTCTCTTCTTGGTTGACATATTGGATAAGTTCCTAGTATATCAAGAACAAAGCTTTTTCTTTTTCCTATTTTATTCATGATGGCCCATCAAGTAGTGTTTTGGTCTGGCTGCTCAATTTAATAAATTATCTTCTCCAGAATGGGATTTTCTCAAAGTGTGTACATAGGCCACTAGCCTTCTGGCCTTTTGTATTTGCACTAAAACATTTTCTCTTCTCTTAAAATGTTGCTTAGAATAATACAATAAAAACAAAAAATTTTCCACGTAACATTATTATTGGTAGACAGTGACAATGGGTTATTCTATTTGTGTCTCGATAGCTGTCCTTGGGTATTTGGATAGAGAAAGGATATAAAGGGGAACTGGCAGGAAGGATGTACGCATATAGGTGGCCTCTTTTTTTTTTAAGCTACAAAATATTTTTCCAGGTTTTGTCTTTTTTTCTTTCCATTTGGCATATATCATATCCCCTTTCCCTGTTTACCCTAAACTATGACAATGTTACATATTTACTTAACATTATCATTGTCAGCACAGGTGTTGGAAAGAGTTGAGCTTTTTGGTGCATTTTCCTGCCTGCACAACATTGAGAATGCTCATGTTTCACCAGTATTCTTCCTAAATAGTTTACTGGGTTTTGTAAGAAAGCACTTAAGTTCAATTCTAGGTGGGATATGAGAAATCCATGACTATAAAATATGTAACAAATAACTCCTATAAAATATTTGAACTTAAATACAATTATAAACAATATGTTTAGCCTTTTCTGATTTTAAATTAAAATTTTTTTTCATTAGGGAAAACAATACAATTAGTATCTGGAATAATGGGAAAGGTATTCCTGTTGTAGAGCATAAGGTTGAGAAGGTCTATGTGCCAGCTCTTATCTTTGGACAGCTCTTGACTTCCAGTAACTACGATGATGATGAGAAGAAGGTCACTGGTAAGATGTCTGAAAATTCACCAAATTGTGACTAAAAATTATATCTTTTAATATCAGTCTTTATTAGTTTAAGGAAAGATGGAATATCAACTAATTTAAAAAGTGATTTTGCTATAAACCAGTTACTGTGTATTTCAAATAGAAGTACAGCTATATTCAGGCTGTGTAATTATTTAGTTGAGAAATGAGTATTGAGGGGATTAAAGTGCAATTTATGCCTTTATTTGTCTTTTTAAAACACAGGTGGTCGAAATGGATATGGAGCCAAATTATGCAATATATTCAGTACCAAATTTACAGTGGAAACTGCCTGTAAAGAATATAAGAAAATGTTCAAGCAGGTATACATCAGGGCCTTATTTTTTATGATATATATGGCAAAATATTGCATCATTATTCTTATTATTGATGTTGTATAATTCAGAAACACTTAAAACAACTAACATTGAATGAAATTAAGATTCATTAAAATGACTTCTTTGTGGTTAATATG
Organism: Myrmecobius fasciatus; assembly: GCA_023553655.1. NCBI lineage: Eukaryota > Metazoa > Chordata > Mammalia > Dasyuromorphia > Myrmecobiidae > Myrmecobius > Myrmecobius fasciatus. Next base: position 145,268 of record JAJPUD010003903.1, read on the forward strand.
TGCTGAGATTCATGCATCATTCTGGCACCTTTTAACTTTTAAACAATTAACTTCCACAGACTTGGATGGATAACATGGGAAAAGCAGGTGAAATGACTCTCAAGCCCTTTAGTGGAGAAGACTATACATGTATCACCTTCCAACCTGATCTGTCAAAATTTAAAATGACAAATCTAGACAAGGATATTGTTGCCTTGATGTCTAGAAGAGCATATGATATTGCTGGTTCTACCAAAGATGTCAAAGTCTTTCTCAATGGAAATAGGCTACCTGTGAGTTTTTTTGTTTGTTTGTTTTTTTAATAGCCCTTCCTTCACCACTATGTAACCCCCTAAATTATCTCTTTTTAAATTTCGGCGGTTTTGTGATTTGGCCTTGTATCACTGGATTTTAAGGAATCCTGATCATTGGGCCCATTTTAGTTTGCATTTTACTGGAAGAAACAAAATAATTACTATTTATGTTGGTATAGGTAAAAGGATTCCGTAGCTATGTGGATTTGTATGTGAAGGACAAATTGGATGAAACTGGCAACCCACTAAAAATTATCCATGAAGAAGTAAACAGCAGATGGGAAGTATGTTTAACTATGAGTGAAAAAGGCTTCCAGCAAATTAGCTTTGTCAACAGCATTGCCACTTCCAAGGTAATTTTTTTATATTTAAGTTGGTCATTGATAAAATTTAATCTTTTGGCAAAGCATTTTTGCTATTGTCTATTTTTAAAATTTGTTTATATTAATATGTTTATTAAGCCAAAAGTATAGTACCCAGGAGTTTTTAATGTCTTAATGCTCTGAGACTATTGACTTCTATGTTTTATTGTTTTTTCCTTAGGGTGGCAGACATGTTGATTATGTAGCTGATCAAATTATAAGTAGACTTATTGATGTTGTGAAGAAAAAGAACAAAGGGGGTGTTGCAGTAAAAGCACATCAGGTATGAACACTTGGTATTGCTATGGAAAAGATGAGAGAATAGTATACATTTCCTCTCCTAAAGTCATATAATTGTGCTAATGACAAAGATGTTAGATATTTACAAGGACCCCAATCTATACATACACATACCCATCCTATATGAATTGTGTGTGTTCTCACCTAAATTTGGCACAAAGAGGTCCACCCACTGTGCAAGAGATTTATCCCCAATTTCCCCTCATATCATAAGAATGTTAGTTGATCATTTAGTCTGTTCATCTTTCTTCCTTTGTGTCATGATATCTTTTTAAAAATTCCTCAATCTTCATTATGCCTAATTCACCAGTAAAATATCGGTGTTTGAAAGATGGGCTTTGGTTTCTAAAAGAAGGGTAAAATCATTCAAGAAACTTTGTAATTCAGTTTAAGTATATAGATCCAGTGTGGCCACTTGTCCTGCATGTTTTAGAAACACATACAACAGACAGGATCTTTTCAGTATTTTTTATAAGGCATAAATGAGAACAAACTGGGGGCTAACTCAAACATGCAAGTATATGTATATTGTACTTTATAGTTTGGATGAATTTTTAATTGATTAAATTTTACTACAGGTGAAAAATCACATGTGGATTTTTGTGAATGCCTTAATTGAAAACCCAACCTTTGACTCCCAGACTAAGGAAAATATGACTCTGCAGGCTAAGAGCTTTGGTTCAAAATGTGAATTGAGTGAAAAATTCATCAAAGCTGTGAGTTGATACCATTATAAGGAATATAAATGACCTTTTAATAACCATATCTCAATTGAAAAAGTTATATATGTTACCCACTGTTTTAAATATCCTGTGTATTTTTTCTATTTCAGGCAATTGGCTGTGGAATTGTAGAAAGCATACTCAATTGGGTGAAGTTTAAGGCCCAAGTCCAGTTGAATAAAAAGTGTTCAGCTGTTAAACACAATAGAATCAAAGGAATTCCTAAACTCGATGATGCTAATGACGCAGGTATGCAGTTGATAACATTAGATAATTTGGATCAATAGATTTCATAGTTCAGCTTATAAATTACAGCTTCTTGAGAATAGATAACTAACCTAGATCTTAGAATGATAAAATTCTTGAACATTAAGAGTTTCTTAAAGTGGATAATTCAAAAGCAGGTCCTAGCTAATGTTCATCAAAATTATTTTTAACACAAAACAACGAACTCCTGTTTTTTAATAGAAAAGAGAACCTGTCACAGAAGTTTTCACACATAATAGGATGTGTACACACATCCTAGGTTCTTGACTTTTGTTTTAGCTTAGCAAAGTCATCACTGAATATTATTAGCTTTGTGAAAAACCATCTTTTCTACTGTTTAAGATTTTTTAAAATGATCTACTTCCTACCCCCAAGCTATCTGATTGAAAAATATTTTAATGATAATCCTGATTTAAAATTGTAGAGGCTACCAAATGTATCGATATATGATTAAGAAGGCTTACAACAGTAGTGTCAACTGCCAGAATTAATTTCTTGTGAAATTTGTTATTACAGGTAGTAAGAACTCTACAGATTGTACACTTATCTTGACTGAGGGAGACTCAGCCAAAACATTAGCTGTTTCTGGCCTTGGTGTGGTTGGGAGAGACAAGTATGGCGTTTTCCCCCTTCGAGGAAAAATACTCAATGTACGAGAAGCCTCTCATAAACAAGTAAGTGGAAATACTTTTAGGATCCAGTAACTTTAATTCAGGATTTATTGTTGGTTTAATATTTCTGCTTTAAATGTTTGAAAATATGTTTTAGATTGAGATAACTTAAAAACAGAAATTTGTAGCCTCAAATTAATAATCTCCTGGTTCATTAATATTTAGTGTCAAGAAACATTAGTGTTCTAGCTAGTGCTTTAATTGTAAGGAGGAAAAATCTTGGAATCACAAACTGAACGCTTAAGAAGCATTTTAGCCCAAAGAAAAAGGAAAATATGATAAAATTAAGATAATGAGACATAAGCAGAGTACTACTTATGCAAAGTAAGCTGTAACTAATTTAAAACTTAATTTTTTTTTTACCATTCTGTGTCTTTTCCAGATCATGGAAAATGCTGAAATTAACAATATCATTAAGATTGTGGGTCTTCAATACAAGAAAAACTATGAAGATGCAGATTCATTAAAGAGTCTCCGTTATGGAAAAATTATGATTATGACAGATCAGGTTAGAGTCAATATGAAATATATCTGATAATTAAAGTAAGCTGAATGAGTCTTATTTTTGCATATCTAGCTAAAGTCATTGTCACCATCATGATTAATCAGATTTTATTAAGAGTTTATAGGATGGAGTATTGTGTTTATATTCTTAAGTACCTCTTGTGCACAGTTGGAATAAAAGGATAATAGTTGAACTTGTGATTTCAGTGATGTTTCAACAAATTCCCAGATGAGGAATCTTCCTCTACTAATACAGACTGCCACATTCTCTGAAACTAAAAACACTGAAAGGGTTAAATGACTTGCCTAGGAGAGTATACCAGAGATATGACTTGAACCTAGATCTTCCATGTATTTCAAACTGACTCTCTACATCCACTACATTACACTGCTTCTCATGGATTGATATTTATTTTGTTTAAAAATGACAAGAGAGTGAAGCTATTAGGACAATTAAAATTTAAATCTTTCTTTTTACCATAATCAAACTTTGTCTATTATATGCCAGGCAACTGTGTTAGAATTGGGGATCTCATAAGTAAATTAAAATATACCCTAAAACTTAATTGTGATGGTAAATATTTAGGCCTTTAAACATCTCACATTATTTTTTGGTGAATTATGGCATTTTTAAGTGTTTTTATTTCTCTGGAATTATTGACTTTTCCAAAATGTTTTTGGAGAATATTCTAAAGTAGATTCTACTTTAAATAGTTCCAGAATATCTTTGTTCTGTGTTTTAATTTAAAGATTTTTTTTTTAAAGGATCAAGATGGTTCTCACATCAAAGGCTTGTTGATTAATTTCATCCATCACAATTGGCCCTCTCTTCTGAGACATTGTTTTCTGGAGGAATTTATCACTCCCATTGTAAAGGTATATTCAGTTTCTAAAGTAACTCAACAAATTTAGATGCAACAAAATATATTTTAAAGTCTTTACCATCTGTTGTATTCATCACAGGTTTCAAGAAATAAACAAGAATTATCATTTTATAGCCTTCCTGAATTTGAAGAATGGAAAAATTCTACTGAAAATCATAAAAAATGGAAAGTCAAGTATTACAAAGGTATAGAATGATTCTGATGCAGTGCTGAATAAACTGAGAGAGTATTGAGCATTTTAGTTGCTCTTTGTTATTTTTCCCTAATTTTAAATGATCAGATATTACTTATTTTATGCTTGAAGCAAAATATGCCTTAGAACATGCATTTTATATAATTGTATTTTATTCCTCATTCTTGTAAATACTCTAAAAGATTCAAAGTTTAATTAATACTCTGCTGATTTCGTAGGTTTGGGTACCAGTACATCAAAAGAGGCTAAAGAATACTTTTCAGATATGTCCAGACATCGAATCCAATTCAGATATTCTGGCCCTGAAGATGATGCTGCGATCAGCCTGGTAAGTTATTTTTTATTGTGTGGATTTCTAATTCTAAAAACAGTGATTTCCAGTGAGGAGTTTCTGATTAGGGTCGATCTAAACATGTACTTGTTTTTCTATAAGGAGCTTTTTTTTCCCATTCTTCAAGTAAGAAGCAACCAAAATCCTAGAAATAAGAAATAAATCCTAGAAATCTACTTCAGAAAAAGATTATAACAGAATTGTTCCTGAAACTTTTTGTAATTCACAGGATTATAGATTTAGAACTAGAAGAGACCATAGAGGCCATCCAAACCAACTCTTATCTTTTTATTTCTTAATTTATAGGCCTTTAGCAAAAAACAGATTGATGATCGAAAAGAATGGTTAACTCATTTCATGGAAGATAGAAGACAGAGGAAGTTACTTGGCCTCCCTGAGGTAAACTATATTTAATCATGTCTTATAAAGTTCATCATTTTCATGAGTGTGGAATCAGTTGATTATAGCAACTTTGAGTCATTAAGCTGTTTGTTAGATCAAACACTACTCTGTGTGGGGAAATCAATTATGATTTAGCTGAATGTATGAAGGTCACTGAAATGGCCAGGTTGAGAATAAGAGATTACAGAGCAGTTGTACATTATTATCCAGTGTGTAGTTGATTATTTTATCCTTAATCCATATGCAGAGTGGGTTTTTTTCTTCATAGTATTTTTCTAATGGGTTACGTTGAAAGTACAACACTTAACTCTCCCACTTCATTTGGTATGCTCAAGAATAAGTTAGGATTGTTGGGTTTTTGCTTTGTTTTATTTTGTTTTTACTTAACCATTATTCTGTAGAATACCTTTGGTGAATATCATTTTCTTTTTTGATCCCTCAGGATTACTTATATGGGAAAGCTACTAAGCATCTAACATATAATGATTTCATAAATAAAGAACTAATCTTATTCTCAAACTCTGATAATGAGAGGTCCATCCCATCAATGGTAGATGGTAAGTTGATCCATTTTACTGTAATTAAATTAATAAGAGAAATAAATTTGTTTGTATTGACATTTACTATTCTTTTCATTTTGAAGGTTTGAAACCAGGTCAGAGAAAAGTCCTGTTCACATGTTTCAAAAGAAACGATAAACGAGAAGTAAAGGTTGCCCAGTTAGCTGGTTCGGTAGCTGAGATGTCCTCTTATCATCATGGTGAAGTAAGAACAAACTCAGAAAACACTGCATTTTTGTTTCAAATTGGTTTGTGGTCAAATAAAAATACCAGAAAGAGTCTAAAATTACATCTAGATTTTTAATTGATTGTCCCTTGTTAAGCTCTTCTTTCTTTGAAAGGCAGCATTAGACCTGGCATAAAGTAGAAGTTCAGTGATTCTGTTATTACTCTAATGTTCTTGTTAATAATAGTGATCATTTTGAAAGATTACATGACAGTAATAAAATTTCCTAAGAAAAACAATAATATACAGCAGTGGTATCAAGCTCAAATAGAAATGGGCACCACTAAACTGTAAATAAGGATCCCTACAGACTCCATATTGACTTAGAAAACCACATGTCAACATTATCTGTGTTGTGGTATACAGAATATTATGTCCATTTCTCAATATTTGAAATACTCAACAATAAATTCTGAATTATAAAAGCTTCACCATCTGTGATATTAATGCAGCTTTCTTTTACAGAACATAGATTTGGTAATTAAAAATGGGGTGGGGTTTTTTTGTTTTGTTTCTAATTTCAGATGTCATTAATGATGACCATTATTAATTTGGCTCAAAATTTTGTGGGCAGCAACAATCTCAACCTCTTGCAACCCATTGGTCAGTTTGGTACCAGGCTACATGGTGGCAAGGACTCTGCTAGCCCTCGATACATCTTCACAATGCTCAGGTGCAATATACTTTTTGTTTTAGTTGAACTTTGGTAATTTCAAGTGCCATGTTTTGTCAGTTAGAAATTCAGAAATCTAAATAAGTCATAATGTGTGTTTATGATTCAGGTGCTTGAGTCAACATGACAAAAATGTGATTTATTCTGTAAATAGCAGCAAAAACTTAAAACTGATTTTCAACTTTCTGAGTTCAGTGCCATGGATTTTTCTACAACTTTGCCTCCTTCTCAGACTATACTTTTACTATTAGTCAGTTTTCCCCTGTTTCTTTTATAGCTAGTTTTGATGGCTCCATTTCTATATTATGTATAGTTAGTCTTATGTGATTTTTAAAATAGCACTTCTTACCAAATAACCATGATCCTAATTATTTTTGGTTTCATTTGCATTTCTGTGGCAGTACTATCATCAAATAATTTGAAAAAATTTTTTTAAGTTTTATACAATGTATTTTGTGTTTACATTACAAACATTCATAGATTATTCCCATATCTTATGAGATATCTTTTATACCACTAAAATAGTTAAATAAAATTAATACAATGGTTTCATCTGAAACATTCCACATCCATAGCACCTCCCTACCTCTCTCTTTTTTTTGCTTTTTGCTAAAGCAATTGAGGCCAAGTGACTTGCCCAGGGTCACACAGCTAGGGAATGTTAAGTGTCTGAGACCAGATTTGAACTCAGGTCCTCCTGACTTCAGGGCTGGTGCTCTAACCACTGCGCCACCTAGCTGCCCCTAACTTTCTATTTTTTAATAACAAATAATGCATAGTTAAGTAAAACAAATCCCCTCAATGGCTATATATAAAAGTATGTATGTCTTGTTCTGTACCCTAAATCCATTACTTTGTAATTTTTATCTGGTTTCATCATCTATACTCTAGAATTCTGAATGGTCATTATATTGATCTTAGTACCCTCTATTTTATTACCATCATGTTTGTCCGTCCGTCTGTGTGTCTATATCCCTTGAAATACCAGCATAATTATGCAATTTATTCTGAATTGGACAACATAAAACATACTGTACCCATGGTCTCCCTCTCTTGCAAAGATAAAAGAGTAGTATATTTTCTAGTTTCTTTTTGGGGAACAAGCTACCAAATTAATTACACAAATAAAAATAATTGTCAGATGAGACAAAACATTTTTACAACAAGTGAATGATATCAGAATTTTTGGTAAATATCAACATTTGTCAATTTTCCTCCTAGCCCATTGGCTCGGTTACTTTTCCCAGCAAAGGATGATCAGACTTTGAAGTTCCTATATGATGACAACCAACGTGTAGAGCCAGAATGGTACATTCCTATTATTCCTATGGTGTTGATAAATGGTGCAGAAGGGATCGGAACTGGGTGGTCTTGTAAGATCCCCAACTTTGATATCCGAGAAGTTGTGAACAATATCAGGCGTCTAATGGATGGAGAAGAACCTTTACCAATGGTAATGATTCTAGAAGATTTAGAATCTAATTCTGACTTTTATCATTTGTTTTAATTGTTCATTTAGTAAAAGTAATAAGCTAATTGATTATAAAAGAATTTTTTTCAAAACTTCTAAGTGTTTACAAAATCTTTTAAGATGCAAACCAACCTGTTTGGGTTTTTAATTTTTTTCCCTATTCTTTAGCTCCCCAGTTACAAAAATTTCAAGGGTACAATCGATGAGCTGGCTCCAAATCAATATATTATCAGTGGTGAAGTGTCTATTCTGAATTCAACAACTATTGAAATCTCTGAGCTTCCAGTCAGAACTTGGACCCAGGTAAAATATTCTATATTTTTTGGTTTTGTCTTTTAAAAAATAATTATATCCTTGTGGTCTTCTATCTCTTGTTGAATTATTTTACTTAACTAAGAATGGGTTTGTTTTTCAGGTATATAAAGAGCAGGTTCTGGAGCCCATGTTGAATGGCACTGACAAGACACCCCCTCTCATAACAGACTACAGAGAATACCACACTGATACCACAGTGAAGTTCATAGTGAAGATGACTGAAGAAAAACTGGCCCAAGCAGAGCATGCAGGACTTCATAAAGTCTTCAAACTTCAGACTAATCTAACATGTAATTCCATGGTATGTCTAAAAAGTATACACACAACTTAGTGTTGTGAAAGATATATGGTGCCTGTTTATTATGTGGATTCTGTTTATATTAGACTTGAAAGATATCATTTAAACAAAGTTACATTAGCATACTAACATATGTAAAGGGATAAACTACTGTGTTATTTTATTTAGGTCAAATCTTATTGAAACAGATGACATTTTATATAAATACCAGTTACTTTTCAAGTATTCTATTCTGATTCCAGTCTTATGTTTTCTCATTTTAGGTACTTTTTGATCATGTTGGTTGTCTAAAGAAGTATGATACTGCATTGGATATCCTAAAAGACTTCTTTGACCTGAGGCTTAAATATTATGGACTGAGAAAAGAATGGCTTACTGGAATGCTTGGTGCTGAATCTGCCAGATTGAACAACCAGGCTCGGTTCATTCTAGAGAAGATAGAGGGGAAAATAGTCATTGGTATGTTACTGGAACAATGTCTTGTTAAAGTATATGAGATACTACCATGCATTCAAGATTAGTTTCCATTGGACATTCTTGTGGTAAGAGATGTCTGGATTGGTTTCCAGATAAATTAATATCATGAATTGGCACCAAAACTAATCCTCCGATTGTGTTCAGTTTGATAGTTTTATCTGGTATTGCTTTGCCAGAAACAACTAAAAGTATATTTTTGTTAATGATTAAATCCTAAAATTTTTGTGAATTTGCTAATTCATATGACTGCTACCAAAGTGACTGAAGCTTGTCAAAGCTCACATCAGTATAATAATTTACAATTTATTAAGCACTTTAATCTTCACTCTCACAATGGAAGTCACTTATTTGTAAGGTTGCAATCTCATTTGATCACAGACCTTATAACGTAGATATTATCCCCATCTTACAAATAGGGAAATAAGGCTAAGTGACTTGCACAGAATCAAAAGATCAAAAAAATCTTATCTGCTAATATCTTAAGGTAGGATAATAATCACACAGCTATATGATCCTGTGCAAGTCACTTAGCCAGTCTTCCTAATCCCAGGGTCAAAATAATATACATAACAACACTTCTTCAAACACCCACACACATACCCTCACCCAAACCAAAACCTACATAATATAAAGGTGGATGACCTAGTAATTAGCTCAGTGGAAAAGAATTGAAAATAAAAATACACAAGGATGAATGAAAATATATGGAGACATGAAATAGGAGAAACTGGCTATCTGCCTAGGACAGAGGAAAGGATAGGGTAATTCAGTGGAAATTTCCATAGGATTGAGTTCAAATAGTAAATCAGATGCTGAGGACAGGCTATTTCTGACACCAGAGAGAAAAGGATCACCAAGCATTACTAAATTATTAGATATAAAGGGATAGGGAAGTATAGGTAGGACAGAAAAACTCTTGTAATATGTCAAGCCAAAATCAAGCTCTAATTGAGTAAGATAACTTTTACTGAACTTTAAAACTATTCCATATATAGTTTGTGCTCCTAGATTTCCTAAGTAAAATAGTTTGTATGCATTAAAAGGACACTGCATTGCACATAGTAAAGAACTTAATAATAGCAGTCTTTGGAAGAGAATCTACCTAATAATCTGGTTGTGGCTCTTAGAATTGACCTGCCAAGGAAACTGCCTATCTTTTATTTTTCTGCCTCAATAAAAGATTTATAGGGTATTTCAAGTATGATTTCATTGCCCCCTTGTGGCAAGTTGACTTGCAAAGAGGACTTTTTTCACACCAGCTTATCTATGACTCATTCTTGAATTTCTCAGTTTTTAGTAAATATTTTTAGAGGGGAGGTGGGAAAGTTGTCCTGACCTGTAATTTTAACTGTCATGCAGGAGAAAGCTGCCTCAGCTGCTAGGATGGTAAATGATTTGCTGCAGAGGCAGAGACTAGCTCTGTCTATTGTGTTTGGCTATTGCACTGGTATATAGTTCATACAAATTGATTTCCAATTTTTGTCTTATTTTACACAATAGGGGAAAACTTAAATTATTCCTATTATTTGTTTTTATTACATAGTTTATTGAGCTTATAATTATCATAATTTTCCTTTTTTTTTTTTTTTTTTTTTTTTTTTCCTCCTAGAAAATAAACCTAAGAAAGAATTAATTAAGGTTCTGATCCAGAGAGGATATGATTCAGATCCTGTCAAGGCCTGGAAGGAAGCTCAGCAAAAGGTAATTTCTTCCTTGTCAGCTTCCTTTATCTTTTGTTAAAAAACTCAAAAGTATCATTATATCTGGGTACTGACATCCCCTGTGAAAGTTAGCATTTTAAAATCCCTTTTTAGAGTCCAGGAGACAATGAAGATGAAAATGAAGAAAGTGAAAATGAAAAAGAAACTGAAAAGGGTGATTCTGCTACTGATTCTGGACCAACTTTTAATTACCTTCTCGATATGCCTCTCTGGTATTTGACCAAAGAGAAGAAAGATGAACTCTGCAGGCAGAGAACTGAAAAGGTAGGTGTGAGAAGGGGATTGTTTTGTTTCAAATGTTGGGTTTGGTTGTAATATACATTACCTATACAGGCTGTCCCAAAAGTCTTAGTGCAGTCTTGGGCTTCAGTAGCTTAAAACTATGCTAAGACTTTTAGGACACATTCTATATACCATATTTGCAGGTTAGTGTATCTTTGATTTTCATCTGATTATGTAATTTAGGAGCAAGAACTGGAGACCTTAAAACGAAAAAGTCCTTCAGATTTATGGAGAGAAGACCTGGCTGCTTTTGTTGAAGAACTTGAAGTATGTAGGTTTTGGTTTGGGTGAGGGTATGTGTGTGGGTGTTTGAAGAAGTGTTGTTTAAAGAGTCCTATCTTTCGAAGAAGTCATTAAATAATCATTTAGAATGATCAGCTGTGCCAGAAAGCATAAAATGTATATAGGGAATAAGAGGGGAGGACAGGACAGGACTTTGATTTAAAGTTTGGAGATGGTGACATTTTCATGTGCCTATAGATAGCCAGGTGATGCAGTTGATCGAGTGCCAAGCCTGGAGTCAGGAAGACTCCTTCCTGAGTTCTAATCCGGCCTCAGAAACTAGCTGTGTGACTCTGGGAAAGTCATTTAATCCTGTTTGCCTCAGTTTCCTCATTTGTAAAACAGCAAAAAGACACTCCAATTTCCTTGCCAAGAACCTCAAATGGGGTCATGAAAAGTTGAACATGACCAAAATTACAACAACAAAAACATAATGGAAATAACACAGAAATGGAAGTAACAAAGAGAATTGTCAACAAACCTTAGCTCTAAGGCAAGATGAACTTAGGACTTAAAAGAAACCCATACTCTTTTCATTTATGAGGACTATCCAAGTCACCTCCCTTACTCCCTTCCCTCCCCAAAAAAGGATTAAATCAATTTTGCATATAGGGCTAACTAATCCTAGAGTAATTTCAGGGGTTCCCCTAGTCTTCCCTTCACATTCACATTCACTTCCCCAACAACAACACCATGAAAAATGATTAACCTACTCTCTGACCTGAAATTTCCTTTAATAGAAGGAAAAAATTTTTTGCCATGTTTAGTGATAAAGGGCTTAAAATACAAATTAACTTAAAATAGATGCTCTAGTCCAATTTTCTCATTTAATAAAGTAGGGAACAAAACTCAAAGAACTTTGAGAGTCTTCTAAAAATCACAGATTTATCTAAAGCTGGAAGATTTCAGAAGTCGGCTTGTCCAGATCGCTTGTTTTTCAGATGAGAACATTTGAAAGATCATGGATCATATATCTGATTCTGTGTTTTCAGAATTATTGAGTATTTTTTGTCTGTTTTTATTCTTTGATACATGAGTTGGCCTATTAGAAAGAGAAGCTCATTATTTATCTTTTAAGTGTTAAATAATGTCTGTTACATGATAGAAGTTTTAATAACCTTTCTTTTAGGTTGTTGAAGCCAAGGAAAAACGGGATGAACAAGTGGGTGCTGTTGGTAAAGGTAAAGCTGGTGCAAAACCAAAGGCAAAGAAAGGTCAACTAGCAGAAATTTTGCCTTCTCCTTGTGGTAGACGAGTCGTCCCTAGAGTGACTGTAGAAATGAAAGCAGAAGCAGAAAAGAAAATCAGGAAGAAAATTAAGGTAATAAATACGTTTGAAGAAATTGGCAGCATGGAATAAAAGCTGACCTCAAAGTTAAAAAAGGTTGGGTTCAAGTCCCGCCTCTAACATATATTGGCCATGTGACCTTGGGAAAGTCACTTATACTCTCAATGTCCCCAGGCAGCTCTGAGACTTAAGTTGTAGAGCAGGTACCAGTCTGCTTTTGGTGGAAGGCATTCTAAGAGAGTTTATCATCCAAATGAAATCACAGGTTTAATCATGCACAACCTCTCCTTATATTCTCCCACTCTCCCCCAAAAATTTATACGTGTCTATAGCTTTTTGAATGCCACTTTTTTTTTTCCAAACTCAATATCATTATGGTACTACTTGTTTTTTGATAGCTAAGAATTGATCAGTTATTACAGCTTCCTTTATCCCTAAAGAAAAACCCATACAGGCAAGCTTTATCCAGTAATAATTTGTTTCAGGAATGTATGTGTTAAGCAAAGTAGCATTACAGAAAGTTAATTTCACAAGAACAGTGTGATATTTGATGCTTTTTATTAATGTGTTGAAATATTGTGAAACATTTGTTAAGGCAACCTTGTTATGGGTATGCCCATAAGTGTTTCTAAATAAGTTTTCATTTGGTTTGAAAATGCTTATTTAATAGAAAAATACAAATGCATGCTTTTTGAGATAGTCTTCCTTAAAATAAAGCTTTTAAAAATGTATTAATTACCAAAAGATTTCTTCCCATTAAATTGCTTTAAGCAACACTTGACATCTAATTAAGATAACCTTTCAATAAACATTTGTTGGGGAATTAACTCTGTACAAGACATGAACTATAGTGGCATCATACATTTAGAGGAACTCCAGATATTATATTCCATTTGTAGTTATGAGATTTCCCTTTCTTAATATTTTGTTCTAGATTTTGAGGATGTACAAAATTATTGTGGGTTTATTTTAGAAGCCATCTAGTTTAACGCTTTAATTTTACAGATATATATAGATAGATATAGCACATATATAGATGTATGAGACCAAGAGAGGGAAATTAATTTGCCCCAGTTACCCAGATAGTAAACAGCACAGCTGGGATTTGACCTTAGATTCTCTGACTCCAGTTCTCTTGCTCTTTGCCATGTAACATTCTTGATCTTTTAGGGAAAAAGCTATGGGAATGTATTTTGAAATTTTTTTTCCTAATTCTACATTCTTGGATTTTTTTCCTTTGTCTGATTATATATCTACTTTTTTATTGGAGACCATTCCAATTAAATAATTTATTATCAGAATATCTTATGCAGTATTGATGAACTGCTATAATTCCTCTGCAGTGTCATGCTAATAAGCCATACTATAATCACTTTATCGCCGTGTTGCCAGTGCTTCGCTATATGGAGTTGGTAGAACTTTTTCTTTTTTTTCTTTTAATGTCTTTAGACTGAAAATATTGAAGAAAGTTCTCAAGACGACAGTATTGAACCAGAAACTCTGAAACAAAGACTAAACAAAAAGCTTAAGACAGAACCAGGTAATTTAAAGGAAATAATCAATTTTACATTAGTTTTCTGCCGAGCCATATCTAGCAAAGTGCAGTGGAGTTTTTGGACTTTGTGCTACAAGGGCTGTCTTTATGGGCAATAATCAATCACCTTATAATGACATCCATGGACTTTTTATATGACATTTTAAATTTACAAATTATTTCTCCAAAAAGAAAAAATAAAGATTAAAATAGTATGTTCATTATATCAATAAGTATTATAAATCTCAAAACCCTGTAAAAATGTAAATTCTTAGCTCTCTAGCACGTAGAACAGAGCAGGCACCATGGATAACATAGAAATAAATATAACATATTGTCTCTGCCCCACACAAATTTCTAGTCAAACAGAAGTTAAGATTAATACACAATTAGTATAATAGCTATATAAGAAGGGGCTAAATTGAGTGACATATACAATAAATGCTATAGTTATCTACAAAAAAAGGAGACAATAAATACTAAAGACTAATAAAGTTCAAGAAAATTTAATGAAAAATATGGGATTTGAGCTTTGCTTTGGGTATACACCAATGAAAATTTGGATACAATCTGTGCCAACACAATGAGTTAATTTAAAAGTGTTTAGATTTTGGGGAGAAGTTATTGAGAAATAAGAGAAGATCAAAGAGGACCTTTTAAGCCTACCATTTAGGAAATTTATCTTGGCAGCAGTATATGCTGTCTAGATTGGTGTAAGAAGAAGTTAAACTGCACTTAGAGTAATTTTTCTTGAACTGATAAGGATTTGGAGTAGAAAGGTAGTATCAGAATAGAGAGAAAGGTATATAAGATTAAGACTCAATTGAATTTGTTGACTAACTGAATATGGAAAATAAAAGGTAAAAGTAATTAATTCTTTTCTACTTTTCCATCCTTTAAGGTACCAAACAAAAGAAACAGACCAAATTGCCATTCAAACCAATCAAAAAAGAAAATAAGAAAAATCCTTGGTCTGATTCAGAATCTGATACAAGTTGTAATGAAAATGACTTTTATGTCCCCCCTAGAGAAACTAAATTACGAAGGACAGCAGCAGGTAAGAAAAACTATTAAAAGAAAATAAAAGTACTATGTTAGTTGGAATGTGACCTTTATCTTAAAGCTTTACATGGGCAATATATTGTTACGGCTGATAGCATTGAAACCCATGAATAGTTTTGTTACAGAGGAATACTCATAAAAATTTTAGAAGAGGAAGTTGGAGAAAGTTGAGATAATTTTGCATTAAAAGAAGTTAGTGATCTTTTAATGCTCTTAGAAAAAGTTTTTTAATCAATTACCATTCTTTGTAGAATTGAAATCTAATTGTTACTCATTTTAACTTTTTGTTTGGGTTTTATAACAGCAAATACCAAATACACAGTTGATTTAGATTCAGACAGCGATATTTCAGATTCTAAAGAAGAATTTCAAGATGAAGATGATGATTTTATTCCATCAGATGGAAGTTCATCTCAGGTTAAAAGTATGCCAAAGTGAGTATATGAGCTCATTTAAATGTTACTATGTTGTGTGTTAAGGTGTCCAGAAAGATTGTGGCTGATAAAGACATATTCCTACTTAACATTGCCTCAGCCAACTTCATGCAGTAACTGCTTCATAACAAAACTATCACTCCTACTTACTGATACATCTTTTACCAGTTGCCTGGACAGTGATTAGTCCAGAGTTCATTTGGGGAGTTAGTTTTAAGACTTAAATCTACCTCCCATTTCATTTATCACCTTAAATTCTTTGCACACTGTAACATATTGTTTAATAATATCACACTTTCACAGATGCAATTAATGACATCAGGTTAAGTGCGTATGGATAATGTTCTGAACATTATATAATATTAATAATAATTTACTTAATATATGTTACAGATAGTTACTGATTGCTAAAAACAATTTTATTCTAGAGCAACTAAAGGACAAACTACTAGCAAAGAAGAGGAGCCACAGAAAAGTACCCTATCAAGTATGTGTGTGTATGCATGGATGTATGTATATAATTGAAATTGTTGCCTTAGACTTTTTTAAGCTTTTAAAAAAAACTAGGTAAATTTTGCTGATTTGCTTTTATTCTCTTTGATAAATCATAAAGTTAATTCTGCTTTTATGTATAATAATAGTGGCATTTAGAGAACTAAAAGTAATAGGATAACTCAATTCACTCATAATATTTCTGTCTTGTCTTCTCAAGATGAAGTTGAGGACCTGGAACCTGAGGAGACTAAGAACTTAGCTCTGGCCTCTTCAAGCTCTTCTGCTTTCGATTTTCCAGTTGAACTTGAAATTACAGATCCAATCCCCCAAAAAAGTGTCCCAGTGAAAAAGACTGCAGCCAAGAGTGAGTCCAAATACTTTAAATAACTTGTGCTAAGAGTGCCTAGTTAGATCCCAGAAATCAGTTTTTTAAAACATGCATGAATCACTACTGGAATTAATTCTTTCAGAAATAGAAACCATTATTTTATTTCACTTGAGCCCCAGTTTTCTTATCAAATCAAACACTGCCCCTATCTCACAGAGAATGCTTTGTTAAAGACCTTAGAGATCTGCAAAAACTCAAGCTTTTGTTATTTTTGTGTTTCTAATTAGTATATATTGCTGTAACGTTTCTAAAACACTTGGTAAACACTATTCTGTTTGATCTTCAAAACAGTCTTTTTTTCTTTTTTTCTTTTTTTTTTTTTAAGCTTTTTATTTACACTACATATGCATGGGTAATTTTTCAACATTGATCCTTGCAAAACTTTCTGTTCCAAATTTTTCCCTCCTTTCCCCCAACCCTCTCCCCTAGATGGCAGGTAGTCCAATACATGTTAAATATGTTAAAATATATGATAAATCAAATATATGTATACAAATTTATACAGTTATCTTGCTGCAGAAGAAAAGTCGGGTTCTAATAAGAAAAAAAATCTGAGAAGGAAAACAAAATGCAAGCAAACATCAACAGAAAGCATGAAAATACTATGTTGTGGTCCACACTCAGTTCCCATAGGCCTCTCTCTGGGTGTAGATGGCTCTCTTCATCACTGAACAATTGGAACTGGTTTGAATCATCTCATTGCTGAAGAGAACCATGTCCATCAGAACTGATCATCATATAGTCTTGTTGTTGAAGTGTACAATGATCTCTTGGTTCTGCTCATTTCACTTAGCTTTTATGTAAGTTCATGTAAGTCTCTCCAGGCTTCTCTGAAATCATCCTGCTGGTTATTTCTTACAGAACAATAATATTCCATAACATTCATAACCACACTTTATTCAGCAAAATTCTACAATTGATGGGCACCCATTCATTTTCCAGTTTCTAACCACTACAAAAAGGGCTGCCACAAACATTTTTGCACAAAGTAGTCTTAATGATATGCCCATTTTACCAATAGAAGAGCTGAGTTTGGAACAGATTAGGTAATTTGTCCAAGGTTTGTACTACTAGTGAAGCTAATATTTTAACCCAAGTGTTTTGAACTTACAGGCCAGTGCATTGATTCACATAAAGGGAGCAAGAAAAGGAAGCTGTGGCCAAAATAAAGCTTTAATGTAAACTATTAGATAGTTGTGAAAATAAGTTTTTAAAAATTAAAGATGTTTGGCTCTCTAGTGTATATTTAATTTTGTTTCAATGGATTTCCTAGGTTGAATAAAAGAGAAAATACTCAAAACGGTACTTGGAAAAATAGGACAAACAAAAACTAGTTTAGAGTGAGGAACTCACTTATCCGAAGACTCAAATTCTGAATCCCAGTGTTGGCTATTTCAGGTCAGTCTTCTACATCTACAGCTGCAACAAAGAAAAGGGCAGCACCAAAAACAAGCAAAAAGGCCCTTGCCTCCAAAGGGTCTCCAGACTCCATCTCAGAAGCCTCTGAAAAGATAGTACCAGCCAAAGGCAGGAAACCTCGCAAAAGAAAGCCTTCTAGCTCTGATGACTCTGATTCAGATTTTGGGAAAAGCATATCAACAGCCAAGGCAGGGAAGGTGGGTATTTTGAAGTATACATGGGACCTGATTTGGTACTGGGTAACTTGAGGTTTAAAAGGAAAGTTCAACAGTAAAAACTGCTGACATTTATCACTTTAAATTTTGCAAAGCACTTACTTCATTTGAGCTTCACAACTCTATAAAATCTCATCTACCCTTGACTTTCTTATATACTTCTCTTTCTTATTTTAGCTTGCCACCGTCTATCTCATTTAATGTTGATATTGGCCTTTACCTGCCTGAGAAGTCATTGTGATAATTTCTAATATTTTAGAGCCTTTTTAAGTTTTGCCACGCTTACTAGTGGAGATATACAATAGAACTCCTTCATTAATTTCAACTTCTGTAAACTCTTTTTTACTTTTAGAAATCCAAGAAAATGGACGATGACTTCGAGATTGACTCAAATTCAAGCTCAGTGCCTATGGCACCCCGGGCAAGACCTGGCCGAGCAAAGAAGCCTATTAAATACCTAGAAGAATCAGATGAAGATGATATGTTTTAAAATGTGGAATTATTTTTCATTTTAATGATATCAAAACTGCTTTTGAAGTTATTTCTCTCTGAAACCATTTTAGTTTCTTTCTCTGAGAATATTTTTGATCAAAAGCTATTGAGATTTTGCTACAATCGAATTTTTAGTAGCATAAAGCTCCAGAGTTCTTAGCATTTCCTTCTTTTAAGAACTCAATACTGTATAACTGAGTGGTCACCAACATTATGTCATCATCGCCTTTTGTGTTTTGACTCCTTGTGTTTATTTTAACATTTAAATCTGATAATAGTTTTGAAACTGTAAATCCTCTCTCTTGGTCTGTTAGTTTTATGAGTATTTAGGTTGGCTAAAAAGTACCAGTCACATAAAATAGTTGATTTCCTACCATTGACTTATACATTGTGAGAAAAAGAGAGAAAGGTACTTTGGCTTCCAAAGTATGGATTTAGTGAGACTGGAATTTGTTCATTCAATTTTATCTTATAGTTTTAGAAATGGGCAATGTTTTGCCAAATAATCCTTTGATTTTATAGATCTTCTAGCTAGAATACTCCTTTCCCAAAGAACCTATGTGAATGTGTCTACATACCTCTAACAAGTGAAGAAAAATTAGTCAGATTGGCTATAGAGATAGCACATTTTGTACAAAACTATTGATTGGCTGAAATTTTTACATTGCAACCCCATTGTTACAATGTTGCATATTGCTACTCTGTAGAAATAGATATTGGCTGCCTCCACATCAGATTTTCTAGGATAAGGTTCCAAGGTTGGTATGGGCATTTATTTTGGAAGGCACTTAGTTGTCTCAGTAATTTAGAGAGGATCCTCAAAGATAAATTTGGTGACATGTTGGGAATTTAACCACATGAATTTCTTTAAGCTTTTGAAGCCCTTTAGCTTGCTGTATATAAGTGTCGCATCTGTTTATATTATCTGTTGAGTGGTGTTCTCTAAGTGTCTTTGTAAATATTTGCTATGTTTTCTATGTAGTTGAATTAAAATAATTTTTGTACTTAAAAAAATGGTCAATGTTATATTTAATATATTTTCAGGGAACTACATATGTCAGAAAAGGAGTCTTTCAAAAATGATGCTAGAGACTGCCCTTATTTACAAGCATTGGTTTGGTTTTGTTTTGTTTTAATAATTCTTCCAAATACATGCATAGTTTTCAACATTCACGTTGGCAAAACCTTGTGTTCCAAATTTTTCTCCCTTCTCCAAGACAGCAAGCAATCCAATCTAAGCTAAACATGTGCAGTTCTTCCAAACCTATTTCCATATTCAGTTTGCTGAATCCAAGAAAATCAAGAGAGAAAAAAACACAAAGGAAAAAAAGCAAGCAAACCAAACAACAAAAAAGGTAATCACTATGTTGTGATCACATTCAGTCGCCACAGTTCTCTCTTGATGCAGATGGCTCTTTCCATCACAAGTCTATTAGAAATGCCTTGAATCACCTCATTGTTGAAGAGCCACATCCATCAGAATTAATCATTATATAATATTATTGCCATGTATAGTAATCTGGTTCTACTCACTTCATTTAGCATCAGTTCATGTCTTTCTGAAATCATCCTGCTGATCATTTCTTACAGAACAGTAATATTCCATAACATTAATATACCATAATTTATTTAGCCACTCTCCAACTGATGGGCATCCACTCAGTTTTCACCTCCTTACCACTACAAAAAGGGCTGCTACAAACATTTTTGTACATGTGGGGCCTTTTCCCCCTCTTTTATGATCTTAGTGCAATTCAGAAGCAGTAAATGCTTCTAGATATAAAGGTATAATTTCATAGCCCTTTGGTTTACAAGCATTTGTTAATGGAATGGCATATGCATTGTACTAGGGGTACCATCAGTCCTAACAATCTCCCCACCCATAAAACTATTTCCCTGATGCTATGGGAAATCTGTTCTTTAAAAGTCATTATGAAGCAGTTTAGCATAATAGACTTTGAGTAGGGAGACCCATTTGGTTTGTGTCCTGGCTTCCAGTTTACCTTGTACATAATAAGCTTTTAATAAATGTTGACTACTTGGTAAGGGTAAGTCATTCAAGGACTCAGTTCTTCAGTCTGATATCATCCATATAAGGGAATACAGTATTTTTGCCTAGTTCTTCCAGTACTCCCAACCAACACACCAACTTGGAAAGGCAAACCAAATGAGCAAAGTTTTGTGAATTCTGATCAAGAAAAAGTTGCCATCAGTCATTTTTCCAATTTCAGGAAGCCCAGGAATTAGATCTGCATATGGTGGGGTGGGAATCAGCCAGAAGAGCCCCATAGCCAGTAGCATGGCACTAGTGGTGGGCAGCAAGTACCCAGTAAGGGGACTAAACATGGGCAGAGTCCCAAAGGACTCCTATACTAACACAAGCAGTATCAGGTACCATATTATGGCTCTGTTCATTTATAAAATTCCAGGGCAGAGAAGAATGGACGTAGTAATGAGGGAGCAAAGATCGCTACATTATAAAAGAAACTAGGAACAAGTGCTGTAAACATTGTGATTCTGAGCTCAAAAGCAGAGTTGGGACTCAATTCCCACACTTAACCCTGCAGTGAAGTAAACCAGAACAGGAGATCAAAAACAAGAGGGAACCAGCAGTTCAGTCACTTGTGAATCTGCACAACCTTTCAGCGGGCTAAAAGTGGCTAATTCCAGCAACAATCCGCCAAAACTCAACCATACACCCAAACTGGGTCAGAACTTCCAGAATGCAGACTAGGGCAACAGTTTAACAGACCTCTCCCTGGATCACATTACTGTGGAAACCCTGAAACCGGACTGGATTGTGAATGCAGCAGGACATAAAAGAAGTTCAAACCTTACATTCCCCCTTCCCCTATTTACCCAAGAAGTGAACAGAGGCCAATTTTTTTTTTGTTTTTTTTTTAAAAAAAAAAGGAAAATGTGCAAACAAAATAATTTTAACCTTAAAAAATTTACTATGGTAACGGAAACTCAAGACAAAAATGCAAGACAAAAACATCTATAAACAAAACGTCAAAGAAAAATATGGATTAGACACAAGCCTAACAAGAATTCCCAAAATTAAAACTTTTGAAGAAAATAGTTTTTAAAATAAGATAACTAAAGGATAAATGGGGGAAGGGGAGGATGAGAGCTCTGCAAGAAAATTACCAAAAAATCATAAAATGGGGATGATAATCAGCATTATTGTGAGAATAGCACTTTGTAGATCAATATAAGCTTATGAATTATTCTTAGTAAAAGATCAGTCACTAACCCTTTATGAATTATTTTCCAATATTTAATAAGCCAGATTAAGGGAATAGGAATTTTTAGACAAATATAAGAATTTTGGAATGGTGGTAATAGAAGGGGATTCTTTTTCAACTGAATGGCCTTTGATTTTATTTCCAACTCTAATTTTATAATCCTGATCAGGCAATAGGCTCTGTTTGCCTTAAAGTTAATTATGTGCAGGATATAAGTGAAGTCCAACTCCTTTTCTTTCATGGTACTGTAAAAATGAAAACAGGTGCAAAGTTGGGTTGTTAAGTATTAGCTCTTCATGGTAAAATTTTATTAAATAATCTATAGAGCAAAGCTGCTTAAAATGTGGATCAAGGCCCCACATAGGGTCAAGTAACTGAATGTGGGGAGATCACAAAAAATTTGGCAACAGTAAAAGGTTTCTGAATATACAATAACCAAAAATTAATTCAAAAGCAAACGTGTAATGATTCCAAGATGTTTCTGGCAACATTTGTCCATGTTGCATCACAAAGCCTTGATTCTGAACATACAATATGTGCATAAATTTCTTTATGACTTATCAGTAAATGTTTGATTTGAATGCCTGTTTTATATAACTTTATATCTAGGGTCACGTAAAATTTTCTCAGACGAAAAGGAGTCACAAGTAGAAAGTTTTAAGGAGCCCTGCTATAGAGAATATAGTTCAGTAAGCATTTAGCTGCTTACCATATGTAAAGTATTTTACAAGGCACTGGGAAATGAATAGTCCCAGCCCTTAAGAACTTTATATTCTACTAAAGAATATAAATTTTACACTAATAAGTAAATATAATGTGAGAAAGAAGCAAGTAACAATTTGTGGGATCAAGAAAGATTAACTTTGGAGGTGACACATGAACAAAGTCTTGAAGTACCCAAAACATAAGTGAGCTAAGAGTATACTCAAGGCACTCTGCTTTGGAAAAGCAGGGAGGTAGATTATGGAACACCAAAAAATCTAATTTTACTAGGATGTAGAATGCATGATGGGGGAAGTAATGGATAAGACTGGAAAGATAGACTAGAGCTAGATTGTGAAAGAGTCAGTATAAAAAGTAGAGAGGCAGGATATGGAACATCAAATAATCTAACTTTGGGGATAGCTAAGTGGCGCAGTGGATAGAGCTCAGCCCTGAAGTCAGAGGACCTGAGTTCAATTCTGGTCTCAAGACACCATCTCCCAGCTGTGTGACCCTGGGCAAGTCACTTAAGCCCAATTGCCTCAGCAAAAAAATTTAAAAATCTAATTTTACTAGGATGTAGAATGCATGAAGGGAAGTAATGGGAATACTAGAAAGATAGACTAGAATTGGATTGTGAGAGAGTCAATATAAAAAGTAGGGAAAAGTAGGGAGGCAAGATATGGAACATCATCTAATTTTACTAGGATATAGAATGCATGAAGGGAAGTAATGGGAAGACTGAAAAGGTAGACTAGAGCTGGATTGTGAAAGATAACAAATGCTACTGCTGAAGACTTTATATCTCAGTCAAGAAGCGATTGAGGATCATTGTAAATCCTCAAGAATTAGAATTATAGAATTAGATTTGTGCTTAAGAAGTTTTTGGCAGTTGTATAAAGGATAGATAAGACAAAGCAAAGCTCAGAAGGAGAGAGTAATTAGGCTATCACAATAGAATAAATGTACTGAAATTTTATTACAAATACTGTTAGGAGTTAATTTATAGAGTGCCTTTTCTGTGCATCACATTAAAACACAAAATATTGCTTAAGACAGTTTGCAGCTTTAAGGTCTTTATACTCTGTTAGACAAACTGGAATGGAGCTTCAGAGGAAGAAAATCACAAGTTTTGAGCCTGTAGGCCTAAAGTTGACAGTGACTCCTTTGGGTAAATTAAAAGTGAAATGTCTTAAAACCCAGGAGGGGAATAGAGAAGGGTGTCAGACACATCACCTACCTTCCTAATTCTTAGATCTGTACAAAAGAAGTCTTGATAAGGGATGATTTGAAAGTCTAAGTTGAAGATAAAGAATGACATTGATAGGTCTTTGCTTTTTAAGAGCAAGCTCAGAATTCCATTCACTTTTTCTTAATCTTCCCATCTGTAATGCAAGCAGTACATAATTATCTTATTACTTTAATATCCACAGAAACAGCAAAGTAGAATGAAAAGGACCAAAGGCCTGGATCCCTCTTGAATAGTCTAAGGCTCAGACTTTACATCCATCTGAGAAATTCTTCTCCCTTTAAATGAAGCTGATATCTCTAGTTTGCGCCCAGAAGAATGATTTCCCTACAGTGATGCTTCTGTTTTTTGTTTGTTTGTTTTGAATCTTTTTGCTGAAGCAATTGGGGTTAAGTAACTTGCCCAGGGTCACACAGCTAAGTGTCTGAGGTCAAATTTGAACTCAGGTCCTCCTGATTTCAGAGCTGGTGCTCTATCTACAACAACACCTAGCTGCTTCTGTTTTTTTTTTTTTTAAGGAAAATAATCTAGTTAGAGTTTCAAGCTGAAATTTTCTCTGAGACCTTCTTCAATTATTTTTTTCCTTTTTAAGTATTTTAATAAGTATTAATAATTTTCTTTTATATCATTCTAACTTCCCAATGACTTCCCTCTCTCCATGGAACCCACACTTGGAACAAGTACAATGAAGCAGAAAGAATCAGCTCTGCCTGAAAACATACATCTAGTTCCTTACCATCCCTCATACATCTGTACTAAGAGACAGATTTTACAAACTCAAAGCTTTTCTTTTGTCTTTTTCTTTTTTTTTTCCAAATAAAGCAATTGGGGTTAAGTGACTACCAAGGTCACACAGCTAGTAAGTGTAAAGTATCTGAGGCTGGATTTGAACTCAGGTCCTGCTGACCTCCATCCATCCACTGTACCATCTGGCTTCCCTCATCAAATCTTTTGAAGTCATGATTAGTTATTGCTTTGCCCAGAGTTGTGAGAAAGTCAGTGGTTTTTTTTCTCTTATATTGTTATGGCAATCATATAAATTGTTCCCCTGATTTTACAGCTGCATCAATTCAAACAACTCTTAATGTATAATAATGGCCCATTATACTCATTCATACACCACAATTTGTTCAGTCATTCCCTTCATCCATGAGCACCCACGATCCTCCCAGTTTTCTGCTTTTACAAAAGATACTTGTACAAATGATGCTATTACCTTTTCCCTTGTCTTTGACCTCCTTGGGATCTATACCTAGTAGTGATGATACTGTGGTCTGTGGTATATACGTGTTAGTGATTTTTTTTTTTTTTAGTTCAGTTGCAAATTGTTTTCCAGGATAATTAGATTAATTCATAGCTTCACCAATATTGGTGCAACATTAGTCTTCCCATTCCATTTTTAACATTGACCATTTATTTTTGTGTTTTATCACCCAATTGATATTTGAGGTGAAGTCTTAAGAGTTGTAAAGCCATTACATTTGTTTTGTAAAATTTACATTTTTCTTAATTGGTGATGTCCAGGGCATTCTTTAATGTGATAGTGAATAGTTTGCATTTTGTCTTTGGAAAATTGCCTGTCCATAAAAAAGGAAAAAGACCCACATAGACAAAAAAAATATTTGTAGCAGCTTTTGGGGGATTTAGGAATTGGAAATTAAGAGAATTCTCATCATTTGTGGAATGGCAGAACAAGTTGTATGTAGTATATGAATGCAATGGAATACATTATATTATGTATCTATAATATTATATTTATAATATCTATAGTATATTATGAATCTATAATATAATTCTATTAATGGAGGTGGGAAACCTTTTTTCTGCCAAGGGATATTTGGATATTTATAACAACATTCATGGACCATACAAAATTATCAACTTATAGAATTCAAGCAATGAGAGGTTGTTGCACCTAGTTTTCAGCTAATCAGCACCTGCAGTTTCCTTAGCAATGTTCCCCACTCCTGTTCTATAAGAAATGAAGAGGCAAATTTCAGAAAAACCTGGACTTACATGAAATGATTCTGAGTAAAGTGAGCAGAACCAGGAGAGCATTGTACAGAGTGATAACAATATTGCATAATGATCAACTATAATAGATTTAACTCTTCTCAGCAATATAGTGATCCAAGACAATTCCAATAGACTTGTGATAGAAAATGCCTTTTATATCCAGAGAAAGAACTATGGAAGCTAAATACAGATCAACAGTATGAATACATACTATTTTCACTTTTTTATTGTTGCTGCTTTTCTTTCTCGTAGTTTTTTCCCTTTGTTCTGATTTTTCTGTCACAACATGACTAATATTGAAATATGTTTAAAATGATTGTACATGTACAATTTATATCAGATTGCTTATGGTCTTGGAGAGGGGGAGGTAGGGAAAGAAGAGAGAAAAATTTGGAATTCAAAATCTTACAAGAATGGATTTTGAAAAATATCTTTACATATAATTAGGGGGAAACTGCTATTAAGTGATAAAAAGAAATAAAATTGCCTGTCCAAAAATAAGCAGTTCTCAAAAAGAATTACAATTAGCAACTAAATAAAAGAATGCTCCAAATCACTGATAATGAAAAAATGCAAATCCAAACTATTCTGATGTTTCATCCCCACGTCCAGCAAATTGGCAAAGATGAAAAAAGATGGGAATAATGTTGGAGGGATTGTACAAAGACAAGAACACTAAAGCATTATTGGGGGAACTGGAAATTGGTTCCACCATTTTGAAAAAACAATTTTGAATTCCTCAAAGTGACAAAGCAATGGGAGGTTGTATACCCTTTGACTTATCTGATATGGGTTAAACATGTGCATTTCTTCTAAACATATTTCCATATTCAGTATGCTGCACAAGAAAAATCAGGTCAAAAGGAAAAAAAAACACAAAGAAAAAAATAAGCAAACAAACAACAACCCCAAAAAAGGTAAAAATACTATGCTTTGATCCATATTCAGTCTCCATAGTTCTTTTTCTGGATGCAGACAGCTCTTTCCATCGCAAGTCTATTGAAATTGCTGTGTTCAATGATCTCCTGGTTCTGCTCATTTCACTTAGAAAAATCAGTTCATTTAAGTCTTTCCAGGCTTTTCTGACATCAGCCTGCTCATCATTTCTTATAGAACAGTAATATTCCATTACATTCATAGACCCTAATTTATTCAGCCTTTCCCCATTTATACATTCAATTTCCCATTCCTTGCTACTACAAAAAGTGCTGCTACAACATTTTTCATTTTGTGTTCAAATTCTGACTGATATATATGACATATGTGACTAAATTTAAGTGTCACCTTCTACATAAAGTCTTTCCTAAGCCTCCCATCCACAACTCTCTCTATACACATATATATGCATATATAACATGTTATATATGCATTGTGTGTATGTGTATATACATATATACATGCACACATATATTTATATATTATAGTTAAATGTCATCTCATGTGTGTGTATATATACATGTATACGTATGTGTGTATGTGTGTATATACACAGAAGCTTTTACAAAAGAATATTTATTTCAAAGGTATAATAGTAAATATGCATACTTATTCTCCCCAATATGTAGAAGGTATAATTTTCTTTTCCCACTCCAACCCCCTTTACTATTTCAATCTCTGGGGAGAGGAAAAGAATTAATCATAACTTAATTCAATTCCCATATATCAGGGCTTCTTAAACTTTTTTCCACCAGCTATCCCTTTTCAGACAAGAAATTTCTATATGTCCCTGTATATATAGGTTCATAAAATAGATATACAAATCAAACATTTATTGATAATAATAGATTCACATTTAGTTACATTCCCCTATATGGACTTTTGAACCACAGTCTAAGAAGCTTTGCCACAGAGCACAATCTCAGTTCCAAGTCCAATACCCCACCTCAGGTTCAAGGCCAAGTGCCCCGGCTTCTCAGGGTTTCCATGATGGTCAGGTGGGCTTCACCACCTTGCCTATAATCCTGACATCAAAGTCATTATGACTTGAATTTACAGGTACTATAGGGATCACTTCTGGTCACCTGAAATTGAAGACAATCAGCAAAAAATATAAATAATCGCAGGTCCATTTCTAGAAGTTGAGATAAAAGAAAGTAGAGGAAGAAATCCTTCCCCTATCAGTTCTTTGAACTTCCCAAGAGATAGGAGTCGCCAGAAAGATGATGGAAAGTAACAGGAACCAAGAAGGCAAAGGCAATCAGTCAGGTGAGATTATCTCACCTTCGTGGTAGGATGGGCTCCATGGTGGACAAAGTAGGTATGTTCAAAGGAGCCTGGGTATATGTATGTGGAGATATAGTAGGCATTATAGTACATGTGTATATGTTATATATATACATACTATATAACAGTATAGCAGGTATTATATAGGTAGAATAAGTAGAATCGTAGATATTATAGCATGTGTACATATATGTGTAATATACACATATATAATATGCTACATGTATAATACTACATGGTAGTATATATTATAGTATGTGTATATAAACACACATAATATATATGTATATATATGCACATTATAATACTTTCTATACCTACTTGTATAATACCTATTAAATTATACTACCATATTACCATTACTATGTAATATTACCATACCTACTATAATATGATATATGTGAATATAATATGGAATATATGGATAATAATATAAGAATAAACCTACATATTTATGTCTGACAGATATATACATTTACATATTATAAAAATTCATGTGTATATAAAGAAATAAGTAATTTGCAGATAATTTTTATATAATTGTGTTTAGGTGTATATGTATGTGTGTGTGTGTCTCTCTCTATATATATATACACATATACATATACATACACATACACATACACATACACATATACATATACATATACATATACATATACATATACATATACATAGATATATATATAGAGAGAGAGATTTCACAAGCTTCTCCATTTAAATGTAAGCTCTTGGAGGGAAAGGCCTTTTTCCTTTTTGTATTCTCAGAGTTTAGGACAATATCTGCTACACTGTAAGCTCCTAATGAGATGCTTGTTGACCTGCAATTTGATCCTGAACAAATCCTTTGACCCCTCAGCAGAGTAGAAGCTAATTATCAGGAGAGAAAACCACCTTTGTTGTTGTTGTTGTTTTTGCTGAGGCAATTGAGGGTTGTGACTTGCCCAAGGTCACACAGCTAGGAAGTGTTAAGTGTCTAAGGTCAAATTTGAATTCAGGTCCTCCTGACTTCAGGGCTGGTGCTCTAACCTAGCTGCCCTGAGGTAACCACCTTTGTAGCATTTTCCTATACAGGTGAATCCCAGATCCAGACCAGAAACAGCAATTGGCTATTGCTGCAGTAGGAGTCTGTACAGGGCTCAGCATTGAGACAGTCATGTTGAGCACATCTCTGGTCTTGGAGGTATTTGAGGGCAAGAAAAAGGGACACTAGTGTGGGGAGCAGGTAAGGAGCTCATTGTCACTGGGTGAGCTCCACGTGACCATTAACAAGGACACTAAGGTATTCAATTCCTGTTGCTAAGAAAGGTCACCAAGCCACAGTTCACAAAAGTTCCTCAGATGCTTGCTGTGGGCGGTGTCTAAAGTTCCCCCATCCATCAGAACAGAAAATCATCCTTTGTGTAGAGATCCCTCCAGCTTACAGCCCTCAGAAGCTTTGATTTAGACATTTGTAATTAGTAATTACATTAGTAATCTGATCATTCAGCTCTGCTCCTTGGAGGAGCGATTCCCAGACACTATCAAAGACACACAAAAGAACTGAATAATTTGCAACATGGGGACTTGGGAACATTTCTTCCTTTGAAGTTTTCCCAGGATTGTGGTGAGCACAGAATCTTTTCTTAATGAAAATGGGGGAGAAAGGAAGGGAAAAGCACTAATACAGCACCTACTATGTGTCAGATACCGTGCTAAGCATTGTATAAATATATATTTCATCTTCATGCTGTTATTATCCCATTTTATAGTTGAAGAAACTGAGGTAAACAGCTGAAGTGATGTTCCCAGGGTCATCAATCTAATAAGTGTCTGAGGCTTTTTTGAACTCAGGTTCAATGCCTAGTACTAGCTAGTACTCTTAATAATAATCATAACTAATAACGACTAGCTGTTATGTAGCCTTTTAAGGTTTGTTTGCCAAGTGCTTTAAATATATAACCTTAAAATATATAACTCTATGAGGTAGATACTATCACCATTTTCCAGATGAGGAAACATCTTTAAAATTTTTTTTTAATTTTCAAAATATATACATGTAAATATGTATACATATATTCAATTTGTCAAGTATTTTAACATAATTAACATGTATTAGACTTCCTGCCATCTAGGGGAGAGGTGGGGGAAAGGAGGGAAAAATTTGTAACAGAAAGCTTTGCAAGGGTCAATGTTGAAAAATTGCCCATGCATATGTTTTGCAAATAAAAAGCTTTAATATATATATATATAACATATATATATATATATATACATGGATAATTTTCAACATTTACCCTTACAAATCTTGTGTTCCAGATTTTTCCCCTCCCTTCCCCCCAATCCCTCCCCTAGACAGCAAGTAATCCAATATATGTTAAACATGTGCAACTCTTCTAATACATATTTTGAGGAAACTCATCTTGAGGAAACTTTAGAGATGAGGCTGAGATTAAATGACTTGTTCTGATCTCAGCTGGGTAAACATCTGAAGAGCTCAGAACTTTCCGACTTCAAGCCCCGGGCTTGCTGTGCCATTTAGCTGCCTTCCTCCTCCCATGCCATCCAACTGCCAAGAAAAGTAGAATTGGGGCTAACCACTTCCTTCTTTCTCTTCAGAGAAGAGCTCCTTCCTTCTACAACTTCCTCAAAAAAAAAAAAATTCCCCAAAAGTCAGTTGAGTAACTATAAAGGAAACAGTATCAGGCACCTGCAACTTATGATTATCTCCCTCCACTAGAAAGACTGTGGGTCCTTTTAGGGTGAGATCAGCTGGAAAATGTCATTGTGGACTCTGGCAGTATCCAGAGCATCCCTGCCCACCTGAGGTGTGGACCTATTAATTAAGGAATAAGAGGAAAGGAATGGAGGGAGGGTATTCAGCTGCCCAGGAAAACCTGGCTTCCTTCTTTTCTGGGATACTTTTTGTCTGAGTTCTAACCACCACATATAAAAAGCTGGTTATTTTGTTTTTCTTTGTAACTCTAGGGCAATGTAGTAGAAGAATTTATTCAATGTCTGTTGAATTGTTTGTTGAAATAATTGTCTCAAATCTCTGCAACTGGAAGGAGTTGACATAACATCAGAGATCAGAAAGAGAGGTAACCCTGACAATAAACGGAGAACAGCCTTGGTGGGCCATTGTTCACTAGTCAATGCCACAAGGTGGGAAGACCACCCACCCACTCCCACCTGCCCAGGATGCCAGGTGGCTCCCCTGCAGATAATTTTCTGGAGTACATGGGTAAGCGTCTCCCGGAATGGAGAAATGGATGAGTTGCAATTGAAACCAATGGGGAAGTTCTCATCTGACAGGATCCCAGATTTATCTATGGAGGGTTGGTTATTGTCCTTCATTTTCAAAAGAGAACCAAAATGGCATCACTTTTCTGGGGTCAAAGTGCAATGTTCGACTGTGGCTGATCAGACCAATATGAGCTTGGGAGTCTCCTCCACAGGTCAGGCGAACATTCAGAGTGGAACTGTCTAAATTTGGGCATTTCGCGTTTCTTTTGAGCTACTACAATTCCTCTTTGCTCAGTACTTTCTTTGATGTGGGCCTGTCATTGCCTGTTAGGTGGTTCAGTGGATAGAGCATGAGTTCATGGGTTCCAATCTCCTTTCAGACACTAACTAGCTATACGACTCTGGGCAAGTCACTTAACCCTTTTTGCCTCAGTTTCCTCATCTATAAAATGGAAGGAAAAAGCAAACCCCTCCGGTATCTTCACCAAGAAAACCCCAATTGGAGTCACAACGAATTGGATATTACTGAACAACAACTTATAGCCTGTGGCTTTTCTACAAAATTTTCACCAATCTGGGTCTGAGTTTCCCCAGCTGTAAAATGCTTTTTGTAAGGAAAAAAAATGCTTTTATGTAAAAAGTCCCTTTTTGTTGTGATGTTAAATGATTACTCAACAAATGTTACTGAACATTTCTATACTCTAAGGATCACACTACAGCCCAACTTTTAAATACAAAAACAAGATGTATTCCTGTCAACAAAGGCAGCCAGGTGATACAGTGGATAGAGAGCTAGACCTAGAGTCAGAAAGATCTGAATTCAAATCCTGAGCTAGTCATTTAGCTACCTCATTTTCCTCCATTGTAAAATAAGATAATAAACATAAACATAATAATAATAAAATATTAAAATAAAGCAACTACCTCCAAGAACTGCTGTGAGAATCAAATGAGATAATCTTAGTAAAACATTTAGCCCAATGTTTGGCACCTAGTAGGAACTTAATAAATATTTGTTTCCTTCCAGAGGACTTATCCTTGCATATGCTTCCTATCTTGGAGTTCTTAACCTGGAGTCTGAGACTTGTTTTGTTTTATATTTTGATAACTGTATTTCAATATAATTGTTTTCCTTTGTACTCCTATGTGTTTTTAATATTAGTTTTAAAACATTCTTCTGAGAAGGAGTCCATCAGACACAAAAGATGTAGAAGCTTTAATTAGATAGATGTAATGTTTCAGTCCAAGACATACACTTAGGACTGAAAATTAGAAAGGAGCAGAGGATCATAAACTTAGAACTAGAAAAGACTTCTAAGGTCAACCAATCCACTCGCTTATTCAGCAGATGCAGAAAAGGATGCCCAGAAAGGGGAAATGCCAAAAAATATTTTGAAATGTTCTTCTGAAATCTTCAGGAGTTCAGTTTGGGGAATTCAGGTTGGCATTCTGCCAACTCCATAAAATAGTAATGGTGCAACAACCAAAAAAAAAAAAATAAACCCCACTGACTTTTGACCCAAAGGATGTGCTGACTTCACTGCATCACCAAGCTTCCCAAGGAGAGCAGAACTCTGGGTAAAATTAGATGAGGAAGCTCCTTACATGAGGTCAGCCACATTGAGAAATATTATAAAAGGTCTCATTATTTTGAAGGGTCCTTGTGTCCTCTTCTGTCACCATATTGATAGCTACACTCTTAAAACCAAAGTACTTCCATGGCCAATTCTATGGATACAATTCTCCCAGTTGATGGGAAGATCTTAATTAATAGTCAAAGATACTTGTCACATACCAATCAGTCATTCTAAACAGTACGTTACTAGTCATAACTTCCCCCATGACTAGATCATGTTCCTTTTGGTTAGTGTCTCTACACATTGTATAGTCAGTAAAATGGACATGAATTCTCTTGGCCAGCCAGTCCACTGATTGAAGAGAGAACAGCATTTCATCCATATTTATGTAATGCTGACAAGATCCTTTCAATGCGAGCTTCTCTTTCTTGACTAGATTCCTGGTAAGATTCCTCATAAACTTCTAGATCACTTATAGCCCATCTGAGGGCACGATGGTCAACAAGAGAACCACCTGAGTATTACCCTCTGCATTTCTGGATTATTCCTAGATCTTATCCTTAAAACTATGGCTTAACATTTCATCAAGTTCATCTGGGACTAATATCTTGGTATATTTAGGAGATGTTATTGTTTGTCATTATAGGGTGATGTCTTGATTCCTATATGAATCAGATTTAAATGAAGCAAAGGTGCATAAAGTGGTCAGCCTCATTCTCTCTCTGACAGTCATTGAAGTCCAATGACAAGACAAAAGTCAGCAATACTGGCCATGGCCCAGGTTTCAGTGGCTGACCTTGATGTCTTCAATGTCTGACCAAGCCCTAAGTGCTCTGCTGTGCCTGTTTATGGCTAATTGGAACAAATTGTTCTCATTGGCTCATTTCACCAGGGAAGTCTTTACTTGCTGAGGGTAGACACTCCCTGAATTCACCAATGGGTTTATGGCCCATCAACGGTTAGCCTCCATTTAGTTTTGCCTGTCTGCCAAGATAGTTTACTGGAGCATGGTCGCTGGGCATGTTACAGTTTCTTGGAGCAACAGATGAGAGTTAAATGCCAGCTGTACACCAAAGGTAAATGAATAGCCCTGAAAAGGGCTTGACAAGCTCCTTACATCAGAAGTGCTGGTTCTCTCTGAACAACCATACATCCCATTTAGGGAGCAACTAAGTGGACAGAACAATGGGCTGAGTTTAAATCAAGTCACAAACACTCATTAGTTGTGTGATCCTAGGCAAGTCACTTAACCCTGTTTACCTCTATTAGAAAGCTAAAATCACTGGTTAAAGACATGGTCTAGGGTGCCCATAATGATGAGGGGAACCTCCATCTGTAACTTCTGAACCTCAGCTTGGACATTTATTTATTTGTAAAGTAAGTATAGCATGAGGCACCCACGTAGTTTTCTAGTGCCATAGTTTCTTTTTTGTGGGGAGGGATCCTTGTGATGCTTTAAGTTCAATTCAGTCTGTTACAAAATGAAAATGACAAATGTTATCCATCATCTCAGTTCCAATGTAGACTTGAACAATCACATCATAACCCTTGGTACAAGGAAGCATTGCATGTTGATTGGTGGCTTCTCCAAACTGTATATACCAGGAGAGATTTTCAAACAGTTCATATAAAATCCTCAAAGATAGTCACAATCTCAGTTACTTTTTTTTTTTTTGCTGAGGCAATTGGGGTTAAGTGACTTGCCCAGGGTCACACAGCTAGGAAGTGTTAAGTGTCTGAAACTAGATTTGAACTCAGATCCTCCTGAATTCAGGGCTGATGATCTATCCACTGCACCACCTAACTGCCCCAATGTCAGTTACTTTCAATGGTACTGCCAAGGTTCAGGGCCACTGATTTCCCATCATGATCCTGGGAACTAAGGTCTCTCTACTCACTTCTCAATCCCTTCTAATCTGGTTCATTCCAATCAGACTGAAACTGCTCTTTCCGAGGTAGCTAACAAGGTCTTAATCCTTTATACAATCCAATATCCTTTTCTTTGCTCTCAATCTTTTTGCCCTCTCTGCAGGTTTTGACACAGTTAACTGATCCCTCCTTCTCATTCCCTAGATTGCATTAGCCTCTCCACTCAACAACCTCAATGGTTCCCTTCTATATAGGATCAAATAAAAACTCACCTGTTTATCATTCAAAGCCCTTTACTTCCTGACCTTATCTTACCTTTCTGGTATTTTTTTTTGAATTTTTTTATTAAAGCTTTTTATTTGCAAAACATATGAATAGGTAAATTTTCAACACTGACCCTGGCAAAGCCTTCTGTTACAAATTTTTCTCTCCTCTCCCTCACCCCCTCCCCTAGATGGCAGGTAGTCTAATACATGTTAATTATGTTAAAATATATGACAAATCAAATATATGTATACATATTTATACAGTGATCTTGCTGTACAAGAAAAATCCAATCTATAAAAAAAAACTGAGGAAAACATAATGCAAGCAAACATCAACAGAAAGAATGAAAATGCTATGTTGTGGTCCACCCTCAGATCCCTCAGATCTCTCCCTGGGTGTATATGGCTTTCTTCATCACTGAATAATTGGAACTGGTTTGAAACATCTCATTATTGAAGAGAACCATGTCCATCAGAATTGATCAGTGTATAGTCTTGTTGTTGCCATGTATAATGATCTCCTGGTTCTGCTCATTTCACTTAGCATCAGTTCGTGCAAATCTCTCCAGGCCTCTCTGAAATCATCCTGCTGGTTGTTTCTTACTTTCTGATATTCTTAACCTCTTACTTCTCTCATCTCATTTTATCTGAATTCCCTAAGCTACGTAGACCTACTTGCAGTTTCTTACACACTATACTTCCTGGGATACTTTTGCAGGATAACTACAGATTGGGATTGCTGACTCTCATCCTAAAGGAACACCCATTATAACATACCTGACAAGGTATCATCCAGCTTTTTCTCAGAAAAGCACCACCTCCTGCAAGCAGCTCATTCCAATTTTGAACAGTTCTGATTTTTAGGAAGCTTTTCCTGACCTCAAACCTAAATATGATTCTTTGCAACTTTATTGTTTCTGGTTCTGCCCTCTGGAGCCAAACAGAAGATATAAAGGAAAAACATTCCAGATTGAGGGGAGAGGGGATACAAAGGGATGAAGATGAGAGATGCATCGTTATGTGCAATTTTTCACAGAAACAGGTCATGGGCAAAATTTGGCCTGCAGAAGGATAATATGCTGACCCCTGCTTTAGTTTGGATTAATAATTGGCTTCTGAGATCCCTTCCAATGCCTGACTTCTGGGATTCTGGGATTCTGAGAGTACCGGATCAACCAATCTTTCTATCTCCCTCCCTCCTTCCCTCCCCCCCCCCCCCCGCTGTCTCTCTCTGTCTCTCTCTGTCTCTCTCTCTGTGTCTCTCTCTCTCTCATATCTGGTCCCCATCGTTCATATCCTCCCTTCCACCTTCCAGGAAAATGGAAAGAGGGAAAAAAGGGCTGTTTAAAGAGCCCCAGATTTGAAAAAGGGAAGAAACAAAAGAGAAATAATAATACCAGATCTCATTTTGAACCAAGGTCTCCTCTTTTAAGAACTGGAACTCTTAATTGAACATCAAACAGATAATTTTGACTATATTAAATTAAAGGGGTTTTGTACAAACAAAACTAATGCAGACAAGATTAGGAGGGAAGTGATAAATTGGGAAATCATCTTTACATTTAAGAGTTCTGATAAAGGCCTCATTTCTAAAATATAGAGAGAAATGTCTCATATATATAAGAATTCAAGCCACTCTCCAATCGATAAATGGTCAAAGGATATGAACAGACAATTTTCAGATGAAGAAATTAAAACTATTTCTAGTCATATGAAAAGGTGCTCCAAATCACTATTGATCAGAGAAATGCAAATTAAGACAATTCTGAGGTACCACTACACACCTGCCAGATTGGCTAAAATGACAGGAAAAGATAACGATGAATGTTGGAGGGGATGTGGGAAGGCTGGGACACTGATGCATTGTTGGTGGAGCTGTGAACGGATCCAACCATTCTGGAGAGCAATTTGGAGCTATGCTCAAAAAGTTATCAAACTGTGCATACCCTTTGATCCAGCAGTGTTTCTACTGGGCCTATATCCCAAAGAGATCTTAAAGGAGGGAAAGGGACCCACATGTGCAAGAATGTTTGTGGCAGCCCTTTTTGTAGTGGCTAGAAACTGGAAACTGAATAGATGCCCATCAATTGGAGAATGGCTGAATAAATTATGGTATATGAATGTTATGGAATATTATTGTTCTGTAAGAAACGACCAGCAGGACGATTTCAGAGAGGCCTGGAGAGACTTGCATGAACTGATGCTGAGTGAAATGAGCAGAACCAGGAGATCATTGTACACAGCAACAAGACTATATGATGATCAATTCTGATGGTCATGGCTCTCTCAAACAATGAGGTGATTCAAACCAGTTCCAATTGTTCACTGAAGAAAGCCATATACACCCAAGCAGAGGCCTGTGGGATCTGAGTCTGGACCACAACGTAGCATTTTCACACTCTCTATTGATGCTTGCTTACATTATGTTTTCCTTCTCAGGTTTTTCTTCTTTTTTTTTCTTTTTTCCTGTATAGCAAGATAACCGTATAAATATATATACACATATTCAATCTGTCAAATATTTTAACATAATTAACATGTATTAGACTACCTGTCATCCAGGGGAGGGGGTGGGAAATTGGAGGAAAAAATTTGTAACAGAAGGCTTTGCAAGGGTCAATATCGAAAAACTACCTATGCATATGTTTTGCAAATAAAAAGCTTTATAAAAAAAAATCTCTTTTTCTATGTCTTCCTTCCCGTAGACATCCTTCTAAGTGTGGTATTAAATTCAAATTAAAATATGGGCACTACCATTCATAAAGATCCCTATAGTCCACATATGGGCAGCTAAGTGTTGGAGTGGATACAGGGCTGGGCCTGGAGTCAGGAAGGCCTGAGTTCAAATTCAGCCTCAGACACTACTTGGGTGACCTGGGCAAGTCACTTTGTCCTGTTTGCCTCATCGGTAAAATGAGTTAAAGAAAGAAATGGCAAATCACTCCGGTATTTTTGCCAAGAAAATTCCATACAGGGTCACCTCAGACAAAACTGGACAACAACAAAATGAGCCACATATTGATTTAGAAAACCACATATTATTAGATTTAACATATATCTTAATATATTTAACATGTATTAGACTACCCACCATCTAAAGGAGGGGGGGTGGAGGGGAAGGAGGAAAAAATTTGGAACAGAAAGTTTTGCAAGGGTCAATGTTGAAAAATTACCCATGCATGTTTTGTAAATAAAAAGCTTTAATAAAATTTTAAAAGAAAAAAAAAGAAAACCACATATTAGCATTATCTATGTTCTATTGTATTTTTATTTACTTTGTTCAATATTTCCCAATTACATTTTAATCTAGTTCCTGTCACACAAGGAGAATTTCTGGTCACAGATGCACATGTTTGATACTTCTTCTCTGCTTGAAGTCTCTGGTTGACAATGATATTATTTATCAGTCAATGAGCATTTATTAAACTATCTATGTGCCAAGTACTATAGTGCAAGATATTTAGAATACAAAAACAAATGTGAAAGAGTTTCTGCTCTCAGGAAATTTGCATTCTGTCTAGGAAAGTATATACTCCTTAAATAAATATAAAATATATGAAAAGTAAGTACCCTAAGGAAAGGGTCAGAATTGCAAAGAATACCAGCAATTGAATAAATCAGGAAACACCCAATGGAGAAGATAGGGCTTGAACTAAGCTTTGAAAAACACTAGGGATGAGATGGCAATGAAGCATATATCTCTCCTTCATCAGAAAAAGAGGGGATTTGGGTGAAAAATATTGTATACACTCTTGCAGATACAATTACTATCCAATGTTTTTACCTAACCAGTTTTCTTGATTAATAAGAAGGTTCTGTGTGTGTGTGTGTGTGTGTGTGTGCCAGAAGAGTCCTGAAATGACTGATTTTTTAAAAAAAGGAATCAATAAAATTTTTGTAAAAGGTTGTTAGAGAAGGCGATACAACACTCTCTTTCCTTCGGGGATGGAACTGAGTTTGACCTGAATTTTTAGCTCTTCTCCTTTATTCCCCCACTATCCCATTTTCCTAAATTAATTCCCTATTTCTAAACTGTTTTAAGTAGAGAAATTCAAGATTTTAGCAAGAATGGCTCCTACATTTTAGTCAATCATAAGGGAAAAAAAGTTCAGAAAGAGAAGGTTTCCTGGCAGCTTTCTAGTCACATTCATTATTTCCTCTTCAAATAATATGGTCTTGGAATCCCAGGGTTAATTAATAAATTGCATACCTAGTAACTTTCATGTTTATTTAAGCCTATGAGAATAGAGTATGTGAGACAGAGATGGGAAAATGAGGAATGAAAAAGAGAGAAAAGTGAAAGTTTGGGGGCATCTAAGTGGTGCAGTGGATAGAGCACCAGCCCTGAAGTCAGGAGGACCTGAGTTCAAAACTGATCTCACTTCCTAGCTGTGTGACCCTAGCTGTGTGATCATTTAACCCCAATTGCCTCAGGAAAAAAAAAGAAGTAAAAGTTTAAGAGAGAAAATCTTTTTCTGATTTATTTAATAAATAATATATAAGAAGGGGCAGCAAGGTGGCACAGTAGATAAAGCACTGGATTTAGAATCAGGAAGACTCCTCTTCATGGCCTCACACACTTACTAGCAATATGATCCTGGGCAAGTTAGTGTTTGCCTCAGTTTCCTCATCTGTAAAATGAGCAGAGAAGGAAACGGCAAAACACTTCAGTATTTTTGCCAAGAAAACCCCAAATGGTGTCGCAAAGAATTGGACATGATTGAAACAATTCAACAACAGCAATATATAAGAAACTACAATGGAAGCACAGGTATGCATTAAAACCAATTCAGGCTGATTTACTTCCTCATGTTAAGGCTAATATGGTGGTATACAGTTCTAAATACCAGAAGTGAACTCTTTAACTCAATAACAACTAATCAATTT
Source organism: Myrmecobius fasciatus (assembly GCA_023553655.1). NCBI lineage: Eukaryota > Metazoa > Chordata > Mammalia > Dasyuromorphia > Myrmecobiidae > Myrmecobius > Myrmecobius fasciatus. The sequence goes on from JAJPUD010003903.1 coordinate 185,091, forward strand.
AAGTTGATGAATTCTTGATCTCTCACTCTAAATTCAAACAACACAAATATGAAGTTGCTTCCTTTCCCCTTACTACCCTTTTAGCAACCTGAATCTTTAAGGTACACTGTGGCAAAAGGAAACACCCTTTCCTGGTCCCTTTTCTTAGCTCACCATTTGGGTATTTAAATAAGTGTATTGCTAGATAATAAAATACAGAGAAAAGGACCAGAAAGAATCAAAGATAAACAGGACAATTTTAAAGACTATGTGTTGAAATTACTTTATATGTGAGTACATAAAAGCTCTGGGCTCATTTTCCCAACACACACTCCAACTAGTAGGCTATCAGAGCAAGACTCCCACCCCTTAGATTTCTACAATTTAACCCTGAAGGTTTAGAGATTCCTTTCTACTAATATTCTTCATAATTCCCCAACTAGGATGTTCTCCCCAATTAATATAATTCCAACATCATAGAATCAACTGACTAATTTCTTCCCAATATTAATTAATATTGATTAATTTTTAGAAAGAGATTTTGCTGAGAAAATAAAACAAGACCCAAAATATAAAAACGTCCCAGAACAGAAGCACACTGTTCTACCAGCTTGTCCCTGAGGAGGGTGGACTCTAACCTGGTGACCATATTCCTTTCATCAAATAAATTTCTGAGAGTGGTGTAGTCAATAATTGAGTCACAACCTTGATTGTAGGCTGCTGGGTCAATCCTCTGCTTTTGAACCTTACAACATCATAATTTAATCCATTCTCTTTCTGATACTCATTCATCTACGATCAGGAAAGAATAGACCCAATAGTAACACCAAAAAACCCAGAAGTTGTGTCTTTATGGCCCCATTATAGGGGAGCTAAGGCACTGTAACAATGCCTGCCATTGTTACTGATCCGCTCCCCTCTTCTCACCCCCGAGTCCACAACTTTTCTTACCCTTCACTTAAAAGGCTCCATGTAAAAAAAGATTTCATGTGTCTTTTTATATACACATTCAGTTCTTGGGACAGCCAATTAAAAAGTTTTCCATGGCAATGTGGTATACCAAAAGGAAACACAATATCTGTGCATGCTCTAAAACAGGAGTAAGAACTCCTCCATCTCTCACTTACAGAATCAGGCTCACCAAACTTCTGTGGGAGCTAATATCAGTCTTTGAGTATAAAAAGCAAATATGAGAACTGGACCCTTATTGGCTAATCTCCATTACACATATTTTAAAAGTAAATTTTGTGTAATGGAGATTCACAGATTTCATGTACAATTCTCTCAGTAATATCTGCAAGAGTTTTTTGTTTGTTTTTGGACTTTCACATATAGTTTGACTCTGCCTGATGATTTGAACTAACTTAGGATAGCTAAGAGCTTTCTTGATATCTCCTCATTTATCTTCTGCTTTAGCCATTGCCAACAATTTTCTCCTATCTTTCCCACTCCAAAGACTGTTGTCTTTGAAAGAAAAAACAAGCAAAATGTGATAAGCAGTTCTACTTTCTCTCCATTATTTATGTATTGTCATATCATCTACCACAATTAGCAATCCAATGTCCTCCTTTATTCTCTTCTTGCATCAACTATGGCTTTAAAAAGTCATTTTTTAAATTGTGAATACAAAATACTTGGGAGTCTATCTGCCAAGACAAATCTAGGAATTATATGAACACAATTACAAAACACTTTTCATACAAATAAAGTCAGATCTAAACAGTTGGAGAGATGTCAATTATTTATGGGTAGACAAAGCCAATATAATAAAAATGACAATTCTACCTAAATAAATGTACTTATTTAGAGTTATACCAGTCAAACAACCAAAAAAGTATTTCATACAGCTAGCAAATAATAATTAAAAATTCACCTGGAAGAAAAAAAAATCAAGAAAATCAAGGGAATCAATGAAAAAACTAAGTGTAAAGGAACGTAGCCTACCAGAAGCAGATCACAAGCTATACTACGAAACAGTAATTATCAAAACAATCTACTACTGGCTGAGAAATAGAGTGGTAGATCAGTGGAACAAATTAGATATACAATATAGAGAATATGACCATAGTAAGCTAGTGTTTGATTAATGCAAAGATCAAAACTTTTGGGACAAGACATCATTATTTGACAACAATTTCTGGGGAAACTGAACAGCAGTTTAACAGGAACTAAGTATAGATCAACATCTCATGCAGTATATTAAGGTCAAAATGGGTACATGATTTAAACATTAAAGGGTGATATCATAAGCAAACCAGGGAGCATGGAATATTTTACTTTCGGATCCATGGATTAAAGAAGAATTTATGACCAAACAAGATAGAGAGCATTATGAGAGTTAAAATAGGTAATTTTGGTTACATTGCAGTAAAATGGTTTTGCATAAACAAAACCAATGCTGCCAAGATTTAGAAGGAAAGCAGAAAACTAGGGGAAATTTTTTTTACAAGTCTCTGATAAAGGTCTCATCTCTCAAATACATAAAAAACTGAGCCAAATTTGTAAGAATATGTCATTCCTCAGTTGATAAATGGCCAAAGATGGTTTTCAGAAGAAGAAACTAAAGCTTAATATAGTCACATGAAAAAAAATGCTCTAAATCTCTATTGATCAGAGAAATATAAGTTAAAATAAGGTATCACTTTAGAACTATCAGACTGACTAATAATGCAGAAAAAGAAAATGACAAATATTGGAGAGAATAATCCACTGTTGGTGGAATTGTGAACTGATATAAACATTTTGGAGAGCAAATTGGAACTATGTCTAAAGAGACATAGTTCTGTGCATACTCTTTGACCCAGAAATAGCACTACTTAATCTATAATCCAAAAAAATTTAAAGTAAACTTTCTTTTTTTGGGGGGTGGGGTTAATACTTTATTTATTTTTTTTATTAAAGCTTTTTATTTGCATAACATATGTATGGGTAGTTCCTCAACATTGATCTTTACATAGCTTTCCATTACAAATTTTCCCCCCAGTCCCCTCCCCTCCCCTAGATGGCAGGAAGTCCACTACATGTTAATTATATTAAAATACTTGACAAGTCAAATATATGTATACATATTTCCATATAAAGTAAACTTTCAAAAGAGGGAAAATGAACTATATATAAAAATATTTATAACAGTTCTTTTTATAGTGGCAAAGAATTAGAAATTGAGGAAATGCCCATTAATTGAGGAATAGTTGAACAGATTTATTGTGATGGAATATTACTGTGCTATAAAAAATGATGACCAACAATTGTGATGGACTTGGCTCTTTTCAACAATGAGATGATTCAGGTCAATTAGACTAATAAACTTGTGATGAAGAGAACCATCTGCATCTAGAGAGAACTATGAGTACTGAATGTGGATCACAATTTAGTATTTTCACCTTTTTTGTTGTTGTTTGCTTGCTTGTTTTTTTCTCTCATTCTTTTTTTCCCTTTTGATCTGATTTTTCTTGTACAGCATGATAAATGTGGAAATATGTTTAGAAGAATTTCACGTGTTTAATTTATATTGGATTATTCAATGTCTAGGGTATGGAACACAAAGTTTTGCAAGGATGAATGTTGAAAACTATCTTTGCATGTATTTTGAAAAAATAAAGTTATTATAAAAAAAGAAATGATGATCAGGATAGTATCAGAAAAGTCTAGGAAGACTTTGATGAACTGGTACAAACTGAAGTGAACAGAACCAGGAAAATATTGTACACATTAATAATATTGTACAATGATCAGCTGTGAATGACTTAGCTATTCTTAAAATATAATGATCCAAGACAATTCTGAAGGACTTATGATGAAAAATGTTATCTACCTCCTGAGCAAAAACTCATGGCATCTGAATGCAGATTACAGCATATCTTTCTTTTTTTTTTTTTTTTTTTTGCTGAAGCAATTGGAGTTAAGTGACTTGCCCTAGGAAGTGTTAAGTGTCTGCAACCAGATGCTCTATCCGCTGCATCACCTCGCTGCCCCCTTCAAGCATACTTTTTAAAAAATGTTCTTTATTCTTATTATTGGCATGGTCTGTGCTTTCTCTTGTGGCATAACCAACATGGTAATATGTTTATGTTATATATATATATATATTATACATATATAATCTATAATCAATTGCTTGCCTTCTCAAGGAGGGGAAAGAATTTGAAATTCAAAATTTAAAAGAACAAATGTTTAAAATTGTTTTTACATGTAATTAGGAAAAAAGAAAATACAAAATACTCTTTAAAAGTCACTTTTTAATTATCCTAGTAGAAGACAGACAGCAATTTGGTCACTAGCAAGGGTCACCTGTCTAACAACTCCTTTCTTAGTTCTCCCAGTTGAATTCCAGTGAATGGAGACATGAATGGGTTAAAAGGAATCCCTTCATTATAGTTCCACCCAGCTTCTTTTGTATTTTTGCTAAATGTAGGTTTTTTTTGATCTGAAGAAATCCGGACAACGGATCCAGAAATATGATATGAGTTAAAGGAATTTTAGGTCCCTAGCTCAGAAAGAAATTTTTGATTGAGTGCCCAAGAGACAAAGGAGAACTGGATGGGGGAAGGAAGAAAAAGAATTTAAAAGATGGATTGAAATACCTAAAATTATCTTGAGCTAGCTGTCTAGTGCCTCTGGTTAAGGGGAAGGGGGGAGGGCTATATCACAAAAATAGTTGAAATTTAAAATAGGGTTTTAAAAAAATTAGTCCCCTATACAGGGGGATGCCACAGGGCATATGATAAAACCAGCAGATGGCAGCATATCAGAAAGACAGGTAGGTATTAGGGGAGATGATTCACAGATTGCAACCAAGGGTATGCTGGAGCCAGCAGGAACCAGCTTGCAAGAGCAGGTTGCAAAATTGTGTGTGAGTATTTTCACTTCAGAAATTGTAAATGCTACAAACCTTACAAATCAAACTTAATTAGTTTATTTTTTATTGTCTAGACTTAAGAAAATTGACAGCAGAGATGTTAATAATGCAGATTAGCCTTTAAAGTGTCTCCTGAATATTTTTTTTTAATTTTAGGAGAAACGGTCATTAAACATTGACAGACACACTGCTGTGAAATCCAGGGCTCTGTGGAGAAGCAAGGTGTTTCTTGTTTGTCCTCCTTCTCAAAGAGGACCAATTGTCATTGGTCATTGGTCATTGGTCAGCAGGAGGGTGTGTCTCTGACTTAAAAGTAAATTGAATTTAAGTGAGGCAGGGCTGTGCAAAGTCATCAACCTCATCTCTTCTCCAAGGCCATTTGAGTAAGACATAGGTCAGGACAAACTGGAGATGGCCCCCAGAGGAGCAAGATGTTGCTTCAAAGACAGGGGTTTCCATTAAGGATGCCAATTTAAGAGCAAGAATTGTTCTGGCTAAATTTTTGCCCCAGCCCCATGAATTCTCTTTATTCATGCTCCCTGTTGTGCTTTCCCTGAAAGAAAAGATGTCCCTGTGTATATAGAAAGACTTTTCTTTGTCTTTGGCTTTTGTTTTGAATTGTGCACTGGGTTTGGAATAAGGAAGACTTATCTTCATGAGTTCAAATCCAGCTTCAGAAATGTACTTTCTGTGTGATCCTGGGCAAGTTACTTAACCTTATTTGCCTCAGTTTTTTTCATCCATAAAATGAGCTGGAAAAGAAAATGGCAAACCATGCCAATGTCTTTGCCAGGCAAATCCCAAATGCGGTCAAGAATTGGACACGGCTAAAAAAACTGAACAACAAAATTCACCACTGAAGGGCTTATGTTTCAAGATAATGAAGAGTCCTTTCATTGGCTACAAAGTCAGAATTGCTGATGACTTGATGGGTATTTAAAAAAGAATGATCCCTAGGGTAGCTAGATGGTGCAGTGGTAGAACACCAGCCCTGAAGTCAGGAAGACCTGAGTTCAAATTTGACCTCAGACACTTAAGACTTAATAGCTGTTGAACGTGGGCAATCACTTATCCACAATTGCTTCAACCCAAAAAAAAAATCATGTAAAGAGAGTGTAACCCCAAGCTCAGTTCTTTCTTCCTTTCTGCTTCAAATCAGGACTGTTTTGAGATACTTTCTATGAAATGAGTGGGAAGAAAAGCAATTTGACATTTCTGACTTTCATAAATCTATAAGCAGATGGGATATAAAAATTATATCCCACCTAGGTTAACCTGAATGTAGTTTGATCTGCATCTTTTGTAATTGTTCTCTACTGACCTCAGGTGAACAGACAAATATCCTGAGATAGATATAGGTACCTTTCTGAATCTGGGAGATCTGTGTATCCTGGATCCCAATGGGTAAGAGCTGAATAGGGGTAAGGGAAATAGTCTGAAGGCTCCATCACTCTTGGAGAAAACAGACATCAGCCAGAGGATTGACCTACTCTTGGTCATTATACCTGAAGACATATACAAAGAGTTGTTAGTACACAACAGAAGTGAATTGTAAAATGTTCATTCAACCATCTTACAAACAGCTTTATGTTCCAACAAGATCTAAGTATCAGTCTCCCAGCAGATTGTTACAGTAGTTAATTTACTGAATTCTGTTTTAAGTTCTTCTGTTAATGTGCCTTGTCAATATTTTATGTTCAGCATTTCTTTTGTGTAGGAAATAAATATCTGTCCCATAAGTGACATATTGTATACTGTGTATTTTTTCTACTACCTCTCTCCTTTTGGGAAATCCTAGATGTGATCCATTACCTAAGCACAGGTGAATCAACTCATAGCATTCATGTCCAGGAGTTAGCAAACTGAAAAGCTTAAATAATGGGAGCCTAACATGTCTTATTAGAGGCCAGGATTCCCTGGGACTGATCCAAACCTTATGTGCTTGGGTCCAGATGAAATGGAAAAAGAGAAGTTCTTATGAGACAAGAGCAGTCCCTTAGTATTTAAGGTAGTTTCAATCATTCAATTTAGATGTATTAGTAAATCACTTCTCTTACTTCACTACATGGTCTAGTTTTAATGATAAACTCCTAAGACAACTAAATATAGTTTTTCCTCATACTGAGAGACCAGACTAGAAACTCAAAGCACTCCAGTCAATCTATGACCTCATCAATTCTGATATTCTTTCAAATAATGATGATCACAACCCCTCCTGGCTACCCTTGCCCACATCCTCCCATGAGTTTGTCAAAGGGAATTAATTGAGGGTCTTCCTCAATTTCATTTAACAACTCTCAGAGAATAATTCCAGAGATCTTTCAATAAAACATATTAATCACCATCCTGACAGAGAGGTGATGGACTCAGGGCACAAAATGAGACATACTTTTTTGGGCTGTGGCCAATGTAGGAATCTATTTGGCTTCACTGGGCAACCTGCCCTAACAGGGACCTATGCCCCAGAACGACAAAATCATTTCCAGTAATTGGACAGACACTGAGATATAGTGGCACCTCACTTTTCCCCTCCCCTCCTTCCAAGAACTCAACTTTTTACGAATTTATCTGCCTTCCAGTCCCTCAAAATCAGACCATTCCATTAAAAGTCAAGTCAAATCAACAAGCATTTATTAAGTGCTTAATGTGTCAAACACTGTGCTAAGTGCTGTAAGTGCTTAAAATCAAATGGTGTTTAGCCTAGTGATATTACAATGAAATTAAAACCATATCCAAATCCTATTCAAATTTTAATTATGGTGGGATGCTTATAATGGAAAGAGTGGTAGATTTAGAATTAGTGTTTGGAATTCAAATTCAGTTCTGGCACTTTTACTACCCTAGTTACCTTGAGTCTCTCTGGCTCCCAGTTTCCCCATGAGGGAGTTGAGCAGTTCCCAAGATCCTTTCTGGCTCTACACCTTATGATCTTCAGTTACATCTTCTCTCCAAATTTTTCCCTGAATAGTTTTCTCTACAACACTGATTCCCCATATTATGTCACCATTATCTTACAAAAACCACTCTAATTATACCTCCCATTCTTCTAGCTTTAAGGTGTACTAAGGACAGCCAAGTACTAGAACAACCCTGGCAGGCACTTAGCCCCAGTCACTCATTTAAATCACTTCATCACTACAGATTCTCTTTTTCTCCATTTATGCAACAAGAATAATAAAGGTTGACTATGGAATAAATTATATAATTAATAATAATAATTATAGCCAGCATCTATATACCACTTTAAGGTTGCAAAGCATTTTATAAATATTATCTCATTTTATTCTCATAACAACTCCCATTATTATTATGCCCATTCTGCAGAAGAGGAAAATGAGGCAGACTAAGATTTACATGACTTTCCCGGATCTGAATTCTAGTCATCCTGACCCCAGCCCCTAGCATTCTAGCTACTTCATACCTAGCTGCTTATTTCTTTATAGGGAAATAACATATGTAAGGGATTTGGGAGGAGGGAGGAAATTAAGCTGAATACAAGTATGAACTATCAATATTAACGTTTCAATAGCTCTACAACTCTACAACTCATCCATGTACAACTTTTGTCCATGCATTCCCAACAATCTTCTCCATGGGAGTCTACTGGATACCCTGAGAGTCTTTCTCCCAGGACATCCCATGGTGTAGGTACCAAACTGCAGTTTGTCACATGGGCTGGACCACCTTCTTTTCCAATCATATAATTAATGAATGACAATTTTTATGCCACTTCCTGTGAGCAGCTCATTAGTAATATAGTGAGAGCTCATTTATACCCATCATCCATCTCTTTATTGTCTGTTGGATCAACCACAATTTTGATTCTTTAGAGAGCATAGCATTCCATACTTTGCATGGAATAATATTATTTCACTGGAATTTCAATGTGGCATGGGAATGACTCTAGATTCTTAAAGGCACGTTCCACAGGTCTCACCAAGTTGGAAAAGTTCGTCAGCCAGTTAATAAGCATTTATTAAACACCCACTATGTGCCATCATGCACAGAGTTCTTGGGGATGCAAAGAAAAGCAAAGTACTTGCCTTTGAGAAGCACACAATCTAAGGGGGCAGACTACATGCAAACAACTACATATTGGCTAATTAATATGGATATTTTGTATGACTTCATATACATAATTGATCTTATATTGCTTGCTTTCTCAGTAGGTAGGAAAAGAGCAGGAGGGAAGGAGAAAAGTTGGAAATAAAAAATAATGTTACGATACATTAATTTTAAAAACCAACTATGTTCAAATAAATCGTACAGGATAGGTAGGATATAATGAGCAGAGGGAATTCAGTAGAATTAAGATAGATTGGGAAAGGTCCAGAAATTAACTACATCAAAGGACCAATCTAGCTAAATTTAAAGAAGTTCCACTCAGGCTTCTCACAGGGTAATGAAACTTTTTTGTCAGAGTAATTGTTGAAGACTTTCTATGGAGTTTAAGATGAGTTGAGCTCCATTGTTTTTGTTTTTGTTTGCTTGTATTTTATTTTCTTCATCGTTTTCTTTTCTGATCTGGTTTGATTTTTCTTGTACAGCAAGATAATTGTATAAATATGTTTGCATATATTGGATTTAACATTTTTCTACCATGTTTAACATATTGACTACTTGCCATTTAGAGGAGGAGGATGGGAGAAGGGGGGGAAACTGGAACACAAGATTTTGCAAGGGCTAATGTTACAGAATTATCTATGCATATGTTTTGAAAAATAAAAATTTTAATAAAAAATGATGAGCTCTATATAATAATAATAATAAGGGATTTCCTACATCAGCAAAATTATGGAATCTTGAAGTGTTGTCATTAACTCATGATAACATGGGATCATGCCAAAGATACAATCAGATCCCTAATGAACTTGGATCTCAAGCAATTCTCTTCAACTTTTTAGTAGAAGGAAGGGGATCAATGATACAAAGGGGAAGAAACTTCCTTTCCCAGCCACCTAGGTTAGGTAATGTTCTCAGCACTTCAGAGCAAAAAACACAGAACACCTGGCACCAAGATTATGCAGGGATGCAGAAGAGGACCAAGGGCATTGATATAATTTATATATTATAGGTACCGATGATATTTTACTCAGGTGCTTCTGATTGTTTTCCTATTCCTGATATGAGAGACAGAAAGGCACCAATCAGTAAAGTAACAAGAGGGTGGGGAGGGGGAAATGGATGTTTCCAGTAAAGAAGATTCCTAATATGGAGGGTTCCAGAGAAAGAGCAAGATGGGGATCCCAGACAGGAAGAAGGAGCCTTTCTCCAACATAGAGAAAGATCAGTCCTGAAAAAAAGACCTAGATTTTTCTGAACTACCAAACTTGACAACCCCATGAGTAGGTAAGAAGTCTCTCCTTCCTGGGTCTCCTCAATGAGGAGACTTTTGATCTGGCTCTGGGTCCAGTTGGTAGGCTTGAACCATCCAATTCTACTTGAGCTTGGCAAACTCCAGGAGTTGGAGAGAGAGAGGTCACAGAAAGAAATGCAGAAAGGAGCTCCACAAGGACACAGGTTTAGTTCCCTAGGTCTGTGAACCCATGCAGCATCCCCAGATAGAAACATCCAACCCACCCTTCCTGCTTTCTAAGTGAGAAGGAATTTTCTCCCAATGGACTCAAATGGAGACAGAAATAATGACCCCAGGATCTCAATTCTGTCCTGAAGTTAGCCAATGGGGAGAAAAATACTGGTCAAAAATAAAGAATGGATGGCAGTAGTCAGAGGAAACTAGGCAGGCCCAGCTCCTGGCAGCTTTAAAAGGAAAAACAAAAAACAAGGAGGGAACAGAAGCCCTGTCTATATCATGACCAGCAAAATTAGGGCAGGTAGTAGGGGGAAATCTAGAAATTACTTCTTTAGGCATTCTGAACCTGGGATCTGTGACCTTCATTTTCTTTTTTTTTCATCAATAGTATTTTATTTTTCTAAGTACACAAAAAGGTAGTTTCCACCATTCATTTTTGCAAAATTTTGAATTCCAAATTTTTTCTCCCTACTCTCTTACCCCCTCCCTCTCCAAGACAGAAAGCAATCTCATATAGGTTAAATATGCATAATCCTTTTAAACACATCTCCATATTTGCCATGTAGTACAAGAAAAATCAGATCAAAAGGGGGGAAAAAACCACAAGAAAGAAAAAGCAAACAAACAAAAGTGAAAATACTATGCTGTGGTCCACATTGGGTCTCCATAGTTCTCTCCCTAGATTTGGATGGCATTTTCCATACTAAGTCTATTGGAATTGTCTTGAATCATTTCATTGTGGAAAAGAACCCAGGTATGGCCTTATTATTTTTTTTATTAAAGCTTTCTATTTGCAAAACATGTATGGGTAATTTTTCAACATTGATCCTTGCAAATTTTCCCCCCTATCCCTCACCCCTCCCCTAGATGGCAAGAAGTCTACTACATGTTAATTATGTTAAAATACTTGACAAATCGAATATGTGTATACATATTTTTACAGTTATCTTGCTGTGCAAGAAAAATCGTGTCTACAAGAAAAAAAAATCTGAGAAAGGAAACACAATTCAAGCAAACGTCAATAGAGAGCATGAAGATGTTATGTCGTGGTCCACATTTCATATACCTCTCTCTGGGTGTATATGGCTTTCTTCACGGAACAATTGGAACTGGTTTGAAGCATTTCAATGTTGAAGAGAGTCATGTCCATCAGAATTGATCATCGTATAGTCTTATTGCTGTGTATAATGATCTCCTGGTTCTGCTCATTTCGCTCAGCATCAGTTCATGCAAGTCTCTCCAGGCCTCTCTGAAATCATCCTGCTGGTCGTTTCTCACAGAACAATAATATTCCATGACATATTTATTCAGCCACTCTCCAATTGATGGGCATCCATTCAGTTTCCAGTTTCTAGCCACTACAAAAAGGGCTACCACAAACATTCTTGCACATATGGGTCCCTTTTATGGCCTTAATTATAAATTTTTTTAAATAACTGAACTAAATTATGATTGATTTCCTTTGTAATCCATTGTATTTTATCAAATATATGTGTGTATATATGTGTGTATACTATCTATCTATGTATATGTATATATTATTCAGGGGAGGAATCCTTTGCCAGACTGCCAAGGGAACTATGGCACAAAAAAGGTTCAGAACTTATAGCTTAATTAAAAAAAAAAACCCTGAACTTCACTTTGATTGATTTCCTTTGTAATCATTGTATTTATATATATATATACATATATATATATATAATATGTGTATGTGAGTATGTGTGTATATATGTATATGTGTATATATATGTGTGTATATATGTATATATATATATATATATAATCAGAGGAAGAATCCTTTGTCAGATCACCAAAAGGAACCATGAAACAAAAAAAAGGTTCAGAACCCATAGGTTAATTTAAAAAAAAAACTGAACTTCACTTTGATTGATTTCCTTTGTAATTCATTGTATTTGTATATATATATATATATATATACATATATATATATACACATATACATAAATATATTGTGTGTGAGTGTGTGGATATATGTATGTGTGTATATATATAATTCAGAGGAAGAATCCTTTGTCAAATCACCAAAAGGAACCATGACACAAAAAAAAGGTTCAGAATCCATAGCTTAATTAAAAAAAAAAAAAAAAACACCTGAATTTCACTTTGATGGTTTCCTTGGTAATCCCTTGTATTCATTCACATATATATACATATGTATGTATGTATGTGTATATTATTCAGAGGAGGAATCCTTTGCCAGACCATCAAAGGGAACCATGACACAAAGAAAGGTTCCAAACCCCTAGCTCAAAATGAATTTAAAGAAGGTCCATCTGAACCTGGTTACAAAATTATAATTTCTCTTTATTGCTCTCCTCCCTACTGAAGTACTATAAAATGCCCCCAACCCAGAAGACCAGGTTAGTTAAATCAACATTAGAGACAGTTTGTGACCACGAGTATTTGGAATCTGTACAAATGTGTCCATGAGTATGTCAGAGGGGAAAGAGTTTCCTCAGCCTGAGTGAGGAGGTGATGGGAGAGAGTGTCTGGGATTGGGGATTGAAAGAAGTCCAAGGCAGATCAGGAAGTTCTCGACCAAGTCCAAGTACTTGCCAGATGAGACACTGGGCTGGTCCTCTCCAACTCCAGTCTGGCTCTGGCCAGTGTCAGCAACACCTCCCCTCCTCTCCAAGTCTGAGCTAATCTGGGACACTGGGGATGCCTCAGCTTCTTTCCTGCCTAAAGATTGTAGTATCTCCTACCCTAGAGATGTCTCTGTACAGGAGAGATTATAGGGGACCAGGAAAGGCAATGTGGAGACATAGGAGGGAGACAGGACTCTCACATAAAGTCATACACAGCGAAGAATGCTACCCACCTCCTGACAGAAGGGTGATAGACTCAAGATACAGAATGAGACACACATTTTTGGATACAGCCAAACTGGGAATTAGTTTTGCTTGATTATACATATCTCTTTCAGGGGGCAATGGGAAGAAAGGAGAGAAAATGTTGTTAATTAAAAATAATTAAAAACAATAAAATGTAAAATAAAATTTTATAGAAATTATATAAACATTGTATTTTATATAATTATATTAATTATACAGTTTATATAAATTTATTTAATCATTTCTATTATATTTATTATTTATAACACATTCAAAATTATCGCATAAATTTTATCAGTTAAAAATAAAATTAAATTATTTTTAAAATAATACAAATATTTATAGAGTCACACCTTCAACATCACTCACCACCACTGCCCCCAACATCACCTTCACTTTCCAGTCTAGCTGAAGCCAAGGGTGGGGTCTGGTCAGGAGTTTTTCCAGGCTGGGCCAGTTCAACCTGACACAAGATAGCAGGAAATAGGGGAAGGGGGTGTTGGGCCCTGGGGTGGAAATTGGGGCAGGGCACAGGGCATTTCTGAACAGTTTAAAATTGAACACATATAAATCACATGTATGACAGCAAGTGGCAGACCAAGTCTATGGAGGTTGATGGGGATGGGGACTGGGGGACAACAGCCCCTCCCAAACTTCTAGCCCTTGATTTCCGTGTCTGGATTTCATACAGGTCCAGACCTCCCCCTGCCTCTATCTCCTCCCTCCACAGTCCCTGCCCCAGCTTCTCAGTGCAGTGCAGGGGCAGCAGAAAAGTCACAAAACCACCCAAAAGGATCCAAAAAGCAGTTCCTTCCAGGCTCAGCCAGCTCATTATTAACTATCAGTTTATAATAGTAATATTGGGATTGGGATGACCCTGGAGGAGCAAAGCCATTTGACAGGTAGAGGAGAGCACAAGATGAGAGAGTCAGAGTTGAAAAGGGAACCTCGGAAATCACAGGATGCGGTGGAAAAAATGACCGAATCAGAACAATTCTAAGTAATCTGAAGATCTGGACCTGAATCCCAGATTTCCTACCCACTACTGGTGAAATTTTAGCCAAGTCATCATTGTCTGTACCTTAGATTTCTCATCTACAAACCTGGATCCAGAATTCCTAACCTAAGGGACATGAATTTTCTTTTTAATGTTGATAACTAATTTCAATAGAATGTGTGGCAATCCTATGTATTTTATTATATATATATATTTTAAAATATTTTTCTGGGAATGGATTCATAGGTTTCACCAGATTACCAAAGAGAGTCATAATACAAAAAATTGTTAAGAAACCCTGATAGATAAGATGATTTCTAAAGTCATTTCTGAATCAAAATCTATGATTTAATCCAACTTCTTCTCTTTCTAATTGAGGAAATTGAGGTCTATAAAATTGTAATTAATGAGTTGCCCAAGATTTCTCAGATACTCAAGGTCAAGGTCAAGATTCAAAGCCTGGTTTTCTGACAGCAAATCCAGGCCTTTTTCCTTTTTTTCCCCCTTTAGGGACAATGTGACTTAAGTGACCCGAGATGGGTCACACAGCTATTAAGTGTCAAGGGCCTGAGATGGATTTGAATGCAATTTCTCCTGGGTAGGTACTCTATCCATTGCACCAATTAGCTGCCCCTAGGCCTTCCTTCCACTGTATGATGGCACCTCTCAAGTGGGGAAGGAGGTGACCTAGCCTATGATGGGGGATGAAGGATATTTTCCTTGATTTTATGGGAGGTCAGACTGGGATTCTTGGTAGGGAACTCTGCCCAGAAAATGAATCCCTGAACAGAAGGCATGGCACCAAGGATGGAAGGGACAGCTGAGTAATAAATCAACTTCCACCCAAATGGGGAATAACAGCTGAAAGGAAATACCAGCCCCACCCCATTCTAAATCACTTGGGTAGCCACCCTTGCCCTGAATATTAGGCAACAGAACAGTGCCTATGGGCTCAAGAAACATTAAAAAATGTAAAAACAGAGTCATTTCACAGAATCACAAACTGTGGGAGTTTAGAGTTCATAGATTCAAAGCTACACCTTAGAAACCATCTAGTCTAATTATCTAATTACTGATGGGGAAACCGAGACACACAGAGCAGAAGTGACTTATCAGCCTCATCTGCTAGACAGAGCCAGGCTGAGAACCCAGGTCTTAGCCTACTTCCAATCCAGTGTTTTTTTTCCACTCATCAGCAACCCAGCTTAGAGTTTCATCCCACGATCCTTTAATTAAGAATCTTTTGCCCCTTTAACCTAGAGCTCCAACAACTAGGCAAATACCCCAGAGAAATCAAAAACAGAGAGAAGGGTCCCATGTGTGTCAAAATATTCATAGCGGTGCTTTTTTTGTGGTAGCTGAGAATTTGGACAAAGTAGATATCCACTCACTGGGGACTGACTAAATAAATTATGGTAAATGGAATGTCACTGAGTTAAAAGAAATTCAGGAATTCAGGAAAGGGATACGAGCATCAATAAAACATTTTAAGTAAACAGAAGAAAACTTAATAGCATAGAAAGAGATCCCAAAATAAAAGTTATTACTTTGTATGTATACATTCATATATGCATGTATATCTTCACCCATATGAATATGTTAGTCTATATATAGTATAGAGACATATATATACATATATATGTTGTTGTTTAGTCATATCCAACCCCATGAACCATAGCCTGCCAATATTGTCCATGAAGTTTTCTTGGCAAAGATACAAACCACTGGTTTTGTGGATTAAGGCAAACAGAGTTAAATAATTTGCCAGCTAGTAAATTTCCAAGGCTGGATTTAAATTCAAATCTTCCTAACTCCAGGCCCATAGTTCTATTCCCACCTAGCCACCTCTGTGTGTATATATGTGGGGGTGCATATGTAAATACGTATATATACATGACTGTATGTGTACATATGCACACATTATATTTAATTACATTACTATATTATATCATATCATTTCATAACCTAATCTATTCACTTTACTCCCTTCAATCACCTCCCCTGTAGCATCCTTCTCCATAACCACCTTGCTCATGAGCTCTTCCCAATCTCCTTCACTTCTGGAACCATGAACCACAATTAAATCAAATCATTCTTGAATTGGCCCCATTCATCATCCCTATAACTTTGCAGACCATTGTAATTGTCCCTTCCTGGGAAACATTCCCCTATATGGACTATCTATCCATATAGAAAGTAAACTCTTTCAGGTCAGGGAATGACAATCTTTGTTCTCATACTTTTATCCCCAAATAATGCAGTGTTTGACATGTGGTACGTGCTTAATAAATGAATGCTTTCCATATGCTCCTTAAAAACTAAATCATATATATCAGAAATTCTGTTTCCTATATAAGCCTTCTTATTTTTTGTAAACTAAAATGTTTGTGTTTGTGATGGACTATTAATTTCATAATTTAAAAAAAGGAAAAATTAATTAAAAATCATTGAGATAAGTGGGAAGAATTATGAGCAATATGAGATGACCAGATTCAGGAAAACAAATGTACCCAACGATTGCAACCATCTTAATGGAAAGAACGGAGGAACTGAAACAATGCTGTGCAATTATAATCTTCAACATTGGCCTTAAAAAAGAGCAAACAAATGTACCTTCCTCCCTTCTTTGCAAAAGTGGGGGCCTATGGGTACGAAACATTGCATACATTGTCAGATTCCATTGATGGATTGTTTAGTTTTGCTGAGCTGTTTTAATCCTCTTTCTTGATTTATTACAATGGATAGTTAACTGAGTAGGGAATGGGGTAAACAGATAATGTGGATATAAAAACAAACCATATCAGTTCTTTACAATGTAAGTCTTTTCCTCTGCTGCTGTGCTGAGTTCAGAACATTTTCCTGTACCTGACTCCTTGCTGTAGTATTGATCCTAGAGTTGTCAGTCTGGAAATGTGACTTTTACTGGGGTTCCACTCTTGGAGTCTGATGCTCTTATTCAAAAATGGGTGGGGAGGGAAGAAAGGTGAAAGCCTCGATGTTTGTTTGATAGAGGAAGAAGTTGCTATCCTGTCTCCTAGTTTTCAGGATGGAGGAGATTTGTAACCTCCACAATATCAAGATGGACAACAACACTCTCCCCCAAATACTCACCTGGAAACAGACCGCTGAAAGTGGGAGGGGGCATGAGTGAGGGGACAGAGGGACCACGCATAGTTTAGTCCTGAAAAACCAAGCAGAAGTTGGACTGTATCTCCAATAAAAGTTGGACTGTATCTCTGGCCCCCTCCCAACCATCCCCCTCCATCCTCCTGGGGAGGAGGAGCCAACTGGACAGGCTACCTCTGTCCCTTTAAGAGAGAAGCACTCCAATCCATCCTCACTACTGTGTTCTCCCCCTTATGCCGGCCAAACTCCAGTCGGAAAGAAAAAATGAAAGAGTGAAAGGGAAAATGAAAAACCAAGCAGGTCCCCACCTTCTCCTGGGCTCCTGCTCCCCAGGTCCCTGACTGCCTTAGCTCAGGGAGCTACAGCTGCCTGGTAAGAAGGAGGGGGGCATGTAGGGTGGAGGGTTGGATGGGGAAGGTCTTACATCACTTAATGAAAGTCCAGGAAAATTAAATCTGAAAGTGTGGGATGGATCCCAAGAAGAGATAGAGAGCTTGTGATCCAGGGCTTCCCAGCCAGGCAGTGGGGCAGTTAGACAGATGGGGATAAGGAAGCTGGAGCTGGGGGAGAAGGGGAAGTGAGAATGGGGGAATGGAGGGAACACATCATAACTAGGAGAGAGATTCCAAGCGGAGAGACTGGATGAAGCTGGAGGACCAGGGAGAATGGGGAAAATGGCTGGAGCCGAGGGGAATGTGAAGGGCGTCCTGGTTTGGGACAAGCATCAATGTCACCATCTGTCAAGGTCATTGTCCCTCTTCCTCCAGCCCTGGGCTGGGATTTTTGTTCTTAACACTGTTAGATTGGGGAAAGGGAATAGGAGTGAAAGAAAGGCAAACCACCAAGAGAAAGGGATGCTGGGGCAAGTTGGTCCAAACCCAGCCTAAAAACACCTGATAGAGTTCACTGGCACTAGTCCTTCTGGGCTTCCGGGAGAGGGCAGAGCTTGGGAAGTGTGCAGTGTGAGTTGGGCTGGGGGACTCTGAGGGGCCAAGTCTCCCTCTCCAGCCACTCTAAGCAGACTCTCCCTCCCATTGGCTCCCCAGGGTGCCCAGTGCTGCCATGGGGGAATGGGCTTTCCTGGGCTCTCTGCTGGACTCCGTGCAGCTGCAGTCTCCCCTGGTGGGCCGCCTGTGGTTGGTAGTGATGCTGATTTTCCGAATCCTGGTGCTGGCCACGGTGGGAGGTGCTGTGTTCGAGGATGAGCAGGAGGAGTTCGTGTGCAATACGCTGCAGCCCGGGTGTCGCCAGGCTTGCTATGACCGTGCCTTCCCTATCTCCCATTACCGCTTCTGGCTCTTCCACATCCTGCTGCTCTCTGCTCCTCCTGTGCTGTTTGTCATATACTCGATGCACCAAGCCAGCAAGTGCCCTGGACCCCAAGGGGATGGCGAGAGGGAGCAGGAGGAAGGGGATGGCAGCCACGGGCAGCACCTGGTGGGTCCCCGGGCTCGCCACTGCTACCTGCTGAGTGTGGCACTGCGCCTGCTGGCCGAGCTCGGCTTCCTGATGGGGCAGACGCTGCTCTACGGCTTCCAGGTGGCACCCCATTTTCTGTGCACCCAGACCCCATGCCCCCACACCGTGGACTGCTTTGTCAGCCGGCCCACAGAAAAGACAGTCTTTGTGGTCTTCTACTTTGCAGTGGGGCTTCTCTCGACCCTCCTCAGTGTGGTCGAGCTGCTCCATCTCTTCTGGAAGGGGCGACGAAGCCGAGACAAAAATCCCCTGTGGTCGGGCAAGGGGGGCACCCTTGAGAAAGACAACCATTGTAACCAGGAGCAGGAAGAAGCCCAGAAGCTTCTGCTGCCACTCTCCCCACCAAGAAGAGCCCCTCCACTGGGCCCTGCTCTGGATGCCCCACCGGCCTATGCCCACAAGCTGCAACAGGGTCCTGGCAGTGAGGGCAGCAGCAGCAGGAGCAAGCCCTCACTGTCCATGGCCAGAGAGGACCTCGCCATCTAAAGAGGCTCTTAGGGGATCTATGGGACAGGGGAATGAAGATGTCTGGAACATCAGCAGCAGGAAGCACATGGCTCGGGAGAAAGGACCCTGGATACAAAGCCAGGAAATCTGCTTTTAGTTCAGATCTTGTCTCTTGTAGTGTAATCTTGAGCCATTCACTTTCCGATCTGAGTGTGAGCTTCCTCCTCTAGCAAATGATGGGGAAGGGTCTCTAAGGTTCCTTCTAGCTCTGCCAGTCTGTGGTTGTAACTATCCATCTTCCCTCTGCCAAGAACCAGACTTTGAGGTCAATGGTAGAGAAAGCTTAGAGGGAAACATTGACTGCCCATGGTCCACCCAGATAGCTCCAGAGACCGAAGGCAAGAAGTCTGCTTACATTGGGGATTACGTTGTGGGGCATGGGGTAGAACTACTGGAAGTGTGGAGAAGGGGGAGAAAGTGGGTGAGGAGGCCGGTTGTTATCTCGTCGATCACAGCAGTTCAGTGTTAACAGGCTCTGCATTTCATGTTATGTGACCTTAGGGTTACTGTGCGGGCTTGTGCCTGGTACCTGGCGTGACTGTGTGCCCATGTTTTTGATGTACTCAGGGCCTCAAGCAGAGCAGGATGATGTGCCTGCCAGCTTCCATTCAGCCCCAAAGACCCAAATACATCAAACCATCCTCTTCCCACATTAGCAAAGCAGGCAGAGCTGGAAGGAGAGTTAGGGCATGTCCCACTGTATGGTGCCCTGTTGAGGCTGCCCATTTACTAAAACCCAGTGTCTCTTCCACACGTGGGGAAGGGAAACTCACAGTATTGTTGCTCTCTTTGCACCCCCCTCTCTACCCACTTATTTCTCAGTTGCAAATGCATTTGCTCTTCTCTCTGTGAGTTCAGTTCTATGTTTTCTCCTCCCTCCTGAATTATTACAGCAAATAGAGGGCTACATTTGGAGTCAGAGGTGTGTTCAGTCCTTTCACCTGTGTCTGACTCAGAGTGGTTTATTATTTCTTCCTCCAGATCATTTGACATATGAGGAAACTGAGGCAAACAGGGTTAAGTGACTTGGTTAGTGACTCTGTGCTCTATGATGTCACCTAGGTGACCACTAGCTGGAACCATAGGACCTAGCTTCAAATCCCAGCTCTAATCATTTCCACCTATAAGGGGCAAGTTATTTGGGGCAGCAGAAGGCAGTGTGGCATAAAATGGGCACTGGACATGGGAGTCAGGAAAAGCTGGGTTCAGGTCCCACCAGAGACACTAGTAGCTATGTGACCCTTCGCCTCCCTAACCCTCAAGTTCTTTTATCTGCAAAATAAGGGATGTGGCTTCTAGATGGCTTCTGAGTGAGGTCTTTTTCAGCTCTGAATCTATATCTGTCCACACTTGCGTGTGTGCATGATATATAACCCAGATCCCAACTCCTCCTACCCACCCGTGACCAAAATCAGGTTACCCAGTCACAGCAGGAAAGGGCACCCCTCCCCAGCTGCCCTGTGCAGATAAGGGTCCAAACAGGAAGGGGAGGGAAGGGAGGGGAAGAAGAATAACTGAGATGGGGGTGGGGGGACGCTGACTCTCCCAGGACAACCCTAAGCTCAGGTGGGGAGAGCACCCAACAGGAAATCATGTGCTCCCTCACCTTCTGGCCTAGTGCGGTGGGCACAGACTGAGCCCTTTCCTCCAAGTAAGGGACAAGGTGACAAGAACTGGTGGGAGAAAAAGTAGGGGACAGCATGCTGCGGGGTCTGGGGGCTCAGTGACTAACTCAGGATGGCCAGGACCCAGAGAGAGGGAGCCAATAAAAGACAAGACGGATGCTGGCTGGTGGGCCACTGCTGCCATCCGGCGGCTAAAATGGCTAAGGCCTGGACTGGCCCCAGAGAGCCTGCCCTTCTCTGCCCCTGAGGGCCTGGGGCACCAGCAGGCCCCGTACAGCTGCCCCCTCCCCTTTTCACTGAGAACATAGCAAATAGAGCACTTCCCTGGCCTCCCTGCCACCCTAAACACCCACTCTTTTCCAAGCTAAGGCTCCATCCTTGTTGCCTCCATCTCACTGGCTCAGACTAACCGGTGGCTGCAATGAATACAGTCTTAAGGCCCCCCAAGTCCCTAAGTGGACTAAGTTACACAATTCCTCCTCTTTTCCCTTGGTTTCTTCCTCTGTAAAGTGGGAGCTCTCTATCATTCCAGGATCACCCCCAACCCCCAGTACATCACTCCCCAGAGGGAATCCAGGGCTGCTATAACAAGCAATGTTCCTGGAAGATAAATACACCCCCCCACCTGATCCCTGGGTGCCCCCATCCCCTGAAAGCCCCCCTACAGGACCTGGTCCTGGGGAATCCAGAAGGGATTCTCCACCTAAAGTGGAGAAAGGCCCGTGGGAGAGGGCAGAGTTCTATCTGGAGGACCGACAGGATTCTCCTCTAAAACTTGTTCCTGCCACCCCAAGGGCTTCTTCCTCTCCTTCCTTACCCCATCCCAAGAACAGACACTGACCCTAAACATTCTCCTTCTCACTGTTCCCTGGCACAAAACATTGATTTTTACATACATCTTCCCCACTTCCCTGCTCAGGTATGATCAGGACCCCACGCTCCATGCCCCCACTTCCCTGACTTTCCATCAGCCTGAGAGATTCCAGACCCAGTGCAGATTATCTATGAAAGGGTACTTCCCCAGGAACCTCAGGGAGAACCCGTACTGCCTTTTTCTTCTTTTGGGGGGCAATAGGAGTTGTGGTTTACCCAGGGTCACACAATTAGTGTCTAGGCTAAATTTGAACTCAGATCCTGCTGGCTCCAAGGCCCCTACTGCCCTATTTCTCTGAATCCTCCCAATTCTCCTTAATCCAGGATCCCAATCAAGTGAAAGGGATAGGCAGAAAAAGTTGACAGGATACAGATAGATAGATAGACAGACAGACAGACAGATAGATAGATAAAGTACTTCACATAAGGACCTGGCCCTGTTAAATCATTAACTCCCACATTCAGCCCAGAAACTTAATGGAAAATCAAGCATGTAGCAGAGCCTGAGCCCAAATTCTGGGGGCCCAGTCCCCAAAGGACTTTTGTGGGTACAGGCTGTAGGGAGCAAGGCTCTGAGGCATGTATAGAATAAATATAATTTTATTCTTTATCCAGTAGATCTCAATGGAAAGTTCAACAGTAACAGCTGCACCAGGTTGGGCTCCCTGGGGGAGAGGAGGGAGCCTGCCCGGAAGTGAGGGGAGCATTGGAGGGGTCCCCACCCTCTCCCCAAACCATCCCCCAGACTCCTGTGGAGAGGCAGGCAGGGCCAGCTCTCCCAATCCTGGGAGGGAGAAGGAAGGACACCCCCCCAGCAGATGCCCGCCCTGCAGGGGGGAACAGGAGTAAAGGGAGGGGGAGATGCAAGTGGGAGGTGAGCAGAAGAGGCCAGCTTGTAAGAGAGATGACGACTCAGGAACTCAGGTGTCTTTGTCTGTCTGCAGTGTGTGGAAGGGGGTTGGGGAATGTCAGGTGGCCACTGCCCCAGCCCAGGGTGGAGGAAAAAGGGATTGCTGGTGGCTGTGAGGCTGGGGTAGGAGCAAGAGAGGTCAGTGTCTCTGAGCCCCCCACTCCCCTTCCCCCCGTTGCCATCCCATTCACAGTGGGTACAGGGCAGGGTCCCCAAGGAAGGGGGAGGCTAGACCTGATGTGGTGGGGGAGGGGGGAAGGCATCAGCTCTCTGCCATGGTGGAGGAAGGGTCTGAGCTCACTTTGTAAGCCTAGGGAGGGGAGTGGGGGGTGCATCTGGCCTAGCTCCTCTCCCTTTCCCCCAGTCTCTCAGACCAGTACCCTCCAACCCTTGGTGGGGGAGGAAAGAGGGGAGCACCACACAATAGGAGCTAAGGGAGGGGGGAGAGAGGAGGAACAACAAGCCCCTCCCCTGCCCCCGACAAAGAGCCTCCTTTCTCCCCTGCTCTCTAGGAAAGCCCACACCCAGTGGTTAGGAGGAGAGAAGTGGTGTGGGGGCCTGGCCCCCTCTTCCCCAGTGATGGGGGATGCTGGGGATGCAGAGAGAGGGGTTGGCTTTAGAGCAGTATTTCACAGTTTTAGAGAGAAAACTGAGGAGAAATGGGCCTGAGGGGGAGGGGAGGGAGAGGGGAAAGGGTGGGCAAAGGAAATAAGTAGGGAGGGAGTTCCCTTGGGGTTAGGTATTCTTCTCTCCCCCATTAATCTCCCCTCCCCCTCCCCAGGCTCTGAGCCCAGCTGCCCCCAGGGCAGTGCCCCCTCCCCCCCAATGCACAGCACAGATTCCTTCAGTACAAATGTGCTTAAAATGAAACTTCTTATTTAAAAAAAATCAAAACAAAAAAATTAAAATAAAAACAAAACCAGCGGGGGAGGTGGTACTATCTGGGAGGAAAGGGAAGGGGGGCAGGGCGGGACTCAGTGGAGTATATACAGGGGAGAAGCCCTGCCCCCCATCACCAACCTGAGGGGATTCCACAGCATGGGGGCCTCTACCCACCCCCCCACCTCAGCCCCCAGACCTTCCCCCAGCCCAGGGAGGGGGGGCAGATGGCTTGCTAGTTTTGAGAATGGTGGGGCCGGAAGCCCCCGGAGTTTGCTGGTGATGAACATGAGGCTGGGGGGTGGCGAGGAGGGGAGTGGGGAGCAAAGAGGCGCTTCCATGACCATGGCATTCTCTCCACCCACGCCCACCACATCCCGACCCGGGATTTGGGAAGAGGGCCCCCTCCGGCCCCACTCCCCCACCGTGTCAGGGAGGTCCCTCCAGGACAATGGGTGCCGTCCAGTTCGGGCTGCAGTTAAGTCCATTGTAGGGACGGGAGGGGTGGGGGGAGACTCGGCTCCATCCTTCTATCCGGACCCCAGGCCCCCCACGAGGTTCAGGGACCTCCTTCAGTCCGGGGGGGCGGGTGAAGGGAGAGGGGAGTCGTGTTTTGTGGTGGTTTCTTTCTGAAGGCCAGAGAAAGCCAGGTTGGGGTGAGGGCTGTGTCCGTGTTTCCGCAGGGGGAGAGCCGGGGTCGGTCAGGGAGAATGGGTGGCGGGGCTGCTTCTGTTGGAGCTGGGGGAGAGGCTGGGGCTGCAGCTGCCTGGTGGCGGCTCCAGACTGCTCCCGCCCCCGTCCCTCCCCCCGCCCCCCGGCTGTCCACTCAGAGTGTCCAGTCCCTCTGAATTCTCCAGCATCTCCTGGATGAGGGGGGGCATAGAACCTGGGATCTCCATCTTCAGCGTGATCACTCGCTCAGCTCCTGCCAGGGAGGCCAGAGGGAGGGAGGTCACCCAGCGGGGCCAGCGCCATGGCCAGCGACTCCCTCCCTCCCTCTGTATGTTTCAATGTGTGTTTGGGTCGGTGGCTACAATAAAAATTCTAAGGTTGCAATAAATTCTATAACAGGCGTCTCTCCAGCCGCAGGGAACTCCGTGAGGGGGAGATGTCCATTGGCAACAGGGCCCTTGGTGCCCTGTGGTGCGGGGGCATGGGCCCTGAGACTGCAGGGAAAGGGGGGGTCTCACTGTTAGCAAGGGCCCCATGGGGGGGGTCTCACTGTTAGCAAGGGCCCCATGGGAGGGGGGGTCTCACTGTCAGCGGCCCCCCCGGGGGGGGGGTCTTATGTTAGCAAGGGCCCCATGGGGAGGGGGGTCTCACTGTTAGCAAGGGCCCCATGGGGGGGTCTCACTGTTAGCAAGGGCCCCATGGGAGGGGGGGTCTTATGTTAGCAAGGGCCCCATGGGGAGGGGGGTCTCACTGTTAGCAAGGGCCTCATGGGGAGGGGGGGGTCTCACTGTTAGAAGGGCCCCATGGGGGGGAGGAAGGGCACAGGGGTTTCACATACCCTTGGCGCTAATGCTTCGAAGGTCCGTGATCTTCATCAGCATTTTGGGGAACATGTGAGGTCGACTGGGTCGCCGTTTCCTCACATAGACCTTGAGGGCCTCCAACAGCGGCTCCTGCAGCGTGTCCACCCTGTCCGGCTGCTCCAGGTCCTGCCGGTCTAAGGGGGGGAAGAGGGAGGGGAGAGGTGAGCCTCCACTCTCCCCTCCCTCCTCAGGTACCTAGCCAGCCGGTGGTGCAGTTCTGGCCGTGGCCACTGGGGGGCACTGCTGCCCAGGTCTCCAGGCAGAGTCCTGGAGCAGGTGAGGATGGGGCTCACTTTGCCATGGACAGGATCAGCACCTTATCTACTGCTCTGTCAGCCCCAGCCTCCCCTCCCTTCTGGCTGAATCCTTGACCTGGGAGCTTCCATTTTTTCCCCTCCCTGTGACTTTATCAGTGTGAGCTGGGAGGAACCCTCACGGCTGTGCAGACAGCAGCTTTTCTGCGACTTATCTGCCGTATTCTGTGCCCTGGGGCACTGAGACCTCTCCTGACGACCTCTGATCTGACTCCAAGGCTAGCCCTCTCTTCTCTGCACCAGTGCTTCTCAAACTTCCCCCACTCCCCATCCCTTTTCACCTGAGAAATGTTTACATGACCCCTGGTTTGTAGGTATATAAAATAGATATGCAAATCAAACATTTACTGGTAAGAAATCATAATTTCAGAATCTCCACATTTAGTTTAAGAAGTAGGTTCTACACCAGACTGGCCTTTGCCTGACATAATTCAGTGGTGGACAATGAAGTGGGAAGAGCAATGGGTTAGCAGAGGGGAAAACAGCAGAGAGGAAACCCATCATTCTTAGCTTAGATTCTTCCAGATTGGTGATTCTCCACCTCTTTTTGTGTCCTAGATCCTTTGGTAATCTAGTAAAGCCCATGGACCTCTTCTTAGAATAATATTCATTGCATCAGTCTTACGGCAGGCAAACTTGTTTCCTTTAGCATTCTGATTTTGATATAATTGGTTTCTTTTGGAATACCATGTATTTTATGTATTTAAAAGCATTATTCTGAAAAGGGTCCATTGGATTCACCAGATCAAGAGTCCACAAAAAGGTTAAGAACTCCTTAACTGGACTGACTAAGAGGAAGTTACAGGGACTAAAGATCCATCCCTGCCTCTGGGAATCTTCTGAGTCTAGGACTTGGATGCAGCATTCTGCTGGAAGCTCAAGAGATAGTGTTAAATGCTACATAAAGGCTCATCCTGTCTTCATTTGAAAAGCATTATGGTAGTGGTATCTTCTATTTTATAGTTTCACGAACTCCATCCTGATAAGAGACCCTAAGAGAGGTTTGGGGAGCTGCCATGAAACCTTCCCACATTGCCCTAAGCTCCACTCCCACTCCACAGCCCCACAGTTCCCCTTGGGTTCCTAAAACCCACCCACCTCCACAGATGAGGCAGATGGCACTGAGGAGCCCAGTCTCAGCATCATCCATCTCCAGTGGCAGCAGCTGGTTGGCGAAGGCAAAGACCAGGTCGGTGAGGGGCCCAAAACCTGCATTGTGCATCTGCGTCCGGTTGAGGGTCAACCCATCTGAGAAGGTCATTGTGTCCTGTTCTGGTGTGTACCTCGTGCAGATCCGAAGAATCTGGGAGTGGTTCAGGACGAGAAAAGGTCAAACTGGTGTATTATTTTCTGGACACATGTAGGAGCCCTCTAGCCCCTGAAGAGTTCATCTAAGGACGTCATTCCCTATTTCCATTTCAAATAAATCCCACCTCCAACCCCATATCTCCTATGTCTGTTTTCCTAGAGAAATTTCAGCCAGAGTCTAAAGTAACTTTGGCTAGTATTTCCCTTCAGTGGGAAAGGAAAATAAATAGAAAACTGACTGGCACTGGAAGTAGTCCAAGACCTGTCTCCCCACTGGGGAGTGAGGAGAACAGGATTATAGCAAAGGGTACAAATGGAAGGACAATAGGCAAGGAGGGAGCAAACACCAGGCCAAGCAGTTCTAGGGCTCCTCACCAGGATGTCCAGGCAGGCAGCCTTGAGAAGGGTGATCTGATCAGCAATGGTAAGAGTGGTGAAGCCAGGAAGCTGCTTGGCAAACTCCACAGTCTTGATGATGCATTTAGTGGAGAGCTCACTGAACTTGTCCCAGAGGTCAATATCCAGGGAGACCCTTTGTTCTGAGCTGTTGTTCTATGGGAAAAGAAGGAAAAAGAAGGCTTGTGGTGACTCATCTAATGATGACTCTTCTCATCTTGGGCTTGTCCTCTCAACTCTCCTCAGCACCCACCAACCTCTGCCCCTGACTCAACACCATACTACTGATGATAGCTAAGACCCTGCCCACAATGCACCACACTCAGTGCCTGTTTCTATCATGCTAACAAAGCACTTTCCTCCCTATCCTAGAAGCAGATAATGCTTCATTGGTTCGAGGCAATTAGTTAAGGAAAATGGGAAAAGTGCTGGACTTGGAATCAATAAGACTTGAGTTTGAATTCTGCTTTGATACATTACTGTATGATCTAGAATAAAATCACTTAACCTTATTCAGCTTCAGTTTCCTTATTTGTAAACTGAGGATGACAATAATGACCTATCTTACAGGGTTGTTTTGAGGATCAAATGAGTAACATATCATCAAGTGCTTTGCAAGCTTTAAATCAATATATAAATGTTATTTGTTACTATTATCCCTACAGATGAGACTCTAAGAGGTCAGTCAGTCAGTAAATACTTATTAAGCACCTATCAGGCACTGTGCTAAGTATTGGGAATACAGAAAGAAGCAAAAGAGTCTCTGCCCTCACAGAATTGACAATTTAACAGGGGAGACAACAAACAAATAAATATGTGCAAACAAGCTATAGAAAAGGAAAATAGGCTTGGAAAGACATCCAGTAGAAAATGAGACACAAGGGAAGCCAGGAGAGGCAGGGATGAGGGGAGAGAGCATCCCGGCATAGAAGACTGAAGCTTTGAGTGTTGAGGTGACTTACTTAGGATCACAGAGCAAATGACAGCAATAACAGAAACAGATATATAGAACTTTAGGATTTTCAAAGGGCTATAGATAAAGAAAGGAAGTGTGGTACCTTAGAAAAAAACACTGGACCTGGAAACAGGAGATATCTGGGATTCTATCACACCTTTGCCCCAACCTAGCTATCTGACTATGGACATGTTCCTTAATACTTCCCTTCTCCTTCCTAGCAGAGAGACAAGGTGCCCTGAGGGGACAGGGGGAGTGCAGAATGCTGCATATACTGTTGGATGTGGTCAGTGTGTCAGGTGGTTGAGCTTAACTTTTTTTGGCTCAGTGTGGGGTATGATATCACAAAATGACTGTAGTCAGACACAAGCCATTAACAGATCTTTTAAAATATTCTGAAATACCTGTAGTACCAATTTCTCAGAGTGATCAAAAATCAGAGAAGATGGTAACATAAGCAAAGCATTTTGCAGGGCCTAAATAAACTGCTCTTCAGTGTATCCCCACAATTTTAATTCAAATTTGCCACTAGGTCCAAAAGGCTATAAAATTGTCATAGCCTTAGACCCAGTTACATCACTAGCAAATAAAGAGATCAAAGAAATAGATGTACAAAAATATTTGTGGTAGCTCTTTTTGTGGGAGCAATGAATTAGAAACTGAGAGGATGCCCCTCAATTGGGAAATGGCTAAACAAGTTGTGATCTCTGACTGTGACGGAAAACCACTGTGTTGTGGGAAATGACCAGGGGGGTGATTTTAGAAAAATAGGGCAAGACCTACATGAACTGATGCAAAGTGAAGTGAGCAGAACTGGGAGAACATTTCACATAGTAACAGCAATATTGTAACAGTGACCAACTGTGAAACACTCAGCTACTCTGATAGATACAACGAACCACAACAGTTCCAAAGGACCCATGATGAAAAATACCATCCACCCCCAGAGAGAACTGATAAATTCTGAGGGCAGATTAAAGGATACTTTTTTCACTTTTATTTTTCTTGCTCCCTTCCCCCCCCCATAGCTAATATGGAAGTATGCTTTGCATGACTTCACATATATAATTGATAGCATATTGCTTGCCTTCTCACTGGGTGGGGGAAGGGCTGGAGGGTAAGAAAGAACTTGGAACTCCAAAGTTTTAAAATGTTCAAAAATAATAATAACAGGGATATGTGTGTGTGTGTGTTTAAAGTCAATTCAGTTTTATTAAAATGACTGGTGGGATAGTCAATAGAGCACTGAGCCTGGACCCAGGAAGATCTGATACATATTTTAAATGATTCTGGGTAAATTGCTTAACCTCCTTCAGCCGATTTTCTTATCTGTAAAATGGGGGTGATAACCGCATCCACCTCCTTGTGTTGTGGGGATTATGTTTGCTTGTGAGGATCATATTGGTAAAGGGCTTAACACTCTGCCTGGCGCATGCTTAATAAATGTTTCTTTCCCTCCTTTGGTTAAAGGTTAAACTTCATAAGATTTGTGGGACACCTGCATAAGTGCCAGTTGCCATTGCTGGGTTTCCCCCCAGCCCCTGGGTGATTTCTGCAGAGGGAAGGAAGCCCCTGTTAATCCAGGTGACTTTTGATCTTCACCACAGCACTCTTATAGATCAGGAAACCGAGGCTCCAGGAGGGTCACTGCCTCGTGGCCTCGGTCCACATCCACCCCCAGAGAAGCCAGAGCCAAGGAGGGCGGGGCAGCCTTCTGCATCCCCAGTATGCAGCCCCCCCCCAGCCCTTTCACCTCCCCCTCCCGCATCCCACCACCCCCTGGCCCTCCTCCTGGGCTCCCATACCGTAGTGTATTTCCCGAGCTGGCAGAGGGCAGGGAAGGTTTCCTGATGGGCTTTTCGAACCTTCTCAATCAGCTCCTCCACCTCCGGGGTCAGCGTGTAGCTCTCAGAACACTCGGCTTTAGGCGTCTCTTTCTTTTTCTTATTCCGATCGTTCCTCACGGCTGGAGGAGGGAGGGCAGGGGAGAGGGGGATGGGTGAGGTCCTTTCCTGAGGCCCTGGGTCCCCACCCCAGGGGGCCCCTCGTATCTTAAAAGGGTGGGATTTCCTCCCCAGGCCAGCACATCTAGGCCAGCCAGAGCTGTTATCTCCTCAGCAAAGTCATTTTTGTGAATGCACTCACACCTACCAAGGGTGAGAAAACTGGTCCTCTCTGCTCGGTGCTTCCTCCCTCACTTTAGTCAGGAAGCAAGATACACACACACACACACACACACACACACACACACACACACATTACATGTAACAATGTTTTCACCACATCTGTGGGCCCTCAGCTCGGCTGGGAATAGGCCCCAGGCACTGCCAAGGGGCATGGGTACCAGGGGGCTTCCATGTACCCCTGCACTGGGCTGTTTGCATTTGTCTGTGCACATTCATGTCCCCCGTATCTGCTCCCCCAAATTCCTTTTTCTTTTTCCTTTCCTCATCTTCCTCCTTCAGGATCCTTGCACACCCTGAGCCTTGGACCAATTACTGAATGATGCAAAGGGTCCCTCTATCCCTGTATCTGAGTAGAGCACCTCAAGGTGGGACTGGGAGGTGTCAGGAGGAAAACCTAAGGAAACAGTGCTCTCAAGGCCCCCCAAAGGAAAGGGAATTGGGCAGGAGGGTGGGAATGGGGGGGGATCTCTCGGCCCATTAGCCAGGGAGCTGACAAATCACCGTGGGCGCTGAGCCGCACACACCACTCGCCTTTAAAGAAGCGATGGGGTCGTTACCAGCCGATTATCCCCGACACACAATCACTCACAGGGCAGGGACTCAGCCGATGCTGGGTGGGGGAAGGGGGGGGATGGCTGAGGAGGAGATCTTGGAGAGTGAGGGGGATGGGGGGGTTGAAAGAAGGTGGGGAAAGGGAGAGAGGAGAGGGAGAGAAGAGGAGAGAGAGAAGGGGGAGAGAAAAAGAGAAAGAGGGAAGAGGGAGGGAGGAAAGGAGGGAGGGAGGGGAAGAAGGGAAGAGAGAGAGAGAGAGAGAGAGAGAGAGAGAGAGAGAGAGAGAGAGAGAGGAGCTGGCATAATTTGGAGATCACTCATGTCGACTCTGCAAATTCAATAAAGTGCAGGAGAGAGAGAGAGGGCGAGGGTGAGGGAGAGGAAGAGAAAGCGGGGGGGATAATTTGGGAAGAGAAAATTGCAGCTGTGACAAGACGTTTATCATTCGGAAGCTTTAATTCTATTGAAATGGCAGCTGCTCAGCTCCAGGGCACAGAGCTCTGGGAAGGCAGGGAGGGAGGAAGGGACTAGGAGGGGAGGGAGGTCCCCATGGCTGTCTGTCCCCAACCTACTCCTTTTTCTCAGAGCACATATACACACTGAGACAGAGTTGAGGAAAGCCTGAAGGTGAGGCAGGATCAGTTCAGAGGTGGATTTCCTCTAGGGATTCAAAGCTCCCCACTTCTTCCTTCCCCACCCCTCCATGAAGGGAAAACTCCTGCGTGTGTGTATATATGTGTGTGTGGGGGGGGTGTCCTTAGATAACAAGGGTAGCAAATCTCCTCCCTACCTCCTGCAGTGAGCTCACTTGGGGGGGGAATGGGGGAATAGAAGGGGGGAGGCAAAGGAGGTGGAGAAGGAAGGCGGCGCATGCTCAGTCCCAGACGGAAGCCACCACTACACAGTGTCTGTCACTAAGGCAGGGGCACACTGGAGACTGGAAAACTCTGGGCTTCCCAAAGGCTGGAGACTAGATCTGCTTATTCCCTCAGAACTCATGGACCCCCATTAGGAAGAGGGATGGGAAATCGACAGGGCTCCATATATCTACATGTGTCTGAGGCTCTGTATACATGTGTACATACATATTTCTTCCACACCCCCATGCTATACTGGGCTATGGATTGGGGGCAGGGAAGGGGAGCCTGCTGCCCACCTCCCCCAAGTCTGAAGGTTCTGGCTCCATGACAACGGCCAACGCAGACGGAGGCTTCTGTCAGCGTCATTTATCTCTGACATCATCAATCATCGGTTGCCATAACAACACCCATGATTCAAACACAAGAGGGTTCCCCCCAGCCTAGGCCCTGCCTCCTTCTAGCCTGCCCTCTGCTCAGCCCAAATTCAAAATCGGTGTTCCTCCCAGTCAGACTGGGAGCCCCAGATTTGAGATGGTGTGGAGTGGAGGGGGGACAGAAGAGATGGGTTTTTCAATTCTCTCCTACTGCCCTTCTTCCCTAGGGATTCCCTAGAACTCTTGAGATTCTGGGACCACAAGTCCTTGGTATTCCTACCTCTGAAGGGAAGTGTGCTAAATGGAATTCAGTCCTTCTCCCTTCCTCCCCAAGGTCAGAGGGAACCCTGGTGTCCCTCCTGGATCTCACCATATGCTAAACAGAATATAAGCAGGTCCAAGAAAACAGCTTCTTCTCTCTCTGTCTCTCTCTCCGTCTGTCTCTCTCTGTCTCTCTCTGTGTCTCTCTCCTTCCCTTCAGTTCCAACTCCTTCATGAAATGCTGGGCTTTCCCCTCAGCTTTCCCCCAACTCCCATGACCCCACAGTTCCTCCTTTTGCCCAAGGGCTGAAAGGGAAACCCAGGTCACAGATTAACATGGCACTGTGCCCTCCCAGGATTCCCAACTGTGTCGAGTGAGGGTGGCAAGGGATGGCACTCACATTCCTTGGACATGCCCACTTCAAAGCATTTCTGTAGCCGGCAGTACTGACAGCGATTCCTCGTCACCTTGTTGATGATGCAGTTCTTGTCCCGGTGACACGTGTACACCATGTTTTTCTGGATGCTTCGACGAAAGAAGCCCTAGAATTGGAAGAAGAGGCGGGTTGGGGGGGGGTGCAAAGGTTGGCAACAACAGAGCAGAGGTAGGAAAGGGGCAGATCCCCCTCAGTGATTTTGGGGTGAAGATAAGACAGCTTTTCATCCTTACTCAGCCTCCTCGCCACATTCCTGGTGAGACCCTGGGTCAGGAGAATGTGATTCAGCAACAAGGAAGGGAAGTCCCAGAGGAGAATCCCAATGGCTGCCTGCTGAGGCAGCCGCTTCCGCCACGGCCCCTCCAGCCTCTGGCATGCTTAGCTGCTTCTCCTCTGAGGAAGTAGCCCCAGGGTAACTCATGAGTCAGGGATGGAGATGGAGGGATAAAGATGGGGGAGAGGCAGAGCCCACAATCTCAGTGGCTAAGAACATGCTGGCAAGCAGGCACAGGCACCGACTGACACACAGTAAGGAGATACACAGGCACAAAGGCCAGTAGGCAGAGACAAACCAGTGGGCTGGCAGGCAGATCAACAGAGGCAGACAGGAAGAGGGCCAGACAGGCAGAGGCAGCGGGCAGAGAGATGGGCACAGAGGTGAACAGGCAGGCAGAGAGGTGGGCACAGAAGTGAAGAGATAGGCAGAGAGATGGCCAAGTGGGCAGAGAGATGGCACAGAGGTAAACAGGCAGGCAGAGAGATGGACAAGTGGGCAGAGAGTTGAGCACAGAAGTGAACAGACAGGCAGAAAGATGGGCAGATGGACAGAGAGGTGGGCACAGAGATGAACACACAGGCAGAGAGGTGGGCACAGAGGTGAACAGACAGGCAGAGAGGTGGGCAAATGGGCACAGAGGTAGAAAGATGGATAGAGAGGAAGACAGAAGGGCAGGAGAAGTCGAGACAAGCAGGAAAGGGGATACACTGAGGCACAAAGACAGAGAAGGTGCTGAAATAGAGAAGGAAGACAAAGAGAGAGACAGACGGACAGGGCCAGAGAGAAAGGCAGGAACTAAGAGAGACTGGAAAAGAAGGCACAGACGCACACAATGCTAGGCAGACAGGCAGGCACGCGGGTGACCACCCACAATCACACTGGCATTCTCGGGCAGGACCCGCAGAAGGTACAACATAATGCTCCCCCGTGCATGCACTCACACTAACGCCCAGAGAGGCAGCTGAGCCCCTGGCTCTGCACCTGATCTCTAGTCCCAAGTTTACAAGACAACTTGCTCCAGTTTTAGAGAAGCCCAGAGTTAAAGAACTCGGCTGTGGGAGCAGGAGGCCCAGGGGAGGGGTATGCTGCGGTGTGGAGGGACTGAAAACGGCTTCGCCACAGTGGCTATTTCTAATCAATCCTCTCCTCATCCCAAAGGCGGTCGAGTAGGAATAGGGTCTGAGTGGGTGGCTTCTGGGCCTTGGGGAAGGGGGTCCTGGAAGCCAACAGCTTGGGCACATTCTGAAAGTGGGGTAGGCAACTCCCAAGGGGCAGCTCTGCACCTCCTCTCACCGGGCACTCCTCCTGCCAGGTTATTCCAATAGGGTTCAGGCAGGGCTGCTGGGGGAGGCCTCCTAGGTCTCTTGCCAAGAGCAGGTCAGATGCCAGCTCACCATGGTAACCCCAGCAGCAGCAGTGGCGGGTGTTCACCCTGCCAGCCAGAGGCATCAATCTTGAGAACGCAGACTTTAGTGGGGAGAGGGAACCCACACCTTGGGTTGGGAAGGGGGTCTACACAGGGGAGGGCAGGAGGCAGTCTGAGAAGGTCTTTGAGGGAAAGGAAGAAGCAAGCATAGACAGACTCCCCTTCCTTCTTAAAGATCAGAGCATCCCTGCTCACTCCTCATACCCTCATCCTCTCTCAAGGAATACAGACAGAATAAAGGCAGAAACAACCAACCCCCTTCCCTTCACACAAGTCAAATTATCGAGGATCCCAGATTACGGCCAGGAAAGAACAGAAAACCCATAGTAGTCTCTGGTATTTCCAAGTTATCTCCTCCCCTCATCTTTCAGCAATGGATGTTCAATACACCTAACTCACCTTACATCCTTCACAGGCACTGACCCCATAGTGGTACCCCGAGGACTTGTCCTGGCAGACAAAACACGGCTTGTAGATTCGGGGGAGAGGAGGTGGTGAGGGGGGACTGGGCACAATTTCCTCCGAGCTGCTGCTCTGAGTTTCAATGGCTGAAAAGAAAATGAGAAAACACAGGTTAGAAATCCTAGGCTCCAATCCCGATTCCTGAATAACCTAATTCTCACAGAAAATATGATTGGGAAAAAGTATAGGATTAGAAAGAAAAAGACTTGAGTTCAAATTCTGATTCTTCTCATTACTCCTATGTGATCCAGAATGTCTTCTCTTCGTGAGCTGTAAATGCAATTCAAAATCTATCATTTATGAATCCCACCTCCCAAACTCTCCTTTATGGCCATATATCATAGGAGGCATCAGGCAGACCCAGACCAGCCAAAGAGCCACTACCTTACACAATGTCATCACAGTTAGATAAAATATTGACTCAAAGGGTCAGAGTGATCACCCACTGAAACCCTTTCTCATTAATTCTTCTTTCCTTCCATATAGCTAGGAAGGAGTTAAAGTGAGATGGGAAGAGAAGGGAGGTCCTGAGTCTGGACCAGAGGAAACTGGGGTCAACAGGATGTTCAAAGTCAGTCCACTCCCCCTCCTTTCTCTGCTTCCGTTCTCTGCCCCCCCCCAACCCTGAAGCAGTCATGGCTCCTCCCCCACCAAACCATTCCCTCCCCCTCCTCTGGTCAGGA
The DNA here is from genome assembly GCA_023553655.1 of Myrmecobius fasciatus. Lineage (NCBI taxonomy): Eukaryota > Metazoa > Chordata > Mammalia > Dasyuromorphia > Myrmecobiidae > Myrmecobius > Myrmecobius fasciatus. Next base: position 220,738 of record JAJPUD010003903.1, read on the forward strand.
AACTAAGGGGTAAAGCTAATTTTCCACCCTCTCAGCTCTTGGAGAGGTCCAGAGGTCTCCTAACACTGACACTAGGAGTGTACCTTCCCAGGAGTCAGAGATTAGGAATCCTCTTGGTGTTCTCTACCAGCCAGCCAGTCATGGGTGGATTTGTGTTATTGAAGGGATGTGTTGGGGTGTTGTCCCTCAGCCAAAGTGGGGGGGGACACAAAAGAGGCTTGTTTCTATTCAATGGTCAGTCTGTCCCGGCCTTCTTACTGTTTAGGACTCCCTCCACCCCTCCTACTATTGGGTTTCCAGCAAATGGGAAGGTGAGTGACCAGGTAGGGTGGCAGTTGGGTACACAACCCAGGCCAGATTCCCCACAGTCAGACTGTCTTCCTAGGAGCTGGGGGGCAGAGTTGAGGGGATCCATGTTTGAACACCCCACTGCCAAGACACCTTCTTAGGATCATTTTTTTCCATTCCCCGCACAGCTCTCAAGCCATCACAACCACCAAACAACAGTTGCCAGCTTCCAGTCTACTTCCTCTCTGCCCTCTCTGACCTCCAGCCAAGTCAGTGGAGTTCTGAAGGGATTTGCCCGTATGATGACGTAAAGGGAATTCCAGCCCCTCAAAATGGGTTCTTTATCACACCTAACCTGACCATTATCTACCAAGCCCTAGCAAGAACAACTCTGTGAACTTATAACAATGTCCGACGTCTGCAGTCGGAAGCACCCCCTTAACCATCACCAAATGTCACACACACACACACACGGAGCTCTTCTTCAGGCTCCCAAAACTTCATGCTTGATGACAAGAGAAGGAACTGGACATTAGGAGAAGGAAGGCACTAACCCACTATGCTTCCCCCACCTCAGCTCCATCAGTGATAGACCATGTTCTCTCTGGGGGTTGCCAGGAAGATGGGGAAAAGGGCACCATGCCAGCCTAATTGGCTAGGACCTACCATCACTCAAAGATAGACCCCCCCAGATATCCCAACCTACAATGTTAATGGTTGCAGGGTTCAGTCTCTCCATCCTGACCTCAGTTTCTCCTACAAACTGGAATTCAATGCAGGAAAGCACATAAAACTTGGATCTCCTGGGGGCCTTCATCCCACAAAAGTGTCCTCTACCCTGCTTCCCTAGACAAGTAAATCAGACAGACAGGGAGGCCCGAGAACAGCTGCTGGGGTGGGGGGGTGGTAACTGGAAGGGGGGTGAGGGGCCAGGACGAGGCTGGGGGGGGAGGGGATCTGGACAAAGAAGTCCTTTGTTGTGCTAACTTTTTCCAAGACGCAAACCAGCAACAATAGACAATCCAGCCTGGAGAAGGTTGGGGGGGGAGCGATATCAAGGACAAGGGGGTGTGGGTCCCCAGTGCCTGACCAGGAGCCCAGCATTCCAACAAGCTGAGGGACAAAGGCGATGACCCCTCCCCTCCTACCCCACCTGGCCTTTGGCCTCCTGGCCCCGCCTTC
>JAJPUD010003904.1:0-111511 GCA_023553655.1 Myrmecobius fasciatus
AAAAAAAAAAAGAAAGAAAGAAAGAAATAGGTGAAATTCTCCTATATCATTGAATGACCAACTTCTTCCCTGGAAGATAATGCTTATTCTAGCTGGATAACTTATTCTTGGCTGTAATCCAAGTTCCTTTGCCCTTTGCAATATCTGATTCCAGGCCCTTTGATCCTTTAAAGTAGAAGCTGCTAGGTCCTGTGTGATCCTAAATGTGGCTCCCCGATATTTAAATTGTTTCTTTCTGGTTTCTCCTAATATCTTTTCCTTGGTATGATAGTTCTGGAATTTAGCCACGATATTCCTGGGGGATTTAATTTTTGGGTTTCTTTCAGGAGGTGATCGGTGGATTGTTTCAATGAGTATTTTGCTTTCTGGGTCTAAAATATCAGGGCAATTTTCTTTTATGATTTCCTGGAAGATAATGTCTAGGTTCTTTTTTTCATCATGGCTTTCAGGAAGCCCTATAATCCTTAGATTGTCTCTCCTAGATCTATTTTCCAGGTCAGTTGTTTTTCCTAGGAGATATTTCATGGTTTTTTTCTATCTTTTCATTTTTTTTTTTGTTTTTGTTTGACTGATTCTTGAAGTCTTGATGAGTCATTCACTTCCATTTGTTCAATTCTAATTTTTAATGTCTTATTTTCTTCAGTTACTGTTTTTAGCTCCTTTTGTAATTGGCCAATTTGTTCATTGTAGTCTTTTCCCATTTTTTCCATTTTATTTTGCAGTGATCTCATTTCATTTCCCCATGTTTCTTCTAACTCTTTTAAGATTCTTTATGCAATCTTCAAAGAAAGCCTTGTGACATGGAATCCAGTTTATGTCTTTCTTTGGGGCTTTTTCTGGAGTTGCTTTACCTTTAGGGACCTCAGGATTTGAGGTCTGTTCTTCCCTCTCTCCATAAAAGCTGCCTATGGTGAGAGCTCTTTTTGGTTTTTTTATTCATTGTTTTTTAAAGGTGTGAGATCTGTTCAAGGCAAAGGAGGGACAGCTGCTTTAATTTGTCCTGGGGCAGTTCTGCTGATTGAGTTATTTCAGTTGCTGATCGGTTCTGCTGAGTGATTGCTTTAGGGTGCTTTGTAATGGCAGCTAGGTCCATCGCTCATCAGGGGTTCAGTGGTTCACAATCTACCCCCCCCCAAAAGGCAGATTTTCCAAACCACCTGCTTACAATCAGGACAGATTGGCCCAAGAGGCCCACAGAAGACTCCCAGGTGTGTGAAAAGCACAACGCTCCAGGTCCTGCTCCGACTCCTGCTCCAGCTCCCTGCCCTGGTCTCCCTGTGCTGCAGTCTGGGTTTAGCAGACCACCCCCCTGCCCAATTAAAACAAGACCTGTTTTGAAGTGCTTCCAGAGTATCTTCATCTAGAAATGCGTTATCCTCCAGATATTGTGGATTTTTTTACTTCAAAATCAGTCTAGAGGCTTCATATGTTGGTAGTTTGAGGGAAGGTTAGAGGAGGTTACAGAGACTCCTATCTGATCTCCATCTTGGCTCCACACCTGGAAGTCATTTTCCTGTCTTTGTGCGTACTTGCTCCCACATACATACATACACACACAAAAATCATAATTTTGACTTTGGGATTGGTTTCTCTTTTCCATCCTGAGCTCTGGGGACTAAATTCTCTTTCAGGCTAGACCTGAATGTGTGCTTTGGGGGATGGAGAAGACCCTCCCACCTTCAGAGACAGAAGTTTAAAAAAAATAAAAAAGCCCTTAGGAAACAAAACAGAACTCCAGACTGTTGCTCACTAGTTGTTGAAAAGATAATTTTTCATTTGGGCTTTTCACCCTGATTAATGAAGCAGAACTAGGAACAAAGAGAATTTACAAGTTTATTATAACTATATCAAGATAGCAACACATCCACTGGCTGATCATACTGATTGATAAGCAAGGCTGAGAACAATGGGATACTGAGTCAACCTTACTTTCAACTGCTGTTGCCAAACTATTTGCCTTTATTCTGGGTTTTTTTTCCCCTTTCTCTCCTTTTGTTATTTTTGGCCAAACTAGCATATTTTAAAACAAGAATAAATGAATGTGGAATTCATATTCTCCAAAATCAGAATGGGGTTGGGGGGAATGATCAGAATACTTCTTGTTAATACATGGAAGATTCTGTTATTTTGTGTTTTTTCTTTCTTGCAGCTATGTAATTAAATCAAAATCCTCTTTGTTTGGAGGTATTTTTTCCTATATCTGATCAAACTGTTTATCCACCTTAGCATTATACAAGTAAAGTCAGCAAGGATTTATTGTTCCTATTAAATGTGACTCTTAAAATAAGATATTATTAAATTTTGCAGACACTGGGCTAAACATTGGAGGTACCAAAAAAAGGCAAAAGAAAGTCCCTGATTTTTGGGAACTCAAGAGAGAACATTTTTGTACACCTTTACCCTTATTTGTGATCTCTCTGGAATACAGGTCCAGTAGAGACATTGCTGGATCCAAGGGTATGCACATTTTGATAGCCCTTTGGGCATAGTTCCAGATTGGTCTCCAGAATGTTTGGATCACTTCACAATTCCACCAACAATGTATTAGTGTCCTAGTTTTCCTACATCCCCTCCAGCATTTGTCTTTTTCTTGTCATCTTCACCAGGCTGACAGGTGTGTAGTAGTACCTCAGAATTGCCTTTGTATTTCTTTGATGAACAGTGATTTAGAGCATTTTTATATGACTAGAAATGGTTGAAATGGTTTTAATTTCTTCATCTGAAAATTGTCTATTCTTATCTTTTGACCATTTATCAATGGAGAATGATTTGTATTTTTATGAATTTGAGTCAGCATTTTATCAGAATCCTTAAATGTAAAAATTTTCCCCAGTTTTCTGTTTCCCTTCTAATCTTATCTGCATTGATTTTGTTTGTACAAAAACTTTTTAAATTAATATGAGCAAAATAATCCATTTTGCATTTCATAATGTACTTGAGTTTTTCTTGGGCCACAAATTCCTTCCTCTTCCACAGATCTGACAGGTAGACTGTTCTTTGTTCTAATTTGCTTTCAGTATCACTCTTTAAGTCTAAATCATGAACTCATTTCAATCTTATCTTGCTATAGGGTGTTAGGTTGGTCAATGTGTAGTTTCTGCCATGTTATTTTACAATTTTCCCAGCAATTTTTGTCAAATGAATACTTATCCCAGAAGCTGGGGTCTTTGGGTTTGTCAAACACTATAGTCACTGACTATTATGTTCTGTGAACTTAATCTATTCCACTGATCAACAACTCTGTTTCTTACAATCAAATAATTTTGATGACCACTGCTTTATAATAGTTTTAAATTTGGTTCAGCTTGATCATCTTCATTTGCATTTTTTTCATTAATTTCCTTGAAATTCTTTCTTTTCTTCTAACAGATCAACTTTGTTATTATTTTTTCTAGCTCTGTAAAATAATATTTGGCATTTTGATTGAGGCACTAAATAGGATTAATTTAGGTAGAATTGTCCTTTATTACATTAGCTCAGCCTATCCAGGAGTACTTGAAACTCTTCAAATTGATTAGATCTGTCTTTATTTGTGTGGAAATTGTTTTGTAATTGTATTTCTGTAGCTCCTGATTTTGTCTTGGCAGGTAGATTCCCAAACATTTTAGATTATCTACATTTATTTATTTGTTTGTTTGTTTTGCTGAAGCAATTGGGGTTAAGTGACTTGCCCAGGGTTACATAGCTAGGAAGTGTTAAGTATCTGAGACTAGATTTGAACTTAGGTCCTTCAGACTTCAATGCTGGTGCTCTTGCGACTGCACCACCTGGCTGCCCATCTACATTTATTTTAAATAGAATTTCTCTTTGTATCTCTTGCTGCTGGACCTTGTTGATAATATGTAGAAATGCTGATGATTTGTGTGGATTTATTTTGTATCCTGCAACTTTGCTAAAGTTGTGAATTATTTCTAGTAGTTTTTTAGTTGATTCTCTAGGATTTTTTAAGTATACCATCACATCATTTGCAAAGAATTATAATTTTGGTTTCCTTATTATCTACTTTAATTCCTTTTATTTCTTTTTCTTCTCTTATTGCCACAGCTAACATTTCTTTTTTTTTTTTTTATAAAATTTTTATTTTATTTGCATAACATATGTGTGGGTAATTCTTCAACAATAACCCTTACATAGCTTTCCGTTACAAATTTTCCCCCCAACTCCCCACCCCTCCCCTAGATGGCAGGATATCCACTACATGTTAATTATGTTAAAATATTGGCAAATCGAATATATGTATACATATTTCCAAACATCATTGGTGTGCAAGAAAAATCTTATCTACACAAACGATATATCAGATAAAGGAAACACAATGTAAGCAAACATCAATCAAGGAGTATGAGAATGTTATGTTGTGGTCCACATTTCGCATCCCTCTCTCTGGGTGTATATGGCTTTCTTCAGTGAACAATTGGAGGTGGTTTGAAACATATCATTGTTGAAGAGAGCCATGTCCATCAGAATTGATCGTCATATAGTACTGTTGTTGCCGTGTATAATGATCTCCTGGTTCTGCTCATTTCACTCAGCATCAGTTCATGTAAGTCTCTCCAGGCCTCTCTGAAATCATCTTGCTGGTCATTTCTTACAGAACAATAATATTCCATAACATTCATATACCATAATTTATTCAGCCATTCTCCAATTGAAGGGCATCTATTCAATTTCCAGTTTCTAGCCACTACAAAAAGGGCTGCCACAAACATTCTTGCACATGTGGAGCCCTTTCCTTCCTTTATGATTTCTTTGGGATATAAGCCCAATAGAAATGCTGCTGGGTCAAAGGGTATGCACAGTTTGATAACTTTTTGAGCATAGCTCCAAATTGTTCTCCAGAATGGCTGTATCCGTTCACAGCTCCACCAACAATGCATCAGTGTCCCAGCCCTCCCACAACCCCTCCAACATTCATCATTAACTTTTCCTGTCATTTTAGCCAATCTGACAGGTGTGAAGTGGTATCTCAGGGTTGTCTTGATTTGCATTTCTCTGATCAATAGTGATTTGGAGCACCTTTTCATATGACTATAAATAGTTTTAATTTCATCCTCTGAAAATTGTCTGTTCATATCCTTTGACCATTTATTGATTGGAGAATGGCTTGAATTTTTATAAATATGAGACAATTCTCTATATATTTTAGAGATGAGACCTTTATCAGAACCCTTAAATGTAAAGATGATTTCCCAATTTATTGCTTCCCTCCTAATCTTGTCTGCATTGATTTTGTTTGTACAAAAACTTTTTAACTTAATATAGTCAAAGTTATCTATCTGGTTTTCAATTAAAAGTTCCAGTTCTTCTTTGGACATAAATTTATTCCATCTCCACAGGTCTGAGAGGTAAACTATATTATGTTCCTCTAACTTGTTTACAAAATCACTCTTTATATCCAGATCATGAACCCATTTAGATCTTATCTTGGTATGTGGTGTTAGATGTGGGTCAAGCCCTAATTTCTTCCACACTAGTTTCCAGTTTTCCCAGCAGTTTTTGTCAAATAGTGAATACTTATCCCAGAAGCTGGGGTCTTTGGGTTTATCAAAAACCAAATTGCACAGCTAACATTTCTAATACAATATTGAATAGTAATGTTGATAGTGGGCAACCTTGTTCACCCCTGATCTTATTGGGAATGCTTCTAGTTTATCCCCATTACTTATGTTGCTTGCTGATGGTTTTAAATAGATATTGCTGAACATTTTAAGGAAAACTCCATTTATTCCTATACTCTCCAGTGTTTTTAATAGGAATGGGTGTTAGATTTTGTGAAATGTTTTTCTGCATCTATTGAGATAATCATGATTTTTGGTGGTTTGGTTTTTGATATAGTCAATTATGCAAATAGTTTTCCTAATATTGAGCCAGCCCTATATTCCTGGTATAAATCCTACTTGGTCATAGTGTACTATCCTGGGGATTACTTGGTGTAATCTCTTTGCTAATATTTAAGATTTTTGCATTAGGGAAATTGGTCTATAATATTCCTTCTCTATTTTGATTCTATCAGGTTTAGGTATCAGCACCATATCTGTGTCATAAAAGAAATTTGATAGGACTCCTTCTTTCCCTGTATTTCCAATTAGTTTGTATAGCATTGGAATTAATTGTTCTTTAAACATTTGGTAGAATTCACTTGTAAATCCATCTGGCCCTGGAGATTTTTTCTTAGGGAGTTAATAGCTTATTCAATTTCTTTTTCTAAAATTGGACTATTTAAGTAATTGATTTCCTCTTCTGTTGATGTAGGCAATCTATATTTTTGAGGTGATTCCTCCATTTCACTTAAATTATCAGATTTAGTGGCATGTAGCTGGGCAAAATAGCTCCTAATTATTTTTCTAATTTCCCCTTCATTGGTGGAAAGTTCACCTTTTTCATTTTGGATCTTGGCTATTTGATTTTCTTCTTTCCTTTTTCTAATCAAATTAGCTAAAGGTTTATCTATCTTGTTGTTTTTTTCATAAAACCAACTCTTAGTTTTATTTATTAATTCAATAGTTTTCTTATTTTCATTTTTATTAATCTCTTTATTTTCAGAATTGCAAATCTGATTGAGGGGTTTTAATTTGTTCTTTTTCCGGCTTTTTTAGTTGTAATCCCAATTCATTGATCTTTTCTTTTTCTATTTTATGCAAGTAAGCATTTAGAGATATAAAATTTCCCCTTATACGCTTTGGCTGCACCCCATAAATTTTGGTATGTTATCTCATTGTCATTCTGTTGGATGAAATTATTGATTGTGTCTATGATTTTTTGTTTCGCCCACTCATTCTTTAGGATTAGATTATTTAGTTTACAATTAATTTTTGGTCTGTGTTTTCCCTGGCCTTTTGTTACATGTAATTTTTTATTGTATCTTGATCTGGAAAAGATTCATTTATTATTTCTGCCTTTCTGCATTTAATTTTGACATTTTTATGCCTTAAAACATGGTCACTTTTTGTGTAGGTTCCATGTATTGCCAAGAAAAAAGTATATTCCTTTCTGTCTCCATTCAGTTTTCTCCAAAGGTCTATCATGCTTAACTTTTCTAAAATTCAGTTTATCTCCTTAACTTTCTTATTTATTTTGTGGGTCAATCCAGTTCTGGTAGAACAATGTTACTATACCCCACTACTATAGTTTCGCTTTGTATTTCTTATTGCAGCTTTCTTAACTTCTCTAAGAATTTGGATGCTATACCACATGGTGCATATATATATATTTAATATTGATATTACTTCATTATCTATGGTACCCTTTGGCAAAATATAGTTTCCTCCTTTATTTCTTTTAATTAGATCAACTGACAATAATGAGACAACATACCAAAATTTGTGGGATGCAACCAAAGCGTGTGAGGAAATTTTATATCTCTAGATGCTTACTTTCATAAAATAAAGAAAGAAAAGATCAGTGAAATGGGCCTCCAACTAAAAAAGCTGGAAAAAGAACAATTAAAAACCCTCAAATAATCAAATTTGAAATTCTGAAAATGAAAGGGGAGATTAATAAAATTGAAAATAAGAAAAGTGTTGAATTAATAAATAAAACTAAGAGTTGGTTTTATGAAAAAAAATAGATAAACCTTTAGCTAATTTGATTAGAAAAAGGAAAGAAGAAAATGAAATTGTTAGTCTCAAAAATGAAAAGGAAGAACTTTCCACCAATGAAGAGGAAAGTAGAGCAATAATTAGGAGTTATTTTGCCCGACTATATGCCAATAAATTTGATAAATCTAAATGAAATGGAGGAATATCTACAAAAAAATAGAAATTGCCAGGTTAATAGAAGAGGAAATAAATTATTTAAATAGTCCTATTTTAGAAAAAGAAATAGAACACATTATTAATCATCTCCCTAAGAAAAAAATCTCCTGGGCCAGATGGATTTACATGTGAATTCTACCAAACATTCAAAGAACAATTAATTCCAATACTATATAAACTATTTGAAAAAATAGGGAAAGAAGTCCTACGAAATTCCTTTTATGGCACAGATATGATACGATAGCTAAACCAGGTAGGATGAAAACAGAGAAAGAAAATTATAGACCAATTTCTCTAATGAATATTGATGCAAAAATCTTAAATAAAATATTAGCAATAAGATTACAGAAAGTCATCCCCAGGATAATACACTATGATCAAATAGAATTTGTACCAGGAATGCAGGACTGGTTCAATATTAGGGAAATTATTAGCATAATCAACTATATCAATAACCAAACTAACAAATCATATTATTATCTCAATAGATGCAGAAAAAGCATTTGATAAAATCTAATACACATTCTATTAAAAACACTAGAGAGTATAAGAATAAATGGAATTTTCCTTAAAATTATCAGTAGTATCTATTTAAAACCATCATCAAGTATCATATGTAATGGAGACAAATTAGAACGATTTCCAGTAAGATCAGGAGTGAAACAAGGCTGCTCAGTATCACCATTACTATTCAGTATTGTGTTAGAAATGTTAGCTTTGGCAATAAGAGAAGAAAAAGAGATTAAAGGAATTAGAGTAGGTAATGAGGAAACCAAATTATCACTCTTTGCAGATGATATGATAGTATACTTAGAGAACCCTAGAGACTCAACTCAAAAACTACTAGAAACAATTAACAACTTTAGCAAAGTTGTAGGATACAAAATAAATCCACATAAATCATCACTATACATCACTAACAAAATCCAACAGCAAGAGATACAAAAAGAAATTCCATTCAAAATAATTGTCGATAGTATAAAACATTTAGGAATCTATCTGCCAAGGGAAAGTCAGGAACTATACAAACACAACTACAAAACACTTTCCACATAAATAAAGTCATATCTAAGCAGTTGGAAAAATATCAAGTGCTCATGGGTAAGCCAAGCAAATATAATAAAAATGACAAAACTATCTAAATTAATCTATTTTAGTGCCATATCAAACTCCCAAGAAATTTTACACATATAGAAAAAAAAAACTAAAAGAACTTCCAAATGAAAGTAAAAAAATGGATGCTTATGGGTCTCTGTTACCATATGATTAGCTGAGAGACGACTTTTACTTTTGCCCCACTAATCCATGTGTCAGTCTCGTGTTTGTAATATCTCTCCATGCTCCTGTTACTCTTCCCCCCCCCATTTTTATATTTTCCCTTGGCAAAAAAGGATTTAAAGTAGCCATTTACATTAAGAACTATCTCTAGAAACAAGATATATCCAAGAAAAATTGGTGATAATCAATAGATAAAAGGTAGAAAATAGAGATGGAGAAATATTATTCCAGGCATGAAAGATGGCCAGTGAAAATACTCAGTCTTGAGAGTATATTATGAGAGAAGTAGCAAAGAAGCCAGTGTCAGTAGATCACTAAGTGTTGGGGAAAGAGAATAAGAAGAGTGGAAAGGTCAGAGGAAGAATTTTTGAGAAATGAAAAATTGTGAGAAATTTTGTATGCCAAAACCAGAAGATTTTATACTTGATCCTGGAAATGTTTGGGAGCCACTAGAATTTATTAAATGGGGATTGGGGTGCCTTGATAAGATCTATCTGTGCTTTTATTATAAGATTAATTTTACAGATAAGTGGAGAATGGGATGGAAAGGCACTTATTGTATTAGTCTTAGACATGAAATGATGAGATCTTGTACCAAGGTTGTGGCAATGTCAGAGAAGAGAAAGAAGGCACATACAAGAAGTGTTATAAAAGTAAAATCTGCAGACTTAGCAATGAACTGGACATAGGGATAGGTTGCAAGCCTGGATGACTGAGAAGATGATTAGAGTCTGACAGTAATAAGGAAGTTCAGGGGGAAGGACAGCTAAATAACACAGTGGATAGAGCCCCAACCCTGGAGTCAAGAGAACCTGAGTTCAAATCTGGCTTCAGACATTTAACATTTACTAGCTGTGTGACTCTGGGCAAGTCACTTAACCCTTCTTGTCTTTAAAAGTTTTTTTTAAAAAGGAAATTCAAGTGGAAAGATGAGTTCAGATTTGAACATAATAAGTTCAAAGTGTCTTTGGGATATGCAGTTTGAGATGTCTAATACGCAGTTGAAAAGAGAAAGCTGTAGGTCAGCAAAGAGATTACAGCTGTGTAAGTAGATCTGAATCATTAGCATAGTAATGAAAAAAATGAATCCATGGGAACTGATGAGATCAAATGAAATATTATAGAGAAAGAAACGAAGTCAGCTGAGCACTATGCAGAGCCCTGCAGATCTCTCATCTTTAGCAGACATGATTTAGATTAGCCTCCAGCAAAGGAGATTAAAAAGTGATCATATAGGTAGGAGGAGAACTGGCATGTAGTGGTAATGTCACAGGAACCTGGAGAGAAGGAATATCAAGAAGTGTGTTATTTATAGTGCCAAAGGCATTTCTCTGTAGAGAAGATGGGGAAAAAAGGCCATTAGATCTAGCAATTAAAAGGTCATTGGTACCTTTGAAGAGAGTTTGAATGATGAGGTCTGACATAAGATTGTAGGGAGAGAAGATTTTGAGAGGAAAAGAAGTGGAAGTATTCATGATATTTATGCCTTCTCAAGAAATTAAGCCACAAAAGGAAGAAGACATATGGGACCAGAGTTAATAGGGATGAAAAGATCAAGAGGTTTTTTGAGTTTGAGGGGAATAGGAGCAAAATCAGTGGGTGGTAGAAATAATATAAAGGCAAGATCAGTAATAGAATAAGAGTATAAGGAATTTGAGAGAAGAGTGTAGAGTTGAATTCATTCACCAAGGGGTTAAGATGGGGAAAGGAAGCAAGGTGCAGAGGTCATTATCTAGGAGAAGTGAGGGGTTGAGGAATGAGAGGGCTCAGAAGAAATGAGAGATTCCAAGGGAGAAGGAGAAGTAGAATAGCACATTATGATGAAATAAAGAAATTTCAGAAATCATAACCATGAAAAATAGTAGATGGAAAGATTAAGATTATTACAATTTTTCTGTGTAACTGAAATTGGTTAGAAAGTTAGGCCATGTGAAATGAATAAGTTGAGGAACTGCGAAGTTAGGATGGTTGAGAGAATATCAATATATATGTTGAGGTCCTCTAATGTGAGGGCAGCTGTTGGGGAAACTCCAGGCACTGAATTTTAAAAAGAAGGGAATTTTAAAGCAGAAGGTATCAAAATTTTGACTGGGTTTAAATATGGATTGGCGAATCTCAAAGGAGGAGACTGGTAGGGGAATTGGGGAGCATGGAGTATTTTTATTCCTCACCTCAACCAGTGAATTGGAGGAATGAATGAATGAAACCAGTGAATGGTTTCAGTGCTGGAAAGAGTGGCCAAGAAAGTAATGTCATTAGAAGGGAGCCAAATCTTTGTGATAGTCAGAAGATGAAAGAGTGGGAAAGGAAAGTATTTAAAATAAACATGTTTGTTAACAATTAAGCAAGTACTGGGAATACTGGGGATAGCTTTAGAATGAGAATTTTGAGGAACTTTGGTTGAGGGGAATTGGAACTAGGATTTGGGAAGGAGGGGAGGCAGGGGAAAAAAAAAAAACCTGAATAATGACATCCTGGGATTCAACATCAATGAGTTGGAGAAGGTTTGACTGGGTGGGAATTTATTTGGCTTTCAGGAAAGAATTCAGGTAAGTTATCAACATCTCTCAGGTTTTAGCCTAAGGGTGAGTTCTCTCACTTAGGCAGTTCTGGTGAGGGGACCATTTGAAATAGGAGCTAAAGAATGGCATTTCACCCTTTCTCCTAAATGACTTTTCTTTCCTTAATTCAAAGGCATAGTGTGAGATGAAATGGTGTTTTTCCACTTTCCCAGCAAGGCTGGGAGACCTAACACAATGCAGTAACATTTTTCCTTTTACTTGGAAGATAGGAGATTTGTTAGGGTTCCATAGGATGATGTTTCTTTACTTCCCCAAGAAGATAGGAAAACAGGATGATTCCTAAAGAAGGAAACCTGGTGTGATGTAATGGCATTTCCTTACTCCAAAGGCTAGAGAGACTGGTGTACAATGGAATAATGTTTCTTCATTTCCCCAGGTAGGCTGGAAGCCAGACTGGAGATGGGAATGGCCCTTCTTTTCTTTCCTTCAGAAGGCAGGAGATTTGGGAAGTTAAGGTACCAGCCCACACAGGGTATATGCCAGAAACAGTACTTGAATCAGTATGTTATTGATGCCAAAGCTAGTTCACACATAATCTAGCAACAATGACAATAACAATATCTAGCATAAAGTTTTCAGATATTTCATTTTATCCTCATAATAATCCTGTAAAATAGGTACCCATTTTATAGATGAGGAAACAGTGCTTAAGTAATTTTTCTGTTAAATAAACAACTAGTAAGATAGTCAGGAAATCCCAACAAAATAACTTTTGAACAACAGTTTTGTCCTTTAATCAAAGGATAGTTTTGAACTTACTAGTCTCTTAAACCTGCCTCCAATCCCTATACTTTTTTATCTTCAATGAGTTATTCTTCCTGCTCCTCAGTTTTCTCAGGATAACTGAGGGTAGTTGTCAGTGATTCCTTCAGTCTAGTCTAGTTTCAACCATGCAATCAGAAACTTATATAGACTTTCCCTGAGCTTCTCCTGTTTTCATGTGCTGTGAGTCACTTATAGAATCCAACTTCTTATGTGCCAGACCAAAATTTGATGGGTACGTTTTTTTAAAAATCTCAGAGTTATTTTTCTAGGATAAACAGAATGCCCTGGGAACACTGGGGATGAAGTCTGGCCAGGAGTCACATGCATAGATCCAGGGCAGACTTAGGAAGGAACTGGTGCAAAGGAGTACTTTCTGGGGAACTAGAGAAACACCATCCCTTCTTACATCATGCCTGACTTAAATCAGGGTAAAGAGAAGTTATACTTAGGTGTTGTCCAAACTGAATTAATCAGGGCAAGAATCCCAGACCTAAAACTACAATCTTGTTTTCTGAGCAAGCAAAGTTTCCCTCATGGTTGATATTAAGACCAACAGCAAACAAGCTAAAAGAATCACTTTTTATGGTGGCAGGGACCCTCAAAATAAAAACAAAAAAACCCAGAAGCCTCCCTACATATCTACAAAGTTACAGAGAAAAAGACAGCTTGGGCACAAACCCAACTAAAATTCATGGAAGATATGAAACAAATAAGTTTTCTAAAAATGTTTATCAATAAAATGTGAGATCTAGAGGAAAAAATTATAAAGGAAATGAGAGCAATGGAAGAAAGAATTGGAAAAGGATTAATAGTTTGGCTCAAGAGGTTGAAAATTGAATGGACAACATAGAAACCAATAATTCCCATGAGGCAAGAAATATTAAAATAAAATCAAAAGACTGAAAAACTAGAATAAAATTTTAAAAAAATAAAAGGCATTTCATAGCAAAAATTTATTTTTACTTTGAAAAAAAAGATTATGGAAAAAATTTAAGAATTACTGGACCACTTGAAAACTGACACCCTCTCTCCCCACCACCTATGTGCCCAGAAATGATATTTCAAGAAATCTTAAAAGAAAACTGCCCAGATCTCTTAGAACTAAAAGGTATAATGGAAAACTAGAAAGAATCTACTTGTCACTTCCTGAAAGAAATCCCCAAATAAAAACTCCTGAGAATATGATATCCAGAGTCCAGAGCTTTCAGGCCAAAGGGAAAAAAAAAAATACTGCAAGCAATTAGATAAGTTTGAGTACTGAGAAACCACAGCCAGGATTACATGATTTAGCATCCTCCACTGTTAAGAGGCAGAGTATGATATTCCAAAAGGCAAAGAATATAAACTTACAGCTAAGAATAACTTACTAGAAAAACTTAGTATAATCTTGTAGGATGAAAGTGGATTTTTAATGAAATAGAAGACTTCCAGTTATTCTTGATGAAAAGAATAGAACTATCTTTAAAACTTTGAAGTTTTTAAACAAGAGTTAAGAGAAACATTTTTCCCCTTTTTGATCTGATTTTTCTTTTTTCTTTTTTTATTTGCAAAACATATGTATGGGTAATTCTGCAACATTAACCCTTACAAAGCTTTCTGTTACAAATTTTTCCCCCCTACTCCCCATCCCTCCCCTAGATGGCAGGATATCCACTACATGTTAATTATGTTAAAATACTTGACAAATCAAATACACATACACACACACACACACACACACACACACACACACACAGTTCCACACATCATTGTTGTGCAAGAAAAATCGTATCTACAAGAAAGAAAAATCAGATAAAGGCAACACAATGCAAGCAAATTTGATCTGATTTTTCTTATGCATCATTTTTCTGTTCAGCTATGTATATGTAAATATCTATTCTATTTAATGTGTCAAGATCAGAATGAAAATTAGAATTTAAAACAAAATAAAAAATTTCACAGTTTTAGTCCTGGCTCCCAACTCTATATAAATAAATGCAAATTGTCTTCAATCACTTAGCCCCAAAACTTTCAGGTATACAGGTATGCATGTATGTATCTTTGTATCATTTAAATCTTTCTCTGTGTGTGTTTTTCTCTTTGAACTGTGAATACTTTCATGAGCAAGGAGTTATCTTTTTCTCTCTCTGCCCCTCTTTTTACTATGACTAGTCCAAAGATTTGTATATGAAAGATAGCTAAAGTAGTAAGAACTTATCAATAACTTCAAGAACTGTTGAAAAATAATTAATCTTATGTTGACTTATGTTTATATAATATTTCAATTAAAGCATTCTGATGTTTCTCAAAACTGCTATTCTATGAATTCTGGATTCTCTGCTTGAAAAGAGACCTCAAGAAAAAATTTCAGTTCTAATGGTATTTTCCTATTTCACATTAATATTAAATGTTAAATCATGCATGCATCACATTTTATATTCTGTGCAATAATTTTTTCAATATGAAAATAGATTAATTTTCTCTATTTCATGCTAATATTTCCAAGATTCTCCTTTGGAGCAGATATTCAATAAAATCATAACTAGGATGAGGCAGCTGAGACTCCAGAGGAAAACTTCCTCCCCTTAGCAGTTCAGAAATTACCATCTTTGTGCTTTAAAATATTTTATAGGCCTGGGACTTCAGAAGGAAGGCAGGTATTGGGAGACTGAGTTGGGTTACAGACTAGTAGAATTTGGAGAAGGAGATGGGAATGGGCTACTTACTTCTGGAACAACTGTATCTATAATCATACTATCTCTCCTATGGACCCCCCACATCATTATTTTTTAAGAAGTATATCTGACTAGACTATTGGTCCAGGGACTCCTCGGGATGTGAACATTTGTATTGCTTGACTACAAATTTTGCAACTTGGGTTTTGTTTTTATTTTTTTGTTGTTGTTTTTCATTTTCAGGAGGGAAAGAAGTTGGTTGAAAATGTTATAGTTTTTTAAAGGAAAAAAAATTAAACCAATAATCTAAAGTTATTTGACAAACAATATATATAAAAATTAACATTTCTGGTCCCTATCATCCTTATGTATTATGAGGATTCTCACCTAAAAGAAGCAGAATGTATTTAATCTTCTTCCTCTGTAATCCTCTCTTTTAATATGAGTTCAGGTGTTTTTTTCATATTGTTTTCATTTCTATTATTTTAATTCAAGTCAAGTCAAATATTAAACACTAAGTATGCCAGCCACTTGTATTAAGCATTGGCGATACAAAAAAAAAAAAAAAAATGGCAAAAAACAATTCCCATTTCTCTTGGAATTCACAGCAGTGGTGGAGAGACAACATGAAAAACAACTGTGCTACAAATAGGGTATATACAAAATAAATTGGGGATAATTTTGTAATTATATAAATTGAGTTTGGTTGGAGCTTTTTGAGATTGGATTTGCCTTTCTCATCCAATATGAAAGTGAAATTGTCATTTCCAATCCAGTCTCTTGGGTTACGGAAATTTTGACATTCCCCATTTCCAACCAGGACCATTATACCTTTTCCCAGACAGACCGGTAGTCTCTTGTAAGGACTTGCCATATTGATACCAGATTCAAGTGATTCAAGCCCAGCCTTATGTGTATTGTTCTTCTGGTCCTATTTTCTTTCCATGTTTATGTAAGCCATCTTGTGTTTCTCTGAATTTTTCATTGTTTGTGGAGCAGTGATATCCTGTTATATTACATTCATTTACCCATATATTTGATTGGCAAAGTGTTGTAACATTTCTTTTCCTTCTTTCCTTCCTTCCCTCCTTCCTTATTTATTTATTTATTTATTTTTACTAGGTGTGTGTGTGTGGAGGGGTACAACTGGGGTTAAGTGACTTGCCCGGAGTCACACAGCTAGGAAATGTTAAGTGTTTGAGGCCAGATTTGATTGCAAATTCTCCTGATTTTAGGACTAGTGCTCTATCTACTGCATTGCCTAATTGTCCACAAATAAAGATAGAGAAATGGTCTTTGCAATAAACAGTTCTCGTAGACATTTATGCAGAAAATACATGATCATATTGGGTTCATAACTGATCAGTTGTTTGAGGTCATTTTGTTATATTTCAGGACATTTTGTTCTGGATCAAGAAGAAGAGACAGAGACTTTAGTCTCTCATTGGTGTCAGGAAACAGGGGCTACACTTTGCTGTGGAGCTTACTTTAGTCAGAAAACTTGGCCCATGTACTCCTTATTCTTCAAAAGGAACCTGATGAGTCTATGCAACTACTGAAGGGAGTGAGATCACAGAATGTGGAGATACATTTGAAAAAGCAGTTAGTAATATGAGAATGACACAAATCCAAGTGACGAAAGCTGAATATATATCTAGTTCACAAACAGAAATAAACAATAAGTTCATGTAATAAGTAAAAATTCTGATATACCAGAGCACAGTGAACAAATATACATACTGTGAAAGAAAATGACTTAAAATTCCTCAGAGAATTCTTCTGAAATTCTAATTCCAACCTACTAGTGAAGAAAGGAAGGAAGGAGGGAATGGGTTGAGAGATGGGCAATGCATGAAACTCCAAAATGGCTCAAAAGAGTATTGAAACTATTAAAGAGAACATATTAGATAAGAAACTGGATCAAAAAATTAGTTCTTAAAACTGAATTTAAAAACAACAGAACAAAAAAAGTATGGAAAAAAATTTAGTAGGAAAAGAAATGCATGACTTTTTTTTTAAAGCTTTTTATTTGTATAACATATGTATGGGTAGTTCCCCAACATTGATCTTTACAAAGCTTTCCATTACAAATTTTACCCCCAGCCCCCTCCCCTCCCCCAGATGGCAGGAAGTCCACTACATGTTAATAATGTTGAAATGCTTGACAAGTTATGCAAGAAAAATCGTATCTACAAGAAAAAAAAAAGAATCAGAGAAAGGCAACACAATGCAAGCAAATGTCAATAGAGATCATGAAAATGTTACGTTGTGGTCCATATTTCATATCTCTCTCTCTAGGTGTATATGGTTTTGTTCAGTGAACAATTGGAACTGGTTTGAGACAATTCTTTGTTGCAGAGAGCCATGTCCATCAGAATTGATCATCATGTAATACTGTTGTTGCTGTGTATGATGATCTCCTGGTTCTGCTCGTTTCACTCAGCATCAGTTCATGCAATGACTTCTTTTTTTAATTAAAATTTTATTGATATCTTTGTTTTTACATTACAAAAATTTCTACCAGTATCTATTCCCCCTCCCATCTAGCAAAAGATTTTTTGTTTTGTTTTTGTTTTTGTTTTTTTTAGTTTTATTTTTAATTTTTTTATTAAAACTTTTTATTTGCAAAACATATGTATGAGTAATTCTTCAACATTAACCCTTACAAAGCTTTCTGTTACAGATTTTTCCCCCCTACTCCCCACTCCTCCCCTAGATGGCAGGCTATCTGCTACATGTTAATTATGTTAAAATACTTGACAAATCGAATATATGTATACATATTTCCACACTTATCATTTTTGTGCAAGAGAAATCGTATCTATACAAAAGACATATCAGATAAAGGAAACACAATGCAAGCAAATATCAATAGAGAGCATGAAAATGTTATGTTGTGATCCACATTTCACATCCCTCTCTCTGAGTGAGAACTAAACAATTGGAAGTAGTTTGAAACATTTCATTGTTGAAGAGAGTCATGTCCATTAGAGTTGATCATCATATAGTGCTGTTGTTGTTGCCGTGTATAATGATCTCCTGGTTCTGCTCATTTCACTCAGCATCAGTTCATGCAAGTCTCTCCAGGCTTCTCTAAAATCATCCTGCTGGTCATTTCAATATTCCATGACATTCATATATTTGTTCAGCCATTCTCCAATTGATGGGCATCCATTCAGTTTCCAGTTTATAGCCACTACAAAAAGGGCTGCCACAAACATTCTTAGCAAAAAATTTTTAAAGAAAAAGAGAGAATTAAGCCAGCAGGACAGATCAGTACAGTGAAAATGTCTAAAAGCATAGGCAATGTCCCACATCCATGGACTTCCCACTCTGCAAGGGAGAGGAATCTCTGTACTTATATCTCTGCTTTGAGGCCATGCTTATTTCTTGTAATTTTGTTGTATTCACTTTTGATTGCTCTGTGTTTTTGGTTCTTTCCATTTATATTATTAAAGTCATGCTATATATTGTTTTCTGTATTCTGCTTACTTTACTGCATCTGTTCATGGAAATCTTTTCATGCTTCTCTTTATTATTCATACTCATCATTTCGTAAAGTACAGTAGTGGTGTATTATATTTCTATACAGCAATTTGTTTAGCCATTGCCCAGTTGAAAGACACCTACTTTGTTTCCAGTTCTTTACTACTACAAAAAAATGTTGCTATAAATATTTTGATGGACGGTATCAATAACAATTGAATGACTAAGCATAATAGAGAACTTTTTTGGTTTGTTTTTGTTTGTTTTTGTTTGTTTGTTTTGCTGAGGCAATTGGGATTAAGTGACTTGACTAGGGTCACCCAGCTAGGAAGTGTTAAGTGTCTGAGGTGAGATTTGAACTCAAATCCTCCTGACAGGGCTGGTGCTCTTTCCACTGTGCCACTTAGCTGCCTCGAGAAAACTTTTTTAAAATAGCATTTATTGGGGCAGCTAGGTGGCGCAGTGGATAGAGCACCAGCCCTGAAGTCAGGAGGACCTGAGTTCAAATTTGATCTCAGACACATAACAGCTGTGTGACCCTGAGCAAGTCACTTAACCCCAATTGCCTCAGCAAAAAAAAAAAAAAATAGCATTTATTTTTCCCCCAATTACAGGTAAAAATAATTGACATTTGTTGAATTCTTTTTTTAAGTATTGAGATCCAAATTCTCTTCTCTTTCTCTCCTATCCCTTCCTGGAGATGGTAAACAATATTATATAGATTGTATATGTGCAGTTATTGAAATAGTTTTATATTTGTCATTTTTAGAAGAAAACAATTTTTTTTAAAGTGAAAACTTGCATACTTTAGTCTGTATTTAGACACCATTGGTTCTTTTTCTGGAGACAGCATTTTTCATCATGAATCCTTTGAAGTTCTTTTGGATCATAATATTGCTGATATTAGCTAACTCATTCACAGTTGTTCATCTTACAGTATTGCTGTTACTATGTAAAATGTTCTTTGGATTCTGCTCACTTCCTTTGCATCAGTTCATGTAATCATCCTGTTCACCATTTCTTGTAGCACAACAATAGCACAGAGATAATTTAAGCCATTGGTTTCCCAGAAGAGTGCAATCATGAAACCTGTATATCATATTATAGGGAAAAAATGCAAGAAAACTTTCAAAAGCTTCTTAAGATAGACAAATCAACAAGAATATGTTAAATATTTTCTATGTGACAAGCACTATGCTAAGAAGAAAGAAATAAAAATAGTTCCTGATCTTAAAAACTCATATTTTGAAAGGTACTTGTATGACAAATTGAAGATTATCTCAGAGGAAAAGCAGTAAGTGGGTTGAGGAAAATAAGATAGGGGATACTAGACCAAGAATGGCCTATTGCAGAAAATAAGATCTTAGTAGAGGTTGAAGAAAGCCAAGGAAGCCAAGAGTTGGAGACAAGGAAAAACACTCCAGTTATGTATCATTATAGTCAGTAAAAAGGTTTAATTAAAAAATGAGGTGCTATATGTCAATATCACTGAATCATAGAAATTTGAAAATGGAAAAGGAAGACAGAAAAGATGGGAAGGGGCCAGGGTTTGAAGAACTTCAAAAGCCAAAAGATTTTATATTTGATGTTGATGGTAATGGGGAGCCCTTGGAGTTTTTTGAGTTAGAAGAGTGATATGATCAGACCTTTATTTTAGGAAGATCATTTTAGGCAGCTGGGTTAAAAAAATGGACTAGAGTAGTGGGGAGAAATTTGAGGCAAGGATTCTAACCCAAAAATTATTGCAATAGTTCAGGAATAAGATGATGAGGGTTTTATCACAGTGGTGGCTATGTGAATGGAGGAATGGGATGAATTTGAAAATTTTTGCAGAAGTTGAAAGAAAGTAGGATCTGATAGCAGTTTGGATATGTGGAGTAAGTACAAGCAAGAAGTCAAAGATGATACCTAGATGAGGAAAAGAAGGACAAGTGTCTTTGAATTTGACAAGAAAATAATAGATAAGGGAAATTAATTAGTGAAGAAATGATGATGGGAGAATTCTGTTGGAGAAAGTGAAATGGAGTTGGGATCAAGGCTATATATGTAGACGAGTTTGTCTTGGCAAAGGAGAAATTTTTCTTCTTGTGACAAGTAAAGGAGGAGATGAAAGGAAAAGATAGATGAAATGAGGAAAGGAAAAGAGAAATTCTTGGTGATGGCCTCAGTTTTTTCTGGGTTTTTCTTTTTTGTATGAGGCAAGACTTTCCGCTAAGGGATTGGGGAAAGAGGATGCCATGATAGGTTTGAAGAGATGGAAAGGTATGGAAAAGCAGTTGTAGTTAGCAGGTTAGTGATTGATTTATGGAGCTGTAAAAGAATTGTCTTTCCTTACTGAGAGCCTAATTGGGATTAGGTATTATAAAATTGTGATGGACTGAATGAATCCAAAAGATAGTTACTGAATGAGAGTGGTACAGGGAGAGCCTGGAAGTGGCAATAATGGTAAGTTAGGATGTTTGAGTAAAAGTGTAACCAGAATGTAGGGTCAAAATAGAAGAGTAGTAGATAACAACTTTTATCTCCCAACAAATCTCCATAAAGAGCTAGTAAACATACTAGACCTAATTCTGATCTGGAAAGCTCCCCCCCCCAAAAAAAAAAAAGTCATAGTGATGGTTTTTTCAGCCCAAGACAGTGTAGAGAGAAAAAGACAAGAAAGAAAGATCTACAGACTAGGATGCAGTTTGACCAGGAGTGTGCTGGATGCGCTACTGCTTACAAATTGAAGGAGAATCATGACTAAGGCAAAAAACACCTTGTCAAGAAGAGACCCCAGTTAATTAGTGCAGGGTGTAGTAAAGAGGTTCCATCTGGTAATTAGGTCATCCACTATTCAATTCCCAAAAGAGTGATTGTTAGACAGGTTAGTCACTTTGAACATGCAGAGCCTCTCACTGAACATGTCTAAGTTCAGCAGTGATCCACTTATTGAAATTACCAACTAGAGACAAACTGACATATCCAAACCTGGATGAGGAACTTAAAGAGCTTTGACCAGGAAGACAGTGAGCAGACTTCTCCCCAATCACATCACTTTGAGAAGACTGGAAATTGCAGGTCCCCAGCCTGATTTATGTAAGAGCACAGAAAAAACTCAATTCATACATTCCTCCTGAAAGTATGAAGTCTTATATTAATATACAACCTGAAAAAGGCAGAAAGATTGAAAAAACAAAAAACTTATCCCACTCTTCAGAACCATACTAGTGACTGGAAAAGCTCAAGATACAAACCTAGAAAAAGATAAAACATCTACAGGCAAAGCCTCAAAGAAAAACACAGCTTTGATTGAAGTCCAACCAGAATTCCTAGGAGAGGTAAAGCAAGTGGTTTTGAGTTTGTTTTTTTAAGAACTAAAAAGTAATTTTTATGGTGAGCAGGATGGTTTCAGAAAGGCCTGGAAAGACTTAAATGAATTGATGCTGAAAGAATGAACAGAACCAAGAGAAGATTATGTAACAAAATTATGTGATAATAAACTAATGGACTTGGTTCTTTTCAACAGTATAGTGATTCAAGGCAATTCCAATGTACTTGTGATATAAACACATCCAGAGAAAGAACTGTGGTGACTAAATGTGGATCAAAACATATTTTCACCTTTTTAAATTGTTACTGTTTGTTTTTCCTTTCTAGTGTTTTTTCCCTTTCGATATGATTTCTTTTTGTACAACATGACATATTTAGAATTTAGAAAATATGTTTAGAAGAATTGCACATGTTTAACCTATATCAAATTGTTTCCTGTCTTGGGGAGGAGGGAGAAAATTTTGAAATACAAGGTTTTGCAAAGGTGAATGTGGAAAAGTATCTTTGCATGCATTTGGAAAAATAAAATACTATTAAAAACCTTTTATTTAAAAGTGATTTTAAAAACTAAATGAGAGGAATGGAACCAAGATGGCAGAGAGAAGACACATCTTTTTCTGAACTCTCCCCACAACCCTCACATTAACAACAAATCCAGCCTCTGAACTGGTTTTGAAGTGACAGAACCCACAAATATCAGGAATGTAACAAATTACCAGCAGAAGATAATTTCGAAGATCTCCAGAAAAAGTCTGTTTTAATTGGTCACAGAGGGAGGTGGGCCAAGTGTAGGCAGGCCAAGTACAGACACTGAGTGCAGGCAGCACATAGTCCTGGGGTGGTGTGGACTCCTTGCAAGAGAATCTACCAGGAAGAATCTATACTACTGTTGGTAATTCAGCCCTGGTTGCAAGCCAGTGGCTCAGCAAAGCAATTATAAGACATCCAACACAAATACAAAAGGCAAATAGTGAACCCCTAAACACCAGAATTTCACAGGACCTGGCCACGTCCACGCAGTACCAGAAGTTAGTCAGCACTGACCCAGTGTAGCCACTGCTGCTTATAGAGGAAGCTTGAACAATCTCCCTCTTGCCTTAAAAGCAGACCTCAACTTTTTTTTAAAAATGAGCAAATGAGCAAAAAGAATTCTGACCATAGTTTTTACAATGAAAGAAAAGAACAGATTTCAAACCCTGAGGTCATTAAAAGCAGATCATCTCCAAATGAAACCCCAAACGGTGATAGGAATTGGTCCCCATCTCATAAGGCTCTCTTGGAAGAAATTAAAAAGGATCTTAAAAGAAAGTTAGAAAAAAAATGGGGAAAGGAAATAAAAACCAAATGAGCATTAAATGAAAAAAAATGGGACAAGAAATAAGAGCTATGGAAGGAAGCTATGATAAAAGAATTAATAATTTGGAACAAGAGGTACAAAATCTTTTCCAAGCAATGAAAAACTCTCTGAAAATTAGAATGTATTAAATAGAAGCTAATGAATGGTGGCAGCTAAGTGGCACAGTGGATAGAACATTGGCCCTGGAGTTTGGAAGACCTTAATGCAAATCCATCCTCAAAAACTTGACACTTATTAGCTGTGTGACCCTAGACAAGTCACTTAATCCTGATTACTACACACACACACACAAACACACACACACACACACAAACGAAAATGCTAATGAATGTATGAGACATCAAGAAATATTATAACATAGTCAGAAGATTGAAAAAAAAAAGAAGAAAATGTGGGTTATAACTCAGAAAAAATTGTCCTCAGAAAGAGATTGAGAAGAGAATTTAAAAATCATATGACTACCTGAGAAAGATCATCATCAACAATTACAACAACAGATACCCTAGATATTATATTTCAAGAAATTGTAAAAGAAAACTGCCCATTTCTTTTAGAACCAAAGGACAAAGTAGAAATAGTTAGAATCCCCACAGATTACTTTTTTTTGGGGGGGGGGATGGAGAGAAAAGAAAAAGAAAACTCCCAGAAATATTATACTCAAAATCTAGTATCTTTTCAAAGACAAAATACTGCAAAGAGTTAGAAAAAGAGCATTCAGGGACCGAGGAGCCAATCAGGAAAGGAAGAAAAAGAAGCATTTATTCAGTATCTACTGTGTTCTAAGCACAATGGTAAGTGCTTTTATAAATACCTCATTTGATCCTTACAACAGTTTCATGAGGGTTAGAACGCTTATTTCTATTTTACAGTTGAATAATGAACTGAAGCAAAAAAAAAAAAAGTATAAGTGATTTACCCACAGTCACATAACTAAGTAAGTATATGAGGTCAGATTTGAACTCATGTCTTTATTTCCAGGGCCAGTGCTTTATTCCACTGTAACTACTTTGTTGGAAAATGATGCAAAACTTAGCAGCCATTACCATGTGGAGACTCTGGAATATGATATTCTAGAAGACAATAAAGGCTTATAACAAAAAATAACTTACATGGGAAAACTGAGAATAATTGTTTAGGGGGAAAATTAATCTTTAATGAAATAGGCTTCCCAGCATTCCTGATGTAATTAAGTAGAAAATTTGACACACACACAGAGAAACATAAAGATAAATATGAGTAAACAAACATAAAGTATTAAACAAGGTTCTACCTTTTTAGTCTTTTTTTTTTTTTTTGCTGAGGCAGTTGTGATTAAGTGACTTGCCCAGGGTCATATAGCCAGGAAGTGTTAAGTGTCTCAGTCCAGATTTGAACTCAGGTTCTCCTGACTTCAGGGCTGGTGTTCTATCCACTACACCAACTAGCTGCCCCCTTCTTATAATCTTATATGGGGAGGTAATATATATAGCCCTTCAGAACTCTTGTCATCATCAAAGTCATAGAGGGAATCTGGAGAAGACAGAGTGAAGCTGTCATGTTCTGATGATCTCAAAAGAATGGAAAGAGAGAGGAAGAATGGAGGAATTTATCACACATAAATGTAGCAAATACAACTAGGAGTAGGGAATGTGGTAGGGGACAGATCAAGTAGTTAAAGTAGGGTAGAATATACCTACACACAGTTAAGTACAGAAACCACATCTTACCCAACAGGAAAACAAGGAGGGAAAGTGTTTAGTGAAATGGAAAGAATAAATGGGAAGGCAGATAGGTGTGTGTGTGTGTGTGTGTGTGTGTGTGTGTGTGTGTGTGTGTGTGTAGATTGGAAATTAATCAAAAACAAAGCATATTCTTAAAAGTGGGAGCAGAAACCAGAAAAAAATATAAAAGAATAAGATGGATTAATATAATTAAATCAGAACTTTAAATGTAGATGAGAAGAACTCACTCATAAAATGAAAGAGAGTAGCTGAATGGAATAGAAACCAGAATCTTAACACTGTTATATACAAAAACCATACTTGAAACAGAAAGCTATATATGGAGTATGTAGGGGCTAGAGTAGAATTTATTATGCTTCAACTTAAGTCATAAAAGTAAGGATAATCATGATCTCAGACACAGTAACAGCAAAAATGGAGATGGGGAAGAAAAGGAAATAAGCATTTATATGGTACCTATTTTGTGCCAAGCCATGTGTTAAGTAAGCACTTTTACAAATACTACCTTACTTGATCTTCCAATCCTGCAAAATTGTTTTTGCCATTATTGTTGCTGGTCAGTTTTCAGTCATGTCCAACTCTTCATGACCCCTTTTGGAGTTTTCTTGGAAAATATATTGAAATGTTTTGCCATTTCCTTCACCAGCTCATTTTATAGATGAGGAAACTTGAAGCAGATAGGGTTAAATTATTTGCCCAGGGTTACATAGCTAGTATATGTCTGTGGCCAGATTTAACTCAGGAAGATTAGTCTTCATGATTACAGGCCTCACATGCTATCCACTACACTATCCATACGCTATTTTTTTTTTCATTTATCGATGTCCAAATAGAATAATTTGAAGAGACAAATAGAGGAATTAAATTTTCCTAAAAAGGTACCATAGAAAGTGAATTATTATAAATACTAAACATATGTGCACCAAATAGCATAACATGTAAATTCTTAAAAGAAAAGCTACATTAGATTCAGGAATAGTGAAGTTCTTATGGAGAGACCTCAATTTGCCTCTCTGACTGGATGAATTTAACACATAATATTTAATGATAAAAAAATTAAGAACCTGAATAGAATTTTAGAAATGTTAAGATATAAGAACAGACCTCTGGAGAATATTGATGGGAGTAGAATGGTGTTTTTCAGCTGGGCATAGTGTCTTGACAAAAACTGATCACACAAATACAGAAAAGTTGAAATATTAAATGCATCTTCTACCTAACATACTGCATAATCCATAAAGGGCCTTTCATGCAAAGATTAAAAACTAAAATAAAACTAAATAACAATCCTAAAGAATAGGTAGTTTATAACAATACCACTACTAGACATGAATCCCAAAAGAGATTTTTAAAAAAGAACCCATATATATAAAAATATAGCAGGTCTTTGATCAGGGCAAAGAATTCGAAATTGAGGGGATGCCTATCATTTGGGGAATGGCTGAATAAATTGTGTTACGGGATTATGAAGGAATATTATTGTTCCATAGGAAATGATGAGCAGCATACTATCAGGAAAAATAAAACTGGAACGTTCTCCATGAGCTCAAGCAAAGTGAAATGTATTGTGTGCATAGTTGTAGCAAAGTTGTGGGATGATCAGCTGTGAATGGCTTTGCTATTCTCAGCAATACAATGATCCAAGACTATTCTACAGGACTTAGAATGAAAAATGCTATCCATACCCAGAGAAAGAACTGATTTTCTAAATACAGACTGAAGCATACTTTTTTAAAACTTTCTATTTTTTCCTTGAGGATTTTTTTGGGGGAGGGGGCAGAGTAGAGATCTGTGTTTTCTTTTGCAGCATGACTTTTATGGAAATGTTTTACATAACATCACATGGGCCTTCTCAATGAGGGAGATAGAAGAGGGAGAATCTGGAACTCAAAGTTTAAAAAAAACAAATGTAAAAAAAAGTTGTTTTATATGTAGCTGGGGAAAATAGAATATTTAAAGAAAAAATAGATTAGATGTGTTAAAGAACAAGTCATAAAAAGTCATTGTTAAAGATAGTGACAGTAATAACATTGCTAAAATTTTAGAGATGTAGCCACAACAGTATTTAGGGAGAAAACATCTTTAAATAATTTAATCAATAAAAGAAAGAGCAATTCAATAAAAGGGTCATGCAACTAAAAAAAAAAAACTAGATAACCAATAAATTATACTCTCCCAACTAAATATCAAAACAGACATTCTGAAAATAAAAGGAGAGGTTGATATTTGAAAGAAAAAAAATTAATGAAACTAGGAACTATTTTTGTTGGTGGGTGGAACAATAAAATAGAAAGCCATTAAGTTAATTTAATTTTTTAGACATTACAAATTACCAGCATCAAAAATGAAAAAGGTGAATTTGTAACCAATTAATAAGAAATATAGGAGTATTTACAAAGTTACCAATTGCCCAGATTGATAGAATAAGAAATAGAATATTTAAATGATCTTAGAAGAAGGGATTGAACAAGGCACAAATGATATCAGAATGCTGGGGAAAACTCAGGACAAGATGGGTTTACAAACAAATTCTGCCAAACATTTAAAGAACATTTACTTCCCATACTATATGTGCAATTTGGAGCAGGGAGAGGGAATAGGAAAAGAAGGGGTACTACCAATCTTAATTTCTAAATCAGGAAGAATCAAAACAGAGATAGACCAGTATATCTAATGAATATCAATGTAAAAATCTTCAATAAAATATTGGCAATTAGTATTGGATCACAAAGAACATGCACTTTGACAGTGATGGCCGAGCTATCCTGTTTTGACTAGAAATGTGAGACTGGTTAAATATTAGGAAAATTGTGAATGTTAATAACAAAACCAAAAATTATATTTCAATAAATATGTTACATCTATGGATATATAGATATAGAAAGGACTTAAGAGCAGATGCATCAACCATTTCTATTAAAAACACTAGAAAACATAGGAATGAATGGAGCTTTCTGAAGAGCAGAACCAGAACAATTTATACAGTAACAATAATTTTTTCCTCAAAAATACTTTGTTTTTACAAATACATGTAAAGATAGTTTTGAACATTTTTCTAAGACTTTGTGTTCCAAATTTTTCTCTCTCCCTCCTTTGACTCCTCACCCTTTCCAAGCCAGCAAGCAATTTAATACTGGTTAAACATGTGCAATCCTTTTAAACATATTTGCATATTTGTCATGTTGTCCAAGAAAAATCAGACAAGGAAAAAACATGAAGCAAGAAAAAGCAAACACCCAGCAGCAAAGGTAAAAATGCTATTCTCGATCCACATTCATTCTTTATCTTTCATTCTCTGGATGTGGATGGCATTTTTCTTCCCAGGTCTATTGGAATTGTCCTAGATCACTGCATTGCTGAGAAGAGCTAAGTCTATCATAGTTGATCGTTCCATAATTCTTCTGTTACTGAGTACAGTGTTCTGGTTCTGCTCACTTTATTCAGCATCATTTAAGTCTTTCCACGCTTTACTGAAATTGGCCTGCTCATCATTTCTTACAGAACAATGAAATTTTGTGACATTCATATATCATAATTTATTCAGCCATTCCCCAATTAATCACCACAGAAAGGGCTGCTACAAACATTTTTGCACATGTGGGTCCTTTACCCTCCTTTATGATCTCTTTGGGTTATCTACCCAGTAGAGACTCTGTTAGATCAAAGGATATAAACAGTTTTATAGCCCTTTCGGCATAGTTCCAAATTGCTCTCCAGAAGTTTTAGATCATTTCACAACTACACCAAAAGTGCATTAGTGTCCCAGTTTTCCACATCCCCTCAACATTCATCATTATCTTTTCCTGCCATCTTAGCCAATCTGAGAGGTGTGAAGTGGTATCTCAGAGTTGTCTTAATTTACATTTCTCTAATAATAATGATTTAGAGTATTTTTTCATATTTCTATAAATGACTTTAATTTCTTCATCAGAAAATTGTCTGTTAATATCCTTTGACCATTTATCCATTGGTAAATGACTTACATTCTTATAAATTTGACTTAGTTTTCTATAGTTTAGAAGTGAGGTCTTCATTACAACTACTGACTATAAAAATTGTTTCCCATCTTTCTGTTTCCTTTCTAATCTTGGCTATATTGGTTTTGTTTGTGTAAAATCTTTTAAATTTAATCATAATTATCCATTTTGCATTTCATAATGTTCTCTAATTCTTTTTTGGTCATAAATTCCTTCCATTTTCACAGGTCCGACAAGTAGACTATTTCTTACTCTACTAATTTGCTTATGGTATCAACTTTTATGTCTGAATTATGAACCCATCTTGACCTTATCTTAATATAGAATGTGAGATGTTGGACAGTGCCTAGTTTCTGTCATACTGTTTTCCAATTTTCTGAGTAATTTTTGTCAGATAGAGTCCTTATCCCAGAAGCTGGGGTCTTTTGGTTTATCAGTAATCATTAACTATTGTGTCTTGTGAACTTAACCTAATCCACTGATCCACTATTGCATTTCCTTTTTTTTTCTTTTTTCTTTTTTAATTTTATTAAAGCTTTTTATTTAAAAACATATGCACGGGTAATTTTTCAGTATTGACCCTTGTAAAACTTCCTGTTTCAAATTTTCCTCTTCTTCCCCCCACTCCCTCCCTTAGATAGCAAGTAGTCCAATACATGTTAAATATATTAAAATATATGATAAATCTAATATATGTATACAAATTTGTATACTTATTTTGCTGCACAAGAAAAATTGGATCAAGAAGGAAATAAACCTGAGAAAGAAAACAAAATGCAAGCAAACAACAATAGAAAGAGTGAAAATGCTATGCTATGGTCTATACTCAATTCCCACAATCCTCTCTCTGGATGTAGATGGCTCTCTTCATCACTGAACAATTGAAATTTGTTTGAATGATCTCGTTGTTGAAGAGAGTCACGTCGATAACAATTGATCATCATATAGTCTTGTTGCCGTGTACAATGATCTACTGGTTCTGCTCGTTTCACTCAGCATCAGTTCATGTAAGTTTCTCCAGGCTTCTCTGATACAACAGTATTACATGATGATCAATTCTGATGGACATGGCTCTCTGCAACAAAGAATTGTCTCAAACCAGTTCCAGTTGTTCACTGAAGAAAACCATATACACCCAGAGAGAGGGATATGAAATATGGACCACAACATAACATATTCATGATCTCTATTGATATTTGCTTGCGTGGTGTTGCCTTTCTCTGATTTTCTTTTTTTTTCTTGTACATAGGATTTTTCTTGCATAACTTGTCAAGTAATTCAACATTAACATGTCATGGACTTCCTGCCATTTAGGGGAGGGGAGGGGACTGGGCGTAACATTTGTAATGGAAAGCTTTGTAAAGATCAATGCTGGGGAACTATCCATACATATGTTATACAAATAAAAAGCTTTAATAAAAATAAAAATAAAAAAAGGGCTGCCACAAACATTTTTGCACATGTAACTCCTTTTCCCTCCTTTAAGATCTCTTTAATATCCAGTAGAAACACTGCTGGGTCAAAGGGTATGCACAGTTTGATAACTTTTTGAGCATAGTTCCAAATTGTTCTCCAAAATGGTTGGATCCCATTCTGGAGAGCAATTTGGAACTATGCTCAAAAAGTTACCAAACTATGCATACCCTTTGACCCAGCAGTGTTTCTATTGGGCTTATATCCCAAAGAAATCATGAGGGAAGGAAAGGGCCCCACATGTGCAAGAATGTTTGTGGCAGCTCTTTTTGTAGTGGCTAAAAAACTGGAAACTGAATGGATGCCCATCAATTGGAGAGTGGCTGAATAAATTATGGTATATGAATATTATAGAATATTATTGCTCTGTATGAAATGACCAGCAGGATGATTTCAGAGAGGCCTGGAGAGACTTGCATGAACTGATGCTCAGTGAAGTGAGCAGAACCAGGAGATCATTATTCAAGGCAACAACAATACTATATGAGGATCAGTTCTAATGGACATGACTCTCTTCAACAATGAAATGCTTCAAACCAGTTCCAATTGTTCAGTTGAAGAAAGCCATGTACACCCAGAGAGAGGGATGTGAAATGTGGACCACAACATAACATTTTCATGTTCTCTATTGATGTTTGCTTGCATTGTATTTCCTTTATCGGATTATTCTTTCTTGTGGATATGATTTCTCCTGCACAAAAAATGATGCAATAACTATACATATATTCGATTTCTTAAGTATTCTAACATAATTATCATATAGTGGATATCCTGCCATCTAGGGGAGAAAAATTTGTAACAGAAAGCTTTGTAAGGGTTAATGTTTAGGAATTACCCATACATATGTTTTGCAAATAAAAAGTATTAATAAAAAAATTAAATTAAATTAAAAAATGGTTGGATCCGTTCACAATCCCACCAGCAATGTATCAGTGTCCCGGTTTTCCCACATCCCCTCCAATATTCGTCATTATCTTTTCCTATCATCTTAGCCAATCTGACAGGTGTGTAGTGGTATCTCAGAGTTGTCTTAATTTGCATTTCTCTGATCAATAGTTATTTGGAGCATCTTTTCATATGACTAGAAACAGTTTTAATCTCATCATCTGAAAATTATCTGTTCATATTCTTTGACCATTTATCAGTTGGAGAATGGCATGATTTCTTATAAATTTGAGTCAGTTCTCTACTTATTTTAAAAATGAGACCTTTTCAATTCTGATGGACATAGTTCTCTTCAACAATGAGGTGATTCACATCTTTACATTCAAGGGTTCTGATAAAGGTCTCATCTCTAAAATATATAGAGAATTGTCTCATATTTATAAAAATTCAAGCCATTCTCCAATCAATAAATGGTCAAAGGATATGAACAGACAATTTTCAGAGGATGAAATTAACATTATTTATAGTCATATGAAAAGGTGCTCCAAATCACTGTTGATCAGAGAAATGCAAATCAAGACAACCCTGAGGTACCACTTCACACCTGTCAGATTGGCTAAAATGACAGGAAAAGTTAATGATGAATGTTGGAGGGGTTGTGGGAGGTCTGGGACACTGATGCATTGTTGGTGGAGCTGTGAACGGATACAGCCATTCTGGAGAACAATTTGGAGCTATGCTCAAAAAGTTATCAAACTGTGCATACCCTTTGACCCAGCAGCATTTCTATTGGGCTTATATCCCAAAGAAATCATAAAGAAAGGAAAAGGCCCCACATGTGCAAGAATGTTTGTGGCAGCCCTTTTTGTAGTGGCTAGAAACTGGAAATTGAATAGATGCCCTTCAATTGGAGAATGGCTGAATAAATTATGGTATATGAATATTATGGAATATTATTGTTCTGTAAGAAATGACCAGCAAGATGATTTCAGAGAGGCCTGGATAGACTTACATGAACTGATGCTGAGTGAAATGAGCAGAACCAGGAGATCATTATACACGGCAACAACAGTACTATATGATGATTAATTCTGATGGACATGGCTCTCTTCAACAATGTTATGTTTCAAACCACCTCCAATTGTTCACTGAAGAAAGCCATATACACCCAGAGAGAGGGATGCGAAATGTGGACCACAACATAACATTCTCATACTCCTTGATTGATGTTTGCTTACATTGTGTTTCCTTTATCTGATATATTGTTTGTGTAGATAAGATTTTTCTTGCACAACAATGATAAGTTTGGAAATATGTATACATATATTCGATTTGCCAATATTTTAACATAATTAACATGTAGTGGATATCCTGCCATCTAGGGGAGGGGTGGGGAAGTTGGGGGGAAAAATTTGTAACGGGAAGCTATGTAAGGGTTATTGTTGAAGAATTACCCACACATATGTTATGCAAATAAAATAAAATTAAAAAAAAAAAAACAAAAAAAAACAATGAGGTGATTCAAACCAGTTCCTATTGTTCAGCGATGAAGATAGTCATATACATCCAGAGAGAGGCCTGTGGGAACTGAGTGTGGACCACAACATTTTAATGCTTTCTGTAAATATTTGCTTACATTTTGTTTTCCTTCTTAGGTTGTTTTTTTTTCTCTTTCTAGATCTGACTTTTCTTGTGCAGTAAGATAACTGTTTAGATATGTATACATATATTGGATTTGTCATATAATTTAGCATATTTAACATGTATTAGACAACCTGTCATCTAGTGGTGAGGGTGGGGGAAAGGAGGAGAAAAATTTGGAACAAATTTTTTTTTTTGCAAAGGTCAATGTAGAAAAATCACTCATGTTCTGTAAATAAAAAGCTTCAATTTAAAAAAAAATGAGACCTTTATCAGAGCCTCTGAATGTAAAAATGTTTTCCCAGTTTATTGCTTCCCTTCTAATCTTGTCTGCATTAGTTTTGTTTGTACAAAAACTTTTTAACTTAATATAATTAAAATTATTTATTTTGTGATCAATAATGATCTTCAGTTCTTCTTTGATTACAAATTCCTTCCTCCTCCACAGATCTGAAAGGTAAACTATCCTATCCTATGTTCTAATTTGTTTATAGTATCTTTTTTTTTTTTTTTGCTTTTTGCTGAGGCAATTGCAGTTAAGTGACTTGCCCAGGGTCACACAGCTAGGGAATGTTAAGTGTCTGAGACCAAATTTGAACTCAGGTCCTCTTGACTTCAGGTCTGGTGCTCTATCCACTGCACCACCTAGCTGCCCTATAGTATCATTCTTTATGTCTAGATTATGAACCTATTTCAACCTTATCTTGGTATATGATGTTATATGTAGGTCAATGCCTAGTTTCTTGCCATACTAGTTTCCAATTTTCCCAGCAGTTTTTGTCAAATACTGAATTCTTATCCCAAAAGCTGGTGGGTTTGTGAAACACTAGATTACTATAGTCATTGACTATTTTGTCCTGTGAACCTAATGTATTCCACTGATCAACTACTCTTGTTTCTTAGCCAGTACCAATTGGTTTTGATGACTGCTGCTTTATAATTTAGTTTTAGATATGGTACAGCTAGACCACCTTTATTAGTTTTTTTTTTCATTAATTCCCTTGAAATTCTTGATCTTTTGTTCTTCCAAATGAATTTTGTTATTTTTTCTAGGTCAGTGAAATAGTTTCTTGGGAGTTTGATTGGTATAGAAATAAATAAATAGATTGGTTTAGGTAGTATTGTCATCTTTATTATATTAGCTTGACCTATCCAAGAGCATTTGATATTTTTCCAATTGTTTAGATCTGACTTTATTTGTGTGGAAAATGTTTTGTAGTTTTGCTTATATAATTGACTTTTCCTTGGCAGATAGATTCCCAAATATTTTATACTATTGACAGTTATTTTAAATGGAATTTTTCTTTGTATCTTGCAGTTGGATTTTGTTAGTGATATATAAAAATGCCCATGATTTATGTGGATTTATTTTGTATCCTGCAACTTTACTAAAGTTGTGGATTATTTCTAATAGTTTTTTAGTTAATTCTCTAGAGTTTTCTTAAGTATACTATCATATCATCTGCAAAGAGTGATAATTTGGTTTCCTCATTACATACTCTTAATTCCTTTAATTTCTTTTTCTTCTCCTATTGCCAAAGTTAGCATTTCTAATACAATATTAAATAGTAATGGTGATAGTGGCACTGCTACATTTCTTTTTTTTTTTTTTTTTGGTTTTTTTTTTTTTTTTTTTTTTTTGCTAAGGCAATTGGGGTTAAGTGACTTGCCCAGGGTCACACAGCTAGGGAATGTTAAGTGTCTGAGGCCAGATTTGAACTCAGGTCCTCCTGACTTCAGGGCTGGTGCTCTATCCACTGCGCCACCTAGCTGCCCCCGGCACTACTACATTTCTTAGCCAGGATTATTAAATGGTCTTGGTGATGATGCTTCATAATACAATTTTAGGTCTGGTATGACTAGGCCACAGCAATTATTAGAAATTATTATTAGAAAAATAATTGATTCAAAAACAGCTTATTAACTCTGCTGATCACAATGACCATCCACAAATACAACGGTCTCATGATGAGAAATAATACCATCCACCTCAAAGAGCTAATAGACTCACAATGCAGTTTTAGTCATATTTTATTTTTTTCAGAAAAGACTAGTTTGAGAATTTGTTTTGTTTCACTATACATATTTTTGATTCATTTTGGTTTTTTGTCTTTTCAGTGAGTGGGCATGAGGAAGAGAGAATTCATAACTGCAAATAAAATTAACTTTTAAGAAAAAGAAGAAAGTGCAACCAATATTGGAAAGGGCTCAGAGTTACCGTGTTGTCAGGAGGGAACTAGGTTTCAGTGAGAACCAAAAAATAAAGGGAGTGGAAAATGACACTTTTAATTATGGAAGAGGCATTCCAAAAAGCATAATGGAGGATTCTATAGCTTTGGATTCAGATATTAGTAGAAGTCTTATGTTCAGGAAAGTGAGAACAAGGGATTGGGCTCTGGGGGGATAGGGAAAGGAGTTTACATAGTGATTCACAATCAACAGAATAGAGAAAGTATGATGGGGTGAGAGTATGAACCCTTGAGGATTGAGTGGAAGGAGATCATTAGTGATTGAAGAAGACATTAGAGAATGGGTTGTTTGCCTAGTACAGAGCTCTCCATAGATAGCCAGTGTTGTGGCAGGTGATGATGTTGATTTTTGTAGGACAGGTATAGGAAACTGAATAAGAGGGAAGAGCTGGCAGCATGAGGCAGGTCTGATCCAGAAATAACTCTTGAGCACTGAGAAGGCTGTGGAACAAAGAGACCATGGGAGGTATATAGATCTGAGGTTATAGCTGTGTGACCCTAGACAAGTCACTTATCCCCAATTGCCTCAAAAAAAAGAAAAAAAAAAGACTAGATCTGAGGTTAGCAGAATATCGTGTTAAAACAGAAACCATAGATTGGCAGGCTAGATGTTGACTAAATACAGTGTTCTTCTGAAAGTATCAGGAACAAGGAGGCCACTGCCTTTGGAGTAAGAGAAATAGAGTTGTGCAGGCTGAAATTAAGGCTAATTCATCTTCTCAGGGGAATTCTTCGGCCAAAGGATAATCTAGGATTGCCCTAAAGTCATGAGAAATCAGAAGGAATGAAATAGGCTCTTCCAAAAAACAAAGAAACCCAACTGCAACTCCAAATAACATCCTGCAAAACTGAGTTTAATTACCAATAAAGAAAAATGGGACTTTTATAAGAAAGGGAAGCAGCAAAAGCAGATTGGGGGAACAAATTTGAAGCTTTCTGCCAAAAATCTTTAGAGAAATGAGAATATTCAACTTGCAAACATATATGCAAAAAAAGTACAGGAGAGATTTTAAAAAAATAATTATTGATGAAAAATTAAGTTATAAATTCCCTCATAAGCTGTTTTAAGAAATTGCATGGAAGGCTAGAAAAAAGGATTTAAAAGGATGTGAAGGGCTAAAGATTTAATTGGAGCTTAAAAGAATGAGTTTTATGGAAAGAAGAAATAAATTACTATTCCATGAACTATATCCCATTACTCCCTTTTAACTCATCATTTGTGAGAGATGATTAACATAGTGGGAAGTTTCAAGAAAGGGGAAAAGGAAGGTAGAGGAATGCAAAGATACATATGTCTCTTCCCCACTTATCTTAAGGCATAAGTGAATAGTAATGATTAATAATTTCCTTAGTCTTCTAACTTATGGTAAAGGCAGTGAGTAAGAGTAGGCTTCATGGTTTTGGACACAGAGTGACTACCAACATAAAACATTATTTCTATTTGAAAGTTCCCTTCATCAATTTATATTTCTATTAGTGAGGCACAGTAGAAAATAGGGAAGATTTTAATAAGATTTTAAAACACAAGAACATGGAAATGTAATAGAGGAAATTAGAGCAATAATTAGGGGTTACTTTCCCCAACTTTATGCCAATAAATTTGATAACCTAAGTGAAATGGAAGAATATCTACAAAAATATAGATTGCCCAGATTAACAGAAGAGGAAATAAATTACTTAAATAGTCCCATTTTAGAAAAAGAAATAGAACAAGTCATTAATCAACTCCCTAAGAAAAAATCCCCAGGACCAGATGGATTTACATGTGAATTCTACCAAACATATAAAGAACAATTAACTCCAATATTATATAAACTATTTGGAAAAATAGGGAATGAAGGAATCCTACCAAATTCCTTTTATGACACAGACATGGTACTGATACCTAAGCCAAGTAGAACAAAAACAGAGAAAGAAAATTATAGACCAATCTCCCTAATGAATATTGATGCACAAATCTTAAATAAAATATTAGCAAAGAGATTACAGAAAATTATCCCCAGAATAATACACCATGACCAAGGAGGATTTATACCAGGAATGCAGGGATGGTTCAATATTAGGAAAACTATTAGCATAATTGACTATATCAACAACCAGATTAACAAAAAACATATGATTATCTCAATAGATACAGAAAAAGCCTTTGATAAAATCGAACATCCATTCCTATATAGAGAATATAAGAATAAATGGGCTTTTCCTTAAAATAGTCAGTAGCATGTATTTAAAACCATCAGCTAGCATCATATGTAATGGTGATAAACTGGACCCCTTCCCAGTAAGATCAGGGGTGAAACAAGGTTGCCCACTATCACCATGACTATTCAATACTGTATTAGAAATGCTAGTTTTGGCAATAAGACAAGAAAAAGAGATTAAAGGAATTAGAGTAAGTCATGAGGAAACCAAATTATCACTCTTTGCAGATGATATGATGGTCTACTTAGAGAACCCTAGAGAATCAACTAAAAAGCTATTAGAATTAATCCACAACTTTAGCAAAATTGCAGGATACAGAATAAATCCACATAAATCATCAGCATTTTTATACATCACCAACAATGCAACAGCAAGAGATACAAAGGGAAATTTCATTTAAAATAACTGTCAATAGTATAAAATATTTGGGAATATATCTGCCAAGGGAAAGTCAGGATCTATATAAGCAAAACTACAAAACACTCTCCACACAAATAAAGTCAGATCTAAACAATTGGAAAAATATCAAGTGCTCTTGGATAGGTCGAGTGAATATAATAAAGATGGCAATACTACCTAAACTAATTATTTATTTAGTGCTATACCAATCAAACTCCCAAGAAATTATTTAACTGACATAGAAAAAATAACAAAATTCATCTGGAAAAACAAAGTCAAGAATTTCAAGGGAATTAATGAAAAAAAAAAAAAAAAGCAAATGAGGGTGGCCTAGCTGTACCAGATCTAAAACTAAATTATAAAGCAGCAGTCATCAAAATCATTTGGTACTGGCTAAGAAACAGAGTGGTTGATCAGTGAAATAGGTTAGGTTCAGAGGACAAAATAGTCAATGACTGTAGTGATCTAGTGTTTGATAAACCCAAAGACCCCAGCTTTTGGCATAAAAACTCACTATTTGACAAAAACTGCTGGGAAAATTGGAATCTAGTATGGAAAAAACTAGGCATTGACCTACACCTAACACCGTATACCAAGATAAGGTCGAAATTGATTCATCATCTAGACATAAAGAATGATATTATAAACAAATTAGAGGAAAGTATCTCAGATCTGTGGAGAAGAAAGGAATTTGTGACCAAACAAGAACCAGAGATCATCATTAATCACAAAATAGATAATTTTGACTACATTAAATGTTTTTGTACAAACAAGACTAATGTATACAAGATTAGAAGGGAAGCAATAAACTGGGAAAATATTTTTACATGCAAAGGTTCTGATAAAGGCCTCATTTCTAAAATATAGAGAATTGACTGAAATATATAAGAATTCAAGCCTTTCTCCAATTGATAAACGGTCAAAAGATATGAACAGACAATTTTCAGATGAAGAAATTGAAAATATTTCTAGTCATGTTTTTTTTTTCCTATGTAGAAACTTTTCAATTTCGTGTAATTAAAGTGATCTATTTTAACATTTGTAATTAATTGCCTTCTATTTCTTGTTTGGTACCATGTCTGCTTCATTACCAAAGACTTTCCTCCATTAGAACTTATCTTGAACTTTCTTCATCTGCCTTGAGGTATTTTAATTATTCTAGCAAAGTGATGGAGACCCATTTCTTAATGTGATTTGTGCCTATAGATCTGTATATTGTTCCTGAAAGGACAGTAAGTTTCTTAAGGGTTAGAACTTAGTGTTTCCTTTCCTTATCATCACTAGAATCACTTCCCTCTTCTAAGAATAAATTCAGATGTCTCAAGTTAACAAGAATTTATTAAGTACTTTCTTTATTAAGTATGTGTTCTTGCCCTCAGAGCTTACATTCTAATATGAAAATATTACACATGAAAAAATAAGCCAGAAAGAGGGACAATGTGCTGAGCCACGTATGGAACTTGGAGAGGAATATATAAAGATGTTGCTGCCCTGAGCACTTTGTCAAAAATAGGTATTCTGGGAGCAATCAGCCATTTAAAAGGGGACACAGAAGCAGAGTCAGAGTGTTTTTCCAAGGAGAAAAGGCTGTTGAGAAAGTTCAGAATCAGGACGCTTAAGAGTCTAGAAAGAAATGAACTTCCTTGGATACTTAACCTGAGCTTTCATAATTGCCTATTCCTAATAGAATTCAGAACACACTTTGTTTTATATCTTTCTTTATATTTTGTAATATTGTTTATTACAGTTTTTTATATGTGTCATATGCTCCTATCTCCTCAGTGCTTAGCATAGCTGGAGCTTAAATATGTGTTTGAATTAGTTCTCATTTACACCTTTGACTTTTCATCATGTGGAAGGAATTCACTAAATGATAATTATAAATTATTTTCTTGTGTATTTGTTACGAACATTCTTCAGTTTATATGACCTAAATTAGATGAGTACCAGGGTTCCTTTGCCTACTCCTAGGGTACACCATGTCTGGTGCTTAGCAGTATTTGTTTCTCTTCTCTTGGCTGTATATAAAGAGAGGTGTATGTGGTACAAAGGAGAAGAAACATTCTGTTTGGTTAGATCTAGCATCTCTATATTGAAATACTTAGCCATTCAGAAGATAGCAGTGAATTTAACAAATGTGGATTTTTTTTTTTTTTTGGAACATGCTGTCATTCATTCTTTCCTTCCTCCTAATGTAAACTTAGCAAAGATTAGATAAGAATTTACAAAAGAAGCAGAGATAGAATTGGTATGTAGTATAGCATTCCACTTTGTGACTTATTCTAATAATTGCTATCCAACTTGATCTTTGATATGATGTGGGTTTTTTTTTAATATTCTAGAGTTAGGGGTGGCAAATGATAGCCCAAGAGACCAATCCCACATCTGAGTCATTTTATTATTAAGTACCTACTTTGTGCCACATACAGTGATGAAGCACTGGGGATACAAAGACATAATTCCTCCCCTCAAGGAGCTCACAATCTAATGAGTTAGACAGTACATAAAGAGCTGAAGGGGGAAGAGAGAAAGGGGTGAGTTACCTGTCATAGGGCAAGATAGAGTTATGCAGTGGAGAAGGGAAATGATCTGAGATGTTTCTGAATTGGTTTTATCTTGCAGAATGAGGAGTTTTTGAAAAGGAAGTTCAAGAAAGCAGCTAAGTGGCAAATGATAATTCCTGAGTGCTTTGCTTAAATGAGGTAAAGAAAGAGCTTTCAAATGTCTACTTCCCACTCTATTCAGCCAGAGAGAGAGGGAAAAGCTCCAGAGACAGGAAATGTTGACAGGAGTGATTTTCTGAGTTTTTCATCTTGCAGAATGTTGAGCCTGTTTTTGTCTGGTCTGTGAGCTAAGATAATGCAGCAGGACACTAATAGTTAATGTTCAAGAACAACTTGGACTCTAATTTTTCTGATATTGACAAATACTGTACCTTTAGTGGTAGGGAAAACTTGAGCTTGAACATTATTACTTTAAGGAGAGAATTTGTTCTTTACCATTATGGGTTGTTTTTTTTGTTTTTTTTTTAATTTTTCACAGAACAAAAAAAGTCTTTCCTTTCTGCTGTCTTCCTCAAATTTAATCAGCAACAAAACCCTTGTAACAAATAAGCATAAT
The DNA here is from genome assembly GCA_023553655.1 of Myrmecobius fasciatus. Lineage (NCBI taxonomy): Eukaryota > Metazoa > Chordata > Mammalia > Dasyuromorphia > Myrmecobiidae > Myrmecobius > Myrmecobius fasciatus. The sequence goes on from JAJPUD010003904.1 coordinate 40,856, forward strand.
CAACCAAAAGTAATTCCAGCATTGACTGTCTCCAAAAAATACATGTTTCAATATACACCCTGATTCCTCTCTCTGTCAGGAGATAGATAACATGTTTCTCATAAGGCCATTTACCATCATGGCTTCTCGATGCATTCACTAGTCAATTTTTAAGTCTTTCTAAATTGTGTGTCTTAAATATTATATAAATCATAATGCAGGTTCACTCTACCTCAAGTCTTTCATGTTTTCTTCATAATTTGTTTAGCCACTCTCTAATTGAAGGGTTTCTCTGTGTTTGTCTGGCGTGGCCGGGTTTGGTTTTGTTTGTTTTTTTTGCCACCACAGAAAGACTTGCTATAAATGCTTATGTCATCATGATATTTAAAAGTATTTCACCCAGCAGGTCTTTCTGATGCAGAGGTATAATCCTGTAACCCACAATCCTGAAAAAAAAATGGTATATTTACTCAGCTTCTTAATTATTCTTTTGTGGTGTTTCCCTGCCCCATTTTTTTCTTTCAGTTATTTGTGGTCGATGTCCAGACAGGGCAGATCACCAAGATTCCCATTTTGAAAGATCGAGAACCTGGAGTGGTGACCCAGCAGGGCTGTGGTATCCATGCCATCGAGCTGAACCCCTCAAGAACACTACTGGCCACTGGAGGAGACAACCCCAACAGCCTTGCGATCTATCGGCTGCCTACATTAGATCCTGTGTGTGTGGGAGATGTAAGTTTTCTAAATGTAGTTAGGGATGTATAGTGAGAAGAAGTGACAACTATTGTGATGGTCATTTATTTGAGATTTACCTAGACTTTAATATCAGAGTTGGATTTAAACATTCCTATATGATTATTGGTACACCTGGTTTAAAATGTCCAACAGAAATATGGAAAGGAATTGTGTATGTGTGATTTACCATGTTCTATTTGCTTTAGAAGTTGAATTTAGGAAATAAGTTCCTTTCTGTGTGGTCCAAGATAGGATAGCCACATAATGAAGGATCCAAAGATGATCTTGTAAGGTGTTTCTGTAGCTTGGAACTTTTGTCTGGTATTTTATCCATCTTTCTTTCCCTTTTACCCCTGTGCCTAGTATTAGAATTGAGCTCCATTTACCTAGTATGGGCCTAGAAAAGGCAAGATTTGCCCTAGTTGCTGCTGAAAACCAGTAATAACAATATAATCTTATATAATTATTTTCTGGGGTATTTCACTATAATTTTGTACAGTAATTTATTTGGGATCAAGAATCCCATTGTTACATGCTTGGCACAGACTAAAAGGTGAGTGAAGTATATTCTTACAATAGATAGTAGATAATGAAATCTACATAGTTACCACATTTCTTCAAAAACTCTAGTGTTCCCTTGAGAATTTTTGCCAATATATGCATGAAATGAAGAGGTATCCAACTTTTTAATCTCTAACCTTAGAGATTTTCTTTTATAACTTCAAATTGACAAATTTTCAAGGCATTGGGGAGAATTTCTTGAATATTTTTAAGTTGAACATTTTTTATGTGCTATTATTAATCAGGAACTTATTTCCTACAATTTGGAATTTGCTCCAAGTAGCAAGTTACTTTTTGTTCATGTTAAAATTGTTGCTAGTACAATTTTACAAACGGGTCAGTGTCTTGTCTGCATTTATGTCAAAGACTCCAAACAGAAAGACAGCTCCCTTTTTATAGATTTTGGAGAGTAAAGAACAAAGAACAAAACAGTGTAGAAGATGACATTGGTTACAGAACTGAGGTGCAGGGAACAACATGATTGATCAGACATTTGGTAATGAGACTAAGCAACAAATCCCTCCTTCCCTCTTGGTGCAAAATAATAAACCAGATTCACTTAAATGATGGTTTGGGATACAAAGCTATTAAGCTCAACTCCTCTATGTTCACTAGCATTCCCAGAAATCAGCTAAATTCTTTGAGGCACTAATAAATCAGTAATTAGTGAGAGAGCTGGATTTTTACACTCAACCCTCACTACAGGCCAGCCAAATTGTAAACTAAATTTAGAGACAGAAACTATGGAATAACCATTTACAGGACAAAAGCAGTTACGGAACACAGCCAATTAATTGTAAATAGAATCAATAAGAAAATGATACAGGATCAATCTTAATCTCAAAAATCATATAAAAAATCAGCTGATTCTTGGCTTTAGTAGAGGTCAGGCTTTATAGACTTTTTTTCTTTGTCCTATTTCTGTTTTTTTCTTTAAGGAAGCATAAAGTGTGGGGCAGCTAGTTTGCACAGCGGATAGAGCACTGGCCCTGGATTCAGGAAGATCTGGGTTAAAACCCAGCCTCAGACACTTCACACATCCTAGCTGTATGACCCTGGGCAAGTCACTTAACCCCAATTGCCATGCCAAAAAAAAAAAAAATTTAAAGGAAACATTAAGTGATACTGAAAATTTGAATGAATGTTGAAATGCATTTGAAGCATAACCCTAAGCATTCCTTTAATATCTCATTCTGGAGTTGATTGAACCCTATCTTGGATCTTTTGTGGTTTTAGACAGTACTACTTGTTTAATGAATTCCATGATTTAACTTCCTATTTCATCAATTTCTCCCTTTTTTTATTAAGTATAAATCTATCTGTTTCAGTTTCAGAGGGGATAGACGTGGATGCTATTTCTTAGAATTCTATCCCCATTGGGGATAGAATTTGTTATTCGTACCATTCATAACTTTGTAGACATAGTTTATCTTCCCCTTTGTTGTTCCATATTGAAGATTCAGATCACTCTGGTTGGCTTTTTTTGGACCTTCTCAAACTCTGTTATGTGGTACCAACCAAAACTATATATTGTATTCTAAATGCAGATAAATTCTGATTTCATATAAGGGGATAGTTATATTTTCCATCTCCAAGCTTTCCTAAGAATGCCCAGAATTTCTTTGTTTAGAAGACTCAAAACTTTCAAGTTCAAATATGGATCTATTCTGTGCCCTCTTAGAAAGATGCAGCCATCATACAATGTAATTTACATTATTTAAATTTTCTGTGACTGAACAAGAAATGCCAAAGGGTAACTGAATGAGAAATGCCATGGGGCAGACCTCATCTCTTTGTTTCCCCAATTTTCTCTCCCAAAGTAGATGGAATTTGCAGAGAAAATGAAAGAACTATGTAAGAAAAAAGAGCACCATCTTTTTTCAAAAACGTGGCTTTGACACCTTTTGTTTTCATATAAATCACCAACCACCCTTATACATAAACTCTCCCTTATAATCACAAAAAGGAAGTTAAGCAAAGATAACTAGTATACTGACCATGCCTGATGATACAAGTTAAATCCCCTGCTTCTTGTGAGAACAAGAGGATAAGTCTCATTAGTGGCCCTTGTGGTTCTACAAGATTATTTTTCCCCTTTTCTTTTTCATCTCTTCCCACATTAAACCTAGGCAGCCCTTCTAGCTTTCTTCTTTCAGTTTAAACCTAAAAAAGGTGTCCCATCCTCTTCATAAGTCAACTTCAACCTTCCTTCCTTCTGTCTATCTTCTCCCCCCCCTTATTTAAAAAAAAAGTCATGTTGTGACAATTGAGGCTTAACCCAAACTGATTTCTTTATTGTTTCTATAGGAAGCAGAACTTTCTTGTTCAAGTTGTAGACTGTGGATTAATAGTCCAGGTAAACTTAATCCTTAAGAACTGATTCATTGTCACCAGGTGGAAAGTAGTATAATCAAATCCCAAATCTAATCATTTGAACAACACTTAAGTTGGACCTAGATAACATCCTGAGAGATGTTTGAGTTAGTAAGAAAGATTTAAAGGCACTTGTCTCATCCCATACTACTTTTTTTAAAATTCAGTAAAAACTTTAAGTTCATAGGTTAACAATTTTAAATGCTTATGTACATCTAATCGAGAATTAAACCTCAATGTAAGCCACTGCAAATACACTTTGAAACAAAAGTACAAGTCGTGGGGAAAAAAAATGGTTGGAGGCTTCTTTACTACCATAAGGAAATAATTTATAATATTACACTGTCTTGAATCCTGAACATTATAAATTGCAAAATCAGCATTTTATATTACTGATATTATTTGTTAACATGAACATAACAGAACATCATTATAGTTAAATATTTCAACAACACAATAACAAGTAGTGGCTGCTTTAAGATGGTTGTAGTCTTTCACTCATACATTATTACATACATTCGTTATTGCATACATTGCAATGAAGAATATTTACTTGCTTCCAATATGAAATTTAACACTGAAAACTACTTCATATTCATCATCCTTACAAATGCCACCTTCAGTCCTCATTTTAATGTTGTCTTCTTTCTTGAAATGAGTCAAAGTTCACCAGTTTTACTTCTTCCATTTTCTCTACTTCCTTTCTTCCAAGCATTAACTTTTCCAACAAAGATTTTATCTGATGAAAGAGAGCCATTATCTGGAAAGTTTACCTATAATTCATTTATTAGAATTCGCTTTTCATAAGATCAGCAATAAATCAGAATACCTTCCTTCAGCATACATTTGATGTTTCCATGTTAAACAGCTTAACCAGGATGAAATATAGTTCTGTTGTCAAGAATTGCTTCAACCAGTTGGATATCCAGACACATGAAAAGGTCCTCACTTCATCATGTAAATATAGCAAAATCCTTCTGATCCAAAGCAATTATTAATGTCTCCTGGCTCAAGTCCTGGGATGTTATCTTCTGACCATCTTTCATGCCCTTCTCATTTTGAACCTCCAGAATCTTTTTTTCTTGAACAAGTTTCCTTCTGTTGCTGCATTTAAATCTATTTTTAGGGCTGATTTGTTCCCGATACCCTTGATATTCATTCAAATTGATTGAATTTGCTGAACCATTTTAGATCCTATCCGATGAATTCTTATTTGCATTTTATTCTAGTACCTCTGCATTTGGGACAGCATTCTACAGCTCCTTTCCTTTTTTTAAAAAAATTTTATTTTTCCATATACATGCAAAGTTAGTTTTCAATACTCACCTTTGCATAACTTTGTGTTCAAAATTTTTCTTCCTTTCCCTTTCCCAAGGCAGCAAGCAATTCAATGTTGATTAAACTTGGAATTTTTCTAAACGTTTTTCATATTTGTCATGTACAGCTTCTTTCTTATCACCCCTTCCTTCACATTTATCACTAATGAAATTCTTTGAAAAGCCAGTTTTCTTATTGCACCATTATATAAATCTTGTAAGGCAAGTGATAAACAAATTTTTTTTACTTGTTTCCTTTGTCTCCTTCCTCATCCAAAAAACATATCTAATATTCTGATTGGAGAACCAAAGCCTCTACCAGAACCACTCTCTCATTAAGGGTTTATTCTTTTTTTTGTTGTTGTTGCATAAGAAAGTACTTCATCAGCTGAGAATTCTGTTTGAATTTTTCTCCTTCATTTGGATTCTTATCTAGGTGGTATTTCAAGGTTAGCTTCCTGTATGCCTTTTTTTTTTTTTTTTTAAAGTTCTGCCTCTTAACTCTTTATTCCCTATTTTCTACAGTTGGGAAGTGATGCTTAGACCACTATTGAGATCCCAGTGCCTGGAGGCTGAAAGGGGACTGCCTATGAATTATTTGGAATATTTAGGGAGCAAGTGGAATTAAAGGCAAGGTTTAGATGGGGTAAATTCTTTTTCATGGAGCTAGAACAGTGGCATCTTCTCTTCTCCCCTCCACTTCTCACCGAATTTCTGGAAAATTCCTCATCCCGTCCTATTTAAAACACTAACTTGATTTTCAGAAAGTAATGACCAAAAATTAAATCTAGAAACAGTGTTAACATCACTTCAAGAAGACGAGATGATTCTTGGTCATGTGGGGATGTCAGAATTGAGGTGGGATAATAGCTTTCATTAACAATATTGCTATTTTTAACTTTGCTTATTTTGAGGGATAAAAGATCCATATATAAAACAAATTTCTGCTTTAAATAAGCAATTGCAGGGGCAGCTAGGTGGTGTAGTAGATAGTGCACCAACCCTGAAGTCAGGAGGATTTGAGTTCAAATGTGGTCTCAGACACTTAACACTTCCTAGCTATGTGACCCTGGGCAAGTCACTTAACCCCAATCGCCTCAGGGCAAAAATAAATAAACAAACAAATAAGCAGTATTAATAAAAATGGAAACAGTTATTAATATGATAGTCAAAATTAGTGGCATCAAACTCAAATAGAAATAAATTTTCTTGAGCCTCATGTGACTTAGAAAACTACAAATTACCATTATTTTTGTTGTACTGTGGGTTTATTTATTTTGCTATTTCCTGATTACATTTTAACTTGGTTCTACACTGAACTAGAATTTTGTGAGCCGCACATGTCTGATCAAATTAAATTATTAATTTTGAATGATGAAACTATAAGCAATGTGTTTTGGGGTTTTTTATTTTTGCTTGGGAAACATGAACATATTCCTGGGAATATGTAAGGGAGAATCAGTCAAGGATTTGAGATGTGCTAGCTGAAATCATTTACTGATTCCTGGGTACCTCCATTTATTGAAGAGAATTCATTTCCTGACAGCTTCATGAGAGATCTTTGGATCTCTGGAGATGTTTGTATCAGTCCTTATTGGATAAAAAATATTGTTACATTTATCTTTTTTATAAATAAGTTTTAGGATAGATTATAGCTGCCATTTTAGCAGATTGATTTGTAGGTTTTCTTTTGCTGATTCACAGACTCAGAATTTTGGAATCAATGTGATGAGCTTTACCTTCTCAGTGATTTTTTTTTTTCTTCTCTCCTCTGCTTCAAGGATGGACACAAGGACTGGATATTCTCTATTGCATGGATCAGTGATACCATGGCAGTTTCTGGTAAAGTTATCATATTCTAAGATGATTTCAATGTTGTATGATCTTTTGAAGCTTTTGGGCTAAAAGATTCCCATCATACAATTCTCAGTCATATAATTCTGTAATTTTGACAAAAACTACAGAACCAAGAATGCTTAATTCAAAAGGGCTTAGAGGCCTAAATAAAATAACAGAATGTATTCTGTAAATTTTCCTTAAAGTCATCTTTGAGGATTATCAGGGCTAGGGGCAACAAAGAACATAAAGGAATAGGAGCTAGAAGACTTGAGTGATTAATCAACAAGTGCTTATTAAATATCTATTATGTGCTATGGGATAGTAAAACAATGAGTAAAACAATCCTTGCTTATAAGGCATTTACATTTTAATGGCTACAAAATGTACCCAAAAAAATAAAGGTAATAAGTACAAATAAACACAAAATTGCTAAATACAAGATGGTATGAGAGAGAGGTACTAGCACCTCAGAGGATCAAAGAACTTCATACAAAAGATAGTGCTTGACAGAATTTTGAAGGGAAAGCAGGATTCCCTGAAGTAGAGGTGAAAGAGTACATTCCTACCATTGGGCAGTCAGTGAAAAGCCAAGAGATGGGGAGTGGAGCACTCTCAGTGAGGAACAGGAAAAAGATTGGCCTAACTGGAACTCAGAATGAAATTGGCTAGGAGGGGAGAAAAAGGTGCAATGAGGCTGGAAAGAAGATTCCCTTGGATCAGTTCTTTATTCTTTTCCTTTGTTGTATGACAAGATTTTTATTTCAGGAAAGTAGGATTTTTAAAAAATGGATTTAAATATAGGAGAGAAGATGATGTAGAGAAAATGTTTTAATCAGGTATTTATTTTAATATTGCCAGCAGCAAACTCAAAAAAGAAAAGAATTCCTTGAACTTTTATATTTCTGTCCACAATCCCACATAAACTTTTTTTAGCCAAGAGCAACATTTTCTTTTGAGCTTGGCAGTAACCATTGAACTAGTTTTATATCAGATTACTAAAAAGTATAGACACAAATGCAAGAGTACTTCATTTCTTTTGAGATCCTACCTGAGCTTGGACCTATCAAGAGCTGAGGTATTGAGACTCACCATTTTTCTTAACTATTATTTGTCTTCCTCTGTTCCTTACGAATCTAGGTGTTAAGGATAGCATTTAAGGTGACTAGGAGGTGAATTACATTGTCTTTATCTCTGAAGAAGGAAAGTGACATGCTGCCTGAATATCAGATTTACGACTCTCAAGTCATCCTCAGCTGCTCATTCTTCTTCACTCTACATAGCCACTCAGCTTCCAAGTCTTTCTGATTCTGCCTCCACAATATCTCTCACAGATGTCCCGGTCTCTCTAATTACCAACTCATGAGCCTTGTTCAGGTCCTCACCTGGATTCAATAATCTATTCCTCAAGTATCCCCTCTCACATATATCCTTCACACAACTGCTGAAGAGATTTTCTTAAAATACTTATCTAACCATGCCATTCCCTTACTCAATTAACTCCAATACCTATCTCTTAACCTTTAACATCAAATACAAGCATCTTTGTTTGGTATTTTAAGACTTTTCAGTTGGCAGCTAGGTGGTGCAGTGGATAGAGCACCAGCTCTAAAGTCAGGAGGACCTGAGTTCAAATCTGGTCTCAGACACTTAGCACTTCCTAGCTGTGTGACCCTGGGCAAGTCACTTAACCCCAATTACCTCCTCAGCAAAAAAAAAAGAAAGAAAAAGAAAAGACTTTTCAAATTCTAATTCCACCTTACATTTCCAAGCTTTATTATACATTACTACAAGAATCTGATCTCTATTGCTGTTAGTGTCTCCCCACACCAAAATTATCTTGCATATATTTTATATATACTTATTATGTATATATTTCTCTCATCCAATAGAATGACCCCCTTAGGTCAAGTATTGTTTGAAGATACAAAGACATAAGACAGTGACTAGAAACAATGTTGCCATGTGGCAATTTTGCTATTAAGTACTTGTCAACTGATTGTTTGAAATACCTTTAGAGGGAGTATTGTGCTGCACACTAAGAAAACAAAGATAAAAATTCAGTATTCTTTGACCTCAAGGATTTGATTGGAGATTTACTATTTATGAACAGCTAAATGAAAGCATATTATTTTTAGATCTCTAACTGGGGAGTTGAGAATACCTTACATAGGGAATAGTTCTTGAGTTAGTCTTTGAATGAATATAGAATCCAAGAGAATAGAGATAAGGAGCAGGGGAATACATTAATGCCTGGGGAACAGAGTATAAAAAGATAAGGAAATAGGAGATGGTGTTCAGAGTTTACAGAATACCTAATGACCCTCTTAAGTTGGAACATAGTGTTACGGGAGAGGAATAATATAAAATTCATCCAGAAAGGTAGGTTGGAACCAGATCATACAGGACTTTAAATGGTAAACTGGGGACATTGCCAAAAGGCAAGAGAATGCCAATAAGAAGTAGGAGACAAAAGAGTCAGACCCTTAGAAAAACTATTTTGGCAACTATATTTGGATAAATCTGAGTAGGGATTTGAGAGACTAGATCCAAGGTAGTAATTAGGAAGCTATATTGCAATAGTCCTGGCAAAAGTCTGAACTAAGGTTCAAGCTATGTGAGTTTGGGGAAGGGGGTAGATATAAAGAATTTGGGATGAACTTCACCATAAAGCTTGGCAACAAAATGTACAGGGGGATGAAGAAAAAAGAAGAGTCAAAGTTAGATCTAACGTTATAAAAACAGGTGGGTGGAAGGATGATACATACTGTTATAGAAATAGGAAAGCTTTGGAGGAGGGTCCAGTTTAGCAAAGAACATGAATTCATTTTGAGTCATATCGAGTTTGAGATTGCATCATCTAATCAGAAATATTTAGCAATTGACTTATGCAAGATAGAAATTCAGGATAGAGGTTAGGGTTGGATATATAGTTTGGTGAATCATCTGGGTATAGCTGATAAGATAAAGAGAGAATATACAGAAAGAAGAAAGCCTAGGCCTGGATCTTTAGGGACCCCAAAGTTTAAGGAGAGGATGGAAGATACCAGCAAAAACTGAAAAAGAATAGATAAGCAAAAAGAGAAGAATTTTGCCATTTTGAGTATATCAAGACACACATTGGAAGGCATTTCATGGCCATGGAATAAAGCAAAACTGTAACATTAAACCCATTTAGTTACTCTGCTAATAGTCATAAAAGGGGTCTTGAGTGAGAATAAATGAATGATTATCCATTCCAGCAACTGGAATAATAATCTAAACCAAATGATCTTTCAAAGGTGAGTCAGATGTGGCCCCTTTCAATGAAAAGGATAGTACTTTTAAAAGCAATAAAGATGGGACTAAATCCTTATTGGCATTTTCCTATACCACATCCCTGGGCTTAACTATTTTAAGCTAAAAATCTATTAAAACTATTTCTTGAAATGAAATCCTTTTATTTCAAAAGCAATTTCTTCATGCAATTATTAAAATGCAAGGTATTTTTTATCCCCAAATATCAAGCAACTCACATTTATAATGCAAATTATAACAATTTTTTTTCTGAACAGTATCTTTCTTAGGTAACTTACTACTTAAAGATCATCTCCTTATACAGATGAAAAGCTAAGGATCAGAGAGATTGTGACTTGTACCCAAGAACAAGTCTCAATCAAGATTCACACTGAGACCTGTAACTCAAAGCTGATTGCTTTTCTTTATGATATCTGTGACTAGAAGTGAGGCTCTCAAAATGAAAGTGAATCAAAACTTCTAGGGCTTCCCTCAGAGACTTGTTTCTTTCCTTTTCTTTCCCACATCTGACTCTTCCCTTCCACATCAACTTTGTGTTTCATAGGTATTCCTAGTCCCTCCTGCTAATGAGTTCTAGAACTGAGGCCTTTGCATTAATTCATATGACAGAACAGTGGGTGAAACTCAGACCAAAAAAGATTTTCTCTTTGGGGTTTCCTGATTTAGACCAGGATAGTTATAATAATTACCATAGATTCATGGCCTGAAGAAAAAAACAAACAGGAAATCAGGCCTGTATAATAACACAAATTAAAGAAGATGCTTTTTCCCCCTCTAGTCTGCAACTAGTCCTATTTCAGGACTTTGAATTTTTGGTAGACTTTTAGTAGGATTTTGATGAGTGTGAGAAGAGACAAACTTTTTAGAACTATAAGACATTTTAAAAGCTATGGAATCAGCACCTCATTTTGCAAAAGAAAAAACTAATGCACAAAGAGTTGATTTGCCCAGGGTCACAGAACTAGGCAGTATCTGAGATGTGATTTGAACCCAGGGATTCCTGGCTTGTTCAGATGTTCAGCATTCTTCCACTCCATCCCAAAATCTCTTTAGAGAAGGGAAACATCTGTGTGGGGAATTAGTTCTGCAAAACTGAACTAATGGAAACCCATTGTTTTGTTATGAGAAAGGTTGGTCAGTGCTTTGTGTTTGTCCAAACTGATTACTTGTTTCCTCTGCAGGCTCACGAGATGGTTCCATGGGGCTTTGGGAGGTGACAGAAGATGTGTTGACCAAAAGTGATGCCAGGCACAATGTATCCCGAGTTCCTGTGTATGCTCACATCACACATAGAGCCCTAAAAGACATCCCTAAGGAGAATACTAATCCTGACAATTGCAAGGTCCGGGCTCTGGCCTTCAATAATAAAAACAAAGTAGGTATACATCCATGTACCTGCATGCTGTGTGCAGGGGTCTGAGAAGTATACACAGGAGCAATTGTAGACAAACCAAGGAATTTGATTACTGGAGTCTGCTTTTTTAGACAACTTAGAAAATATTTTCTTTATTCTTGAGCTTTCAGTGAACAAGGCTGGAAGGAGGCTTTAGTAATTTTCCTATGATGAGGATGCATCTACATCTTGGGTTTAAGTCAGTACTAATCAAGTAATGTAGATCTTTCTGGGTTCTCAACAGTACCCAATTTGGTTCTTTCTTCCTAAAGTGGAGAAAAATATTTGCCAGAAACAACAACAAAATTGTAAATCTGGCCTAAAAAAGTGGGAGCAATTGAGTCAACAAATAAGACTTCTCTTGGTACCGCTCTTATTTCCCTGAGACAGTCCCTGCCTTAGATATTTTATATTTGGTTTATGCCTGTTTTCTCTAAGTCCTTTGGCCTTATTTATGTATATGCACAGGTATATGCTTGTTATGTTTATCTAACTGCTGTGGACATAGACTCTCACAGGTACTATATTCTGTTCTTGGACATTTTCACATTAATATTTTATTTTTTCCTATGTCCCTAAAAGCAGTCACTTGCCTATATTTTGCTTCTTTCTCCAATGAATTACATTCCAAAGTTGAGTTGGATCTTCCCAATCAGAAGTGTGAAATAAGGTGAAATAAGCTCAATAAACTTGAGCTATAGAAGAATCATAAGAACAAATGTCTCCAAAAATGGGCATTAAGCAGTTAGTAATAATAATATAATTATTAAAATAACTTATATTTCTATAGCACTTTAAAGTTTACAGAATGTTTTTACCCTACCCTAACAGAGTGGTGCTATTATTTATGTAATATAAAATAATTATGTGTTATGCATAACATTAAATATGGAATTTTTGTTATCCTTTTTTTTCCAAATGAGAAAAATGAGACTCAGAGATAAAGGCTTTTTTTTATTAAAGCTTTTTATTTGCAAAACATATGCATAGGTAATTTTTCAACATTGACCCTTAACAAAGCTTTCTGTTACAAATTTTTCCCTCCTACCTTCCACCCCCTCCCCTAGATGGTAGGAAGTCTAATACATGTTAATTATGTTAAAATATTTGACACATCAAATATGTGTATATATATTTATACAGTTATCTTGCTGTACAGGAAAAAAAAAACCTGAGAAGGAAAACATAATGTAAGAAAACATCAATTGAAAGTGTGAAAATGCCATGTTGTGGTCCAGACTCAGATCCCACAGGCCTCTCCCTGGATGTATATGGCTTTCTTCCTCACTGAACAACTGGAACTGGTTTGAAACATCTCATTATTGAAGAGGACCATGTCCTTCAGAATTGATCATTATATAGTCTTGTTGTTGCCGTGTACAATGATCTCCTGTTTCTGCTGATTTCATTCAGCATCAGTTCATGTAGGTCTCTCTGAAATCATCCTGCTGGTCGTTTCTTAAAGAACAAAAACATTCCATGACATTCACATACCATAGTTTATTTAGCCATTCTCCAATTGATGGGCATTCACTCAGTTTTCAGTTTCTAGCCACAACAAAAAGAGCTGCCACAAACATTCTTGCACATGTGGGTCCCTTTCCCTCCTTTAAAATCTCTTTGGGATATAGGCCCAGTAGAAACACTGCTGGATCAAAGGGTATGCACAGTTTGATAACTTTTTGAGCATAATTCCAAACTGCTCTCCAGAATGGTTGGATCTGTTCACAGTTCCACCAACAATGCATCAGTGTCCCAGTTTTCCCACATCCCCTCCAACATTTATCATTATCATTTCCTGTCATTTTAGCCAATCTGACAGGTGTGTAGTGGTATCTCAGAGTTGTCTTAATTTGCATTTCTCTGATCAATAGTGATTTGGAGCACCTTTTCATATGACTAGAAATAGTTTCAATTTCTTCATCTAAAAATTTTCTGTTCATATCTTTTGACCATTTATCAATTGGAAAATGGCTTGAATTCTTATATATTTCAGTCAATTCTCTATATATTTTAGAAATGAGGCCTTTATCAGAACTTTTGAATGTAAAAAGATTTTCCCAGTTTATTACTTCCCTTCTAATCTTGTATGCATTAGTTTTGTTTGTACAAAAACTTTTTAACTTGATATACTCAAAATTATCTATTTTGTGATTAATGATGATCCCTAGTTCTTGTTTGGTCACAAATTCCTTCCTTCTCCACAGATCTGAGAGGTAAACCATCCTACTTTCTTCTAATTTGTTTATAATATCATTCTTTATGTCTAGATGATGAATCCATTTCGACCTTATCTTGGTATACGGTGTTAGGTGTAGGTCAATGCCTAGTTTTTTCCATACTAGATTCCAATTTTCCCAGCAGTTTTTGTCAAATAGTGAGTTTTTATGCCAAAAGCTGGGGTCTTTGGGTTTATCAAACACTAAATTGCTATAGTTATTGCCTGGTTTGTCCTGTGATCCTATCCTATGCCACTGATCGACTGCTATATTTCTTAGCCAGTACCAAATGTTTTGATGACTGCTGCTTTATAATATAATTTTAGATCTGGTACAGCAAGGCCACCCTCATCAGCCTTTTTTTTCATTAATTCCCTTGAGATTCTTGACCTTTTGTTCTTCCAAATAAACTTTGCTACTATTTTTTCTAGATCCGTAAAATAATTTCTTTGGAGTTTGATTGGTATGGCACTAAATAAGTAAATTAGTTTGGGTAGTACTGTCATTTTTATTATATTCACTCGGCCTACCCATGAGCACTTGATGTTTTTCCAGCTGATTAGATCTGATTTTATTTGTGTGGAAAGTGTTTTGTAGTTTAGTTCATATAGTTCATGACTGTTCCTTGGCATTATAGATTCCCAAATATTTTATACTATCATCCATTATTTGGAATGGAATTTCTTTTTGTATCTCTTGTTGCTGAACTTTGTTGGTAATATATAAAAATGTTGATGATTTATATGGATATATTTTGAATCCTGCAACTTTGCTAAAGTTGTGAATTGTTTCTAGTCATTTTTTAGTTGAGTCTCTAGGGTTCTCTAAGTATACCATCATGTCATCTGCAGAGTGATAATTTGGTTTCTTCATTATCTACTCTAATTCCTTTTATCTCTTTTTCTTCTCTTACTGCCAAAGCTAACATTTCTAATGCAATATTAAATAGTAATGGTGACAGATAAAGGCATTTTTGCCTATAGTCACAGATCTGTGATTCTAATTCATTTTTTCTTGACTTCGATAAGCTGACTTTTCTCCTATGCCACATTACCTTCACAGATAGTTGGAAAGACCAGAATGAGAAACTACTTATTTCTAGGCATCACCTGTGCAGTTCTGCTTTTAATGATTGTGAGATATGAGGTAACTTTAATCTGTTTCTCTTTTTTTTTTTCTTTCAGGAGCTTGGAGCAGTGTCACTTGATGGCTACTTTCATCTTTGGAAAGCAGAACATACACTGTCCAAGGTGTGAGCATAATACTTCCTTTGTGACTTTGCATGAAATTAGTTAATGTTGTGGTCATGGTGCTCCATGACTTTTTCCTAGTCTGCTAACCAATTCTGAGATACTCAGTTATGGAAAACTTGGGTACCTTTTTTCTGACAACTAAACTTGAAGAAATTAAAGAAACCGCTTGAATTTAATTCTTGTATCATTAGAATCCAAATGTATCCTCCTTTTTGAGAATCCTAGATATTTAGATAGTTCAATTAGAAGGTAATTTTTAATATTACAAAAAGTTTCACTGCTGTATTCTTTTAAACAGTAGCCCTTCTTGTTTATGTGATTGTAAATAACTATATACTTTATTAAGATTTAGGGGGCAAATAAAATTGTTAGCCATTGGCAAGTGACTATCAATCATATATAAAGACAAAGAATCTCTGAATTGATTGTGTAAGTCTATGGAAAGATGGATTCAGTTCACATGCAATTTTCCTAGAACATATTAAATTCTATTTACTTATATTTGAAATTCTTCTGTGTAGTAATTACTTCTCACAAGGAAGCAGCACTTCAGAAAATACTTATTGTCTTACTAAGTTTACAAGATTTTGTTTTTAAGATGCTAACACAGTGCTTCAGTAAACACAGTACTCAGTAAAAATTTGTATATGGATGACTGAATGAATCTGAGGAGATTCCAATGAGTTTCTTATTAGAGAGTAAAAGGGATAGAATAGGTTATCCTCCCATACATACATTGCCTTTTTGATTTGTTTTTTGTAGTCTAGCCTATGCTAGCAATTCTGTTAAATGTAATGACTTGGTCAAAAGTAATGATTGCTGTATTTATTCCATAATGAGGAGAAAGGTGGCTCTGTTTGAGTAGAAGAGCGGGTTCTTCTGAACTATCCTCTGATTCTTGGATTTAAGGCTTATCTTCTTTCCTGCTTTACTCTCAACAATATCCAATTATTTTAATTTCTTAAAGATAATCACACTTTTTTTTCTGGGAACTCTGAGGAGTGGTTTTCTAGAGACCCAGAAGAAAGAGTATTTATAGGTTTATTTCATTGATTGTTTATATTTTTACCCATTGATCATCTTGGCTTTTGAAGGTGTTAGGGTCGGGGGTTGTCTGCCATTTCCTTGTGTCATATGCTCATCCTCTTTCTGTTGGTTTTCAGCTCCTGTCCATCAAGCTGCCATACTGTCGTGAGAATGTGTGTTTGGCCTATGGCCATGAGTGGTCTGTGTATGCAGTGGGCTCCCAAGCTCATGTTTCCTTCTTGGACCCACGACAACCGTCACACAACGTTAAATCAGTCTGCTCCAGAGAACGAGGCAGTGGTGAGAACCCCAATGGGGGCATGCTTGTTTTGCTCACAACATGTACACATAAATGAACTGAACATAATTCTTATCCTCTGTCTTATTTGGCCAGCATAGACACAAGGCCAAGAAACATCTGGGCAGAAATATTGCAGATATGTTTTGAGTTTAAGATAATGAAATGTATTATTTTTGTGAATAAAATAGGTAGATTTATGATATGTGAGCATATACTTCTGCAAAGAGAGGAATACTCCTAAACACCCGAAGTAAGTTGTATCCAAAGCTATATGCAGGGCCATGTTGTAAACTAGCAACCAGTAAGTAAGTTTTCAGTATTAGTCCTCAGAAAACAAATAGCATTGGTTAAATATTGTCATCCTTAACTGAGACAAATCTGTACCTGTCCTGCAATGTATTGTCTTAAATAGTGACCTTGGATACTGACAAGTTGAATGTCTTTCCCTGGCTCAACAATCATATTTGTGCCAAGGTGGACTTGAACATGGGTCTTCCTAACTCTGAAATCAGTTCTCCATCCTCTGTGCCACATTGCTGCTCACTTGATACTGGATTACCAGGACAAATTCAGTTTCTGACTGTTGTTTTCAAAGTTCCAAGTAGTATAAACATCTCTTCTTCCTCCACTTGAGATTCTTGTTCAGAGAATATCCTCGGTTTCAGAGAAAAATAACCAAGTCCTCCCCTCTCCACTTTCTCCTATTTTTTTCTTTGTCTTTCTGCCCCATCATATAATTCTCACTCTTTCCCTCTTCCCAAACTAATGTATTTTAGAAACAGTAATAATGGCAATACAATATTACTGTACATTTGTATAGTATTTTACAGCTATCAAAACATTTTTACAAATGTTATCCCATTTCAATGTTATAACAACCCTGTATGAGGTAAGTTATTTCAGATGTTAGTAGTGGGAAAGCTAAGGTTCGGAGAACCTCAGCAGCACTATAGCATAGTGCCCATGGTTGACTACTGGAAATAGATACCAGGTACTGAAGTAACATGCAGGTGTGACTGCCAAACTCTTCTCATTGGTTCTGAAGAATATAGAAAAGGGGTTATGTGGTGGGAATATGTCAAGGGAATGGTGCCAAGCAAACATTGTCCTAATATTTCAAAACATAAATTAGTGAACTTGATATTAATTTAGGAAAAATTCTAGATACTAAAAGGACAGTTTTTGAATTCTTAGAGAATAGGTGATAAGCCTGCATGGATTCTTTAAGAACTAGGGCTGCCATACTAAATCCTTTTCCTTTTTTGACAGGGTTACTATACTAGTTGTTAAGGGAAATGCAATAGACAGTAGATCTGGACTTCAGCAAGACTTGACCCAGTCTCTCATGATATATCCTTGTAGACAAAATGGAGAGATATGGACTAGATGATAGATCATTTAGGTGGGTTCAGAATGAGTTTACTAAGCAGACCCCACCCCACTATCCCATATATATATTCTGTAGAGTGATATCATACTCTACTGTGATCCCTGTTGGAATACCCAATCCCAGGGACTTGCCCCATCCCTGTTCTTATCATTGACTTGGATGATCACATAAATGGCATATTTATTTTTAACATTTTCAGATGACTTGAAGTTGATAGAAATAGTTAAATAAATTGAATTAAATTAAGATTCAAAGGAATTGGGATTATATAATGAAGAAACTGTGCTGGAATTTAGTAGGGATGAATGTAAAATCCTGAACTTGTATTTTTACAAAATTAAAAATCATAGAAATACAAGATGGCATTGGATATCCATATGAAAAAGACTTGGGCATTTTAGCAAATTGTAAACTCACTATAAATCAACATTGTAGGGGCAGCTAGGTGGCGCAGTGGATAGAGCACCAGCCCTGAAGTCAGGAGGACCTGGGTTCAAATCTGGTCTCAGACACTTCCTAGCTGTGTGACCCTGGGCAAGTCACTTAACCCCAATTGCCTTAGCAAAAAGCAAAAAAAAAAAAAAAAAGTATAAATCAACATTGTAAAATGGCATCAGAAGAGGTAATGTCATCTTAGATTAAATTGATAAAAGGTAATGCATGCCCAGCCAGGAAGATGATAGTCCCTTTGTATTTTGGTCTTGTCAGACCATAGCTTTAGTACTGTTAGTGCTGTACTGTTCTGGGCACCACCTTTGGAAGGGATATTGGCAAACTAGAGGATGACCAAAATGGTAAGGGCACTTGAAATTCTGCCAAATGGGAATTAGAGGAAGGAAGACATAGGGGAGATAGTGGTAGCTCTTTTCTAGTACTTTGCAAAGGTTTTGTGAAAAGGGGATTGGATTTGTTTTTTCACTTCAAAAGAGAGAATGAGGTCCAGTGGTAAGAAGTTAATGAAGTCAAATTTTGGCTCTATGTAAGGAAAAACATCTTTAAGAATTACAGCTGGCCAAACATGGAATGGGTAACTTGGAGATTAATTGGCCTTTCAGTCACTGCAAATCTAAAATCAGGATCTGTATGACCAATTTTCAACAAAGTTAAAGACAGGAGTGATGATACAGGCAAAGGTGGAATGAAATATAGCTTTTTGACTTTGCAATCTGTGATTCTTGTGACCTATCTACTGACTTGTGGATATAATGTGTGAGAGTATGGCTCCCCTTCATAATAATTGTTAAAGCCTAGGGATACACTACAAAAACATGACACCAAAAGTTGTGTACCAAAGGTAATTGTGGTGGGAAAAATCCTAACTTACTGAAGGAACCATAGGATTAATTTTTTCATATTCAGAGAACTTAACTTTGGAAAGTATAATATAAGGATAATTATTTTCTCTCCAGAAAAAAAGTGTTAGCAGTTATGAGGTGGTAGTTCCCCAGGAAGCAATTCTTAACTATTTTTATAAATGCACTGGAAAATGGAGTACATGGTGAGATTTCTAAGATTGCAGATGACACAACTTTCAGATTATGAAAATGAAATGGTGACTGTACTAGAAAAACAGTAGGAAGCTTTCTCAAAGCTTTGTGAGACAGAAAAGTGGCAGATGAATTTCACTGTGGGCAAGTGTATTGTAATGCAAATGCAAATGTATAAGGAAGATAGCTTGATACTATATAAAGAATGGTGCTTCTGAAGGCAAGATTTGCAGTTCCTATCTCTTGAGTATAACTACTTGTATGACCTTGGATAAGTCACTTACCTCCTGAGGTCTCAGTTTCCTTATCTGTAAAATGAGGCGATTAGATTCTATGGTCTTTCAGGTCTTTTTCAACTCTAGAATTATGTGTTACCAAAGAGGAAAATAACAATAACCTAAATTGTATGTGTGGGCACAGTACTTGACTGATATACTCACACTCTGATCTCATCTTTTTAGCTTAAAGCTTTAGGAACATAACTCTTCCCTTATTTCCAGTCTCTCACCTTACAGTAAATGAATATGATAGCATATCTTCAGACCAGGTTACTTAAACATAACAGGAAACATACTACAGGTAGATAAATTCCAGGTTCAGAGCATAGGTCTGAAATTTTGTCAGAAAAGAGACAGAGATTGAGATTGAGGGCACACTTTTCACAAGGAACTAATTCACTTCACTCTCTAAGACTATACCAGAGGGGAAAAAATAGATATGGTTCTCAGGTATGAAGAAAAGGAAGATGAGGGAGCTCAGGATCAATCTTAATAACTTAGATTTAAGGTCATGGAGTAGAGTTGAAGGCTAGAGGAGAAAATTTGGAATAGCTGCTATGAGAACCAGGAAAGTTGATGTGGGATAAATAAAATTATCATACAGTAGTATTGACAGAGTGTGTATATTGAACAGAAAGTCAGATTGGGATTCAGGGCTAGATTGGGAGTCAAGCCCTGGGTTGATCCTGCCTCAAACATTTACTCCTGTATTACTTTAAGACCACTGAACTCTCTGAACCTGTGTGCTTCTCTTCAAAATTTAAAATCTTAAAAATTAGGTAATAGTACCTACCCTAAAGCATTGTTGTGAGGATCAAATGAGATAATGTATATAAATTGTTTTGTAAACTTTAAATCACTGTATAAAAATGTTAGCGTTATCATTATTCTTATGTATATTATTAGAAATGAATTTGGACCTAGTCCAAGTATTAGAAATGAAAGTGGACCTTGTTTTAGTTTCTTCTGTTACTGGCTCAAAAAAGTTGGAAAGGATGAGCTAGGTTTGGGTATTAAAAGGCCAGAAATAGCCCACAGATACTCAGGCAGGAAACTCTAGAGTAAAGGGCAATGCTTTGTGGAGATAGATGACTACAGGTCAGGCCTAAAGAGTGAGAAATACAGTCAAAAAGGGTTTGGACAGAGAATAAGTTCAGGAATGAGCTTCTGGGAGAGGTAAAAGTGTAAGAGGTAATGATCAGAGAAGGAACTTTAATAAGACCTTAGGGACCCAAAGTGGATGACTGCCTTTATGGGTGGCTGAGATGGAGTGCAGCTAGAGATCATGGGTGCCTAATGGAGAAGCCAGGTTATTATTGTCTTCATCAAGTCACTAAAGAAAATAACAAGAGTTAGAATAAAGAGGAAGACTTTTAGTTGCATGGTAAAGTAATTGAAAGTTGAAAGGTATTCTGGAATTCAGTAAATCAATGATAGCCACAAGAGGTGTTTTTTTTTTGTTTGTTTTTGTTATTGTTGAGTTGTTTTCAGTTGTGTCTAACTTCATGACCCCATTTAGGATTTTCTTGGCAAAGATACTTGAGTTGTTTGCTCATTTTAACATATATGGAAACTTAGGGCAAACAGGGTTGAAAGACTTGCTAAGGGTCATATATAGCTGGTAAGTGTCTGAGGCCAAATTTGAACTCAAGAAATGAGTCTTCCTGACTCCAGGTCCTGTACTCTCTCTGCTATACCACCAAGCTGCCCAACAAAAGCTTTGGACTAGGTGACACAGTCATATTGTAGGGAAGAGATCGATGGTGTCTTCAGAGAGAAATCAGGCTTCCACTAGTATTAAGAGATAGTTTGCTAGGTGAAAGATTCAGAGAGAAAAGGGAAGTTTATTCATAGAATAGAGTACATAGAAGAGAATTTAAGCCTGTGATATGAGGCTAAGGATGACAGAAGAGAAAGAAAAATTTGCATTTTTCAATGCCAGAAAAATCTCTCTATAGTATAAAGGTTCTTATTTTGTGATATCAAGTCACATGTAGCAGTGAAAGCTTAAAGCCTCAACTGGACAATAACATACAAAGGGCACCATTTTCAAACTTGGCTTATTAGAACATATATATGCTTTGTACTAGTTCTGGTTGAGTCCAATTTGCTCAATTCCCCAGACCTCACTCCCTCCCTCCACCCCAACCCCACTTTAGCTGAACTCCTCTACTTCTGGCTGTCTGAAAGGCTGTTTGTTATTTTTGTCATCCTGATCTTTGTCTGAAAACACAAATATTTTCTCTTTCTCTATTCTCTCTCACAGTTTCCTCCTGCTTTGGAATCAACCCATCTTTTTAATTTTGGTTTCTCAATCTTAACTCTTATTTTTTGTGGGGAAATAGGACTCTTTGATTCTTCAAAAGCCAGGTGTTTTAGTATATGTACAGAAGACATCAACATAATTATCTAGTGATCTGGCACACTACAGAGGAATAGAGACTAGATTTCCAAAGTGTCCCTTCCAACTTGAGATTCTTTGAAGTGTTTTAGCATGTAGTGGATAGTAGTTTATAAGATGTACTTCTGAGATAATAGATACAGCCCAGGAAGGGAATCCATAATTGTTGCTATCTCAGAAGACTGATTCCGAGTATTATCTGGAAAGAATTTAGAAACAGAACCACAAGCAGTAACTTACCCTTGTGCCAACCTCTATGTATAATAACTCATATATTGGGTATGCAAAGGCTTTTCTCCAACCCATTCTATGAGGTACATTACACAAGTTATTTATCCCCACTTTACAAATAGAGATCATAAAGCTGAGAGAGGTTGGGACTTGCCCAGCAACTCAAAGCAGATTAGTGTCAGAATCAGAATTTGAATTTATGTTGTCTTCTGACTTTAAACCTAGTATTTTTTTCTATTATACTGTGCTGCCTTTATCTTGTACCTATGAACTTAGGTTACCATGGACTCTCCCAGGTATCATGCAGACATAGTGGGATTGTAAAAAGTTACTCAGAAAGAAGAGTAACTGCCTTTTGAAGACAAGCTTTAAAAATACTTGGTCTTTCTAGGACCTAGAAGAATAAAGGCTATGAACCTTAATCTGCTATGAACCCTAAGAGTAGCTGATATGCTTAGAAGACAGAATTCAAAAAGATCTCAACAAACTGGAATAGCTAGCTGAAGCTAACAAAATGAAATTTAACAAGACTAAATACAAAATGTAACTTGCACTTAGTTTTAAAAAGTCAACAGCACAACTTGACTCATGTGAAAAGACCTTTTAGTTAACTCAGATTTAATATGAGCTAACAATGTAATTGAGAAAACCGAGTCAAATGGAGATTGTGATTTTCCCAGTGACACACAGCTGGTATCTGAGGTCAGCTTTGAGTTCAGGTTTTCCTGATTCCAAGCTCAGTACTCCATTCACTGTACCACCCCACTGCCCATCTGAATATTACAAGGAAGCTAATTTAAGCTTTATGTAAAAAAAATAGTCTAACAGAGTTGTCCAGAAGTATACATGAAGTGATCTTGTATGTAAAGCGTTTTGCAAACTTTAAAGTACTATATAAATGAGTTACTATTACTATCATTTTATTATATTACCTAGCAAATTCTCTCATTTGAATAAATGTTCAAGTAGAAGCTGGATAGTCATCTTGCTAATAGAGATTTCTTCTAATTTGTTACATTTTTGAAAATTTTTTGCTAACTGCTAGAAACTATATTGGAGTGAAATCTGCTTGAGACTTCTACCTCCTAGGCCTAGTTCTGCCCTCTGGAGAAGTACAGAATAATCCTCCTTGATGTAGACAATCATTCAGATATTTGAGAACAGCTGCTAAATAACTCAGATTTTCTGAACGGCTCTTTACTTAATATGATTTCAAGACTTCTTATTTCAATTGAGAGCTCACTGCTAGCAGCATTCTTTTTTTTTCTTTTTTTTTTTGAGGTTTTTTTTTTTTAATTAAAACTTTTTAGTTTCAAAAACATTAACCCTTACAAAGCTTTCTGTTACAAATTTTCCCCCCTACTCCCCACGCCTCCCCTAGATGGCAGGAAAATCCACTACATGTTAATTATGTTAAAATACTTGACAAATCGATATGCATACATATTTCCACACTTATCTTGTTGTACAAGAAAAATCGTATCTACAAGAAAAAAAAGTCAGAGAAAGGAAACACAATGCAAGCAAACATCAGTAGAGAGCATGAAAATGTTATGTTGTGGTCCACATTAGCATTCTTGTTACTATTTCAGTAGTAACTTTTCTAAACTCCTTCCATATTCTTCAATTCTTTGTCCCTTATAGCCCTTACTGAAAATAATTTACTGAATATATTTAGTCCATTACTCAAAGTTGGTCAAGTTTTATCTTCTCCATCTTAAAATTTATCTGTGTGTTAATCCATTGTTCCATCCTGTGTCTGAGTACTTTGTTTCTAAGGCTAAGCTTTTCCTATACTCACATTTCTACCTGTTGTTTCTGAGACTTTTCTTTCGTCTTTTTTTTCTTGTACTTTCAATCTAATGTCCTCTCTACTGCTTTCTTTCCCTCTAGCTTATCCTAAACAAATTCAATTTCCCTCTAGCTACTGTCCTGTATGTCCTTCTTGTCATCAATTTCTAGTCAATACTCTAATCATCAGTTAATAATCAATAAACATATCTACAAACATGGATTCACCTATATTTACCTCTTCTTCATTACCCCTTTATTCCTTGATCCCATCCAGTCTGACTTATGTATTTTTGACTCCATATAAACTAGCCTCAAAAGCTGCCAGTGTCTTACTTCAGGATCAATTCAAGAATCTTTTCTCATTTCACATTCTCCTTTCCATGGCATTTGATGTTTCTGACAATGTCATCCTGAATCTTGCCTTCCCTCTTTAACTGTTCCTTCTCTAACTTTTTAGCTGGCCTTTAAATGTGAGTGCCAAGATTCTGTCTTTTCTATTTTAATTTCATCCATTGTCCCCTTAGTGGATAAGTCTCAGGATAAATCAATCTTTCAGGTTTCAATCTCATATTTTCAAAGTACATTTCTACCTTTTATATCCATGTGGCATCTGAAATTCAATTTATTTAAAACCCAAACTTACTATTTTTTTCCACAAAATCATCTCTCTTTTTGATTTCCCCTTTTCTATCAATGGTATCACTATTCTGTGTTACCCGGACTGAAAACCTGAGAATTCTTTTTGATATGTCCCATTCCCTTGCTTTTTTTTCCCCTTCCTTCATCACTTCTGTTTATTTTCTATTCGTACCTATGGTTGATCTCATTATTGTACACATTGATATTTAAGGGTTTCCACAAACTGATCCCAAATTTCCTTTCTAGCCTTATCTCCTGCCTTTCCTCTGTACTTAACCATTCATCGTAGCCAGACTGAATTTTTCCCAAAACCCTTTTTATGTTTTTCTAGTTCTGTGCTTTGGCTCATGCAATTTCATCTACCTGATCTCCCATCTCTAGCTGCTAAAAATTCCACCTTCAGGGCCCAATTCAAATGTTAATATCCTACAAGCCTTCTTGAATGATTCATCAGTATTCTCCTCCATATAAGCTATAGCACTTTGTAGGCATAATTGACAGAACTTATATATATTGTCTTTTATTTTAGTCATTATGTTTATATATATTTCTTCCCTGTGATCACAGAAATAAACTTAATTTGGCTGTGTAAGGACCAGCATAGCTTAGTACAGAGAAGCTTATCACTGAGCCATGACAAATCATGAAAATCGGTTGTAAGTTTCTTGAGGTCAGGTACTATGACTTTTTCTGTCTTCATATGTCCACCAGTACTAATTCTTAGGATAATATCTTATACACAGTTACCATTTATTAAATAATTGTTAAATTAATAAATGTAATTATAAGATTAGGTATGACAGTGATGTCATTGTAGGGTTGTTGTTGTTGTTTTTAAATAAATATACAACTTTTTTATCTAGGTAAGAATTGTCCTTCTTTGTTGATTCCTTGGGAGACCACAGACATAGTGTTATACTTAGTGTTATTGCCCTTAGTCAAGAGACTTCTATGAAAATTGTCTTGGAGAAGGTATCCTTCTGAATAACCTCAGTGGCAGCAAATCTGAAAATGTGTCCAGTTTTTAGTTAAATATCATGAGTCATTTGTAGCCCTATTTGCTATACAAAATAGGGAATTGAGTAGAGAATATCTTTCTGTTATTTAAAAAATAAAAAAGCATAATCTTTATATCTGATTTTGTTACCTGCCTTGTAAGCAGACTCCTAAGCAGTTCCCAAAGAAGAGTTCCAAAAAATGTGTAACTAGGAGCCTCACTGGAATAGATATATATAAAAATGACTAGCCTTCCAGAAGTAATGCTTTAAAGAATACTCATTTAAGTAATGTATAAGCTCTGTTTTTAGAAATCAGTCTCATAGTTAATATTCACAACTCCATAGAAACGTGATGACAATCATTTTGTGGCAATTAAAAATCAGTTTTATACAGTGAACTGAGTAAATGGAGAATTCATAAACTCGAAACGATACACAGATGTAAGGACTTAGGTCTCTCATCCACCATTCAATCTCCGAGTTATTAAGGAAAGTTAAAGATATGTCTGGAATTTGTTCTTTAGGCTTTTTTTTAAGAGTCTCTGTCACTATTCTCTTTGATATAATATCCCTTGGTTTCCCACTAGAAGCATCATCATTAGCTGGATGGCCCTTAGGATTGACTCAGTGGCACATTCTGATGGTCTCAGAGGGTCACATTATAAAGTATCAGATTTGATACAACAGGCAGTAGAAAATCACCATAAGTTTTCAGCAGCATGTTTGAAGATGATTCCTTGTCTCTCTGATCACTCTCCTCTCCCCTGGCCCCAGGCATCCGTTCAGTGAGCTTCTACGAGCACATCATCACTGTGGGCACAGGGCAGGGCTCCCTGTTGTTTTATGACATCCGGGCCCAGAGGTTTCTAGAAGAGAAGCACTTATCCTGCTATGGGTCCAAGCCCAAGCTCGCAGGGGAAAATCTGAAGCTGACCACTGGCAAAGGCTGGCTGGTGAGTGAGCCTTCTATTTGGGGGAAACTGGACTGGGGGGAGGCCTGGGCAGTGTCAGTAAAGTAGCTCCCTTCTTTGAATGCTTTGGCTGTATTATTGGTTCACATAGGAGCAAAAAGAATATGTGAGTCAGACCCCTTCAGCTTTATTCTCTGATTCACCTTTTCAAATTTGTGATCAAGGAAGGTGTGAAAATTATTGTCTCCATTTTATAAATACGGGAAAGATTAAATCTCAGAGAAATTAAATGTTTTACTCAGGGGCAAATATTCTGGGTATTGCTGTTAAAAAACATTGATATAGATTGGCCCCATCATTTGAATTTTTGTACCCATGTCCTAACCAGAGTAGAATGAGATTTACATTGCTGTGTCTAGGTGGCATAGATTTCATTCTTCTGACCCCAAATCTCCTGGCTCCATTTTTGAATGTAAAATGATACATCTCCTGTGACTTTACTTTCCTTACCAAGGCATAAAGGAGCTAACAGACCCTCTTTTTCCTCCTTTTCCCAACAGAATCATGATGAAACTTGGAGGAATTATTTTTCAGACATTGATTTCTTCCCCAATGCTGTTTACACACACTGCTACGACTCGTCTGGAACGAAACTCTTTGTGGCAGGAGGTCCCCTTCCTTCAGGGCTCCATGGGAACTATGCTGGGCTCTGGAGCTAATGAATAACTTCTGAAATGCAGAGATTTACACTAACTTCCATCTTCAGTTTCCTTGTTTCTTCTTTTCATTTTTCAATTGTGTGATGCCCCTGTCTTATTGGAACACCAGAATTTGCTTTTGACTTGGGCATTTGACACAGGCTCCATATGTTGGTCTAAAGTGGCTTTTTTTCTTTTTTTTTCCCCTTTGGCAATCAGAATTTTGCTTTAAAACTTTTTTGGCTTTTTATTTGCTTCTTATCCAAAGGATTTTTTTTTGTTAATCCCATATTGTATTTCCTTTTTAAGTGACACACACTTTCCCCTATTTGGCTTCTGCTTTAGGCTGACACAGTCATACTCATCCCTACTTTGCTGTTG
Source organism: Myrmecobius fasciatus (assembly GCA_023553655.1). Lineage (NCBI taxonomy): Eukaryota > Metazoa > Chordata > Mammalia > Dasyuromorphia > Myrmecobiidae > Myrmecobius > Myrmecobius fasciatus. Next base: position 68,353 of record JAJPUD010003904.1, read on the forward strand.
TGAGGTAGGATTCCTTTATACTTATGTGGTTGCTGTCAGACTTTCTGTGAAAGTTTGGGGGCTGTGTGTGTGTGTGTGGGTATGTGTGGGTGTGGGTGTGGGTGTGCGCACAGGTACTATGTGTGTCATTGAAATTACATGGAGTGAAGATTACTTGTAATTAAAATATTTATAAAAGAAACTGCTTTATCCACAGAGTCCAGCTTTGGGACTGGTTTTATCTTATTTTTTAAAGTACAAGTCTAATGACACTGTATGCAAAAACAGAAAAAAAAAATCACCCAGAAAAACCATTGAGAAAGATTGTAGGCACCCCTGGGGCCCAATGTCAGGGTCTCCTTTCCTGGGGTTCCCCTATCCTCTAGCGTTTCCAGGGGGGTAAAAGCTTTCTTTCCTTTCCCTTCCTCTTGTTCCTATGACACTCTAAGGAAGCTTCTGCCCACATATCATTTCCCATTCCCTGGCTTGCTCTTGCTTCTCTAGAATGTCAAGGCCTCTGACAGAGCTTTTAGAAAAGGGGTAGAAGTTTCAAGTACTGGATTATGCCAGATTTCCCTACCTCCTGTTAGCTCTCCTCTTTCCTCCCTCTCCAAAAAAATAAATAAATAAATAAATCCAAATTAAGGGCCTGCAGCCAGCCAAAGGAACCTTGGGTTTCTTTTGGCTTTGGGGAAACTCCTCATTTTTCCTTCCCTCTTCTAATTACCTTGATGGGTTTGGTTTGGTTTGGTTTCATTTTCCCTTCAGAAGCAAGTTCAATCTGGGGATGGGAATTGAGTATCTGTGTGTAGTGTGTACCTAGTGTGTTTTAATATTAGTCTTTTGGTGTGGTGGGGGAGGGTGTTGACCCCAGAATCCCATGGCTGAGGTCTTACTCATTTGAGTGCTCCTCATCCTTGCCTGGATCAGAGGGGCAGGCCAGCAGTGTTGTGCATGTAGCAGCATTGATGTAATTAGTAAATAGGAACATTCTTCCTATTCCATTCCTCCACCTTAACAATTTGTATGTTTGGGCTCCAAGTTTTTTGAACGTAGCGGTGACAAACTTGCCATATAATCCTGTTGTTCCCTGCTCTTACACTCATCATGTTGCAAACAATGTCTTTTCCCTTGATATAATGATTTCCTCTTTTCCTTTGAGCACTTACTCCAATTAATTGCCAGAAACACTTCCCTGAGAATAAGAACTGTCATCTCCCTTTTCTCCCTAAATCATCCAAGTTGATGAGAGAAGGCTATGTAGAGATGCTTTGTGCCCAGGGAGCTTGGAAGATGAAGTTATTTGCTTAAAAGTCTGCACTTGACTTCATGACATATGATAAAACACCATTAAAATGGTTGTGGAATTCTCACTTTCTAACCTAGAGAAATAGGTGCTATCAACAGGGAATTAAGAAAAATGCTAGATGCTATAAATCTTTAACTGTCTTAATTTGTTTTTTCTCCTAGTATTAAACTACAGGCTGTAGATTACTTAGTTCTCAAAGAACTTCTATCACTTTAAAGGAAAAAAAATACATGTAACAAAAAAAAAAAAAAAAAGAAGAAGAAAAAAAGATCAAGTACGGTATTTTGTACTGTTGCCTGACCCTCTTCTGTGATGGGTAATGCATTTGATTGTTTGGGATTTTCTGTTTTTAAAAATGTAGCACTTGACTTTTGCCAAGAAAAAAAATAAATATTATTCCAGTGCAATATGGTGTGAGAGAGTGTGTGTGAAACTAAGGTACAGGGTGGAAAGTGGGAGGGCCTCAGTAGGAAGAGAGATAGACTTCTTAAGTCCTTAAGAATTGGTGTTCAGTTAGCACCCTAGGGACTGGAATAAGTATGGAAGTATGTAATGGTAGGACCTCACAGTACCAGTCAGGCCAAAGGCATATAGTGTATTTTATTCTTCTTTAAATCAATTAGCTTAACACACAAAAATATCTGAACCCATAGCACTATACATCGAATAGTGACTCAGAACCTAATTTATCATAGATGCTCAGGAGAAAGAAGCTGTATTTAATAGACATGGATACCTAAGCAGGAACTCAACATTCCCAAGGGGAAGAGAAAGAAATGTAGAGACTAGGAAAGAGGATTCTTCAGAAAAATTCTCCTACCCTTTATTTCCCTTAAACATTAAGAATGGAATTAAAACAAAAAATTGAGAAACCAGAGTAGAGATCTTTTTAAAATATATTTTATTCATGTATTTTTATATCACCTGGATTTTTCCATCCTATAATATCCTTTCCCTTCCTACTTTCAGTAGCAAAGAATGTTTAAAAAAAAAAAGACAAAAAAATTCAAAACATATCACCACTGGAAAAATTTGACCTTATATGCTATGTTCCATATCCATGGACTCCCAATCTCTGCAGAATGAGAAGGGAGCTTCTCCTATCCGTTTCTGAGACCAAGCCTGTTTTTTATAATTCTCAAGCATTTGGTTTTATTGATTTATGAAATCAATTTATTTTTTCTCTTTATTTCTATGTTGTAGTCATTGTATTAATACATGTAGTTTTCCTGATTCTACCCAATTCACAGTGAATTAGCTTCTTGTAAATCTTTCTGTGTTTCTCTGTATTCAGCATGCTTGTCATTCCTTACAGAACATGTTCTACAGTTTGCTTAGTGATTATTCAATCAAGAAGTATCTACTTTGTTCTTATTTCTTTTCTAGTACTGCTTTATTTTGTTGTACAAGAAGTGACAGTGAACTAGACTGAGACCTGTCACATAAGCCCTACAGAGATTTTATTTGCAAACTGGAAAATGATTTTCATATTGAAGTATGAGTCCCTTTTCACCCCGAGGATCTGATAACATGGCAAATGGAATGGTGAGGGACTTTGGACCTATGAACCTTCAGAAGCTTAAAAAGAGTATGTAGAACAAGAAATTTGATTAAAATAATTATAAGCAACTGAAGCAAATTGTTAACTCTTCTAGTTATATATAAGGCAAAAGTAGGGTCCAGTCAAATGGGGTCCCCTGGCTGCCAGTGGAAAATGGGCCTAGGCAACCACTATGTTTATTACATATTTTTTCCTAATATATTGCAATCTAATAATCTGCAATATATTGCAGAGTTGTAAAATATAAGTTCAACACAAATTATTAAGGGACAGATTCCTCCTTGATGCAGATCAAGGACTTGACAATTCTGGAATACAACAATGGCAACAAAATCTATTTATGTAGCAGATGGTTGAGCAAGGTTTTTCAGGTGCTCAGTAGTGAAAGAGATATTAAGAATAGTCATATGGGGTGGCCAGTAATCCCTAGACAGTGTACTACTTCCCACAATTGCCACCAGTAGTTGTCATGTTCAATATCAATGAGTATTTTCATGATAGACTTAACTTCATGGCATAGACAAGAAAATGACAAACATATTTCATCTCATCTCCATCAGTTTGCTCCTTTATTTAGAGCCATATGTCATCCATCCTTGTCTTATTTGCTACTTGCGATGATGGATACTGTCATCTTCTTGAAGCACTTAAAAGTACTTCTTCCTTGATTATGCAGTCAAGGAACTAGAAAGGTTTAGTGGAAAGATAAGAAGAAAACTAATCGAGGCAAGGTTGCTGAGATGCCAAAGGAGCACTAAACTCTTAGAGGTAGATTAATTGTAGTCCCTTGTGTGGTATAGTTTTCTTTTGCCATTTCCATCTGTCTCTTGCATCTATGTACTACTCAGAGCATTCACTAGTTAAAGTGAAGGCCTCCCCTTCATTGGAGGCCTTTGTCTTTATTCTTTGATGCCATTCTCAAATGCCTTGGGTTCAAGGGAGGAGAAAGTTGTTTCAAGATGCCACTGTCATTTTTCATTATCCCTTGTTATAGTCTTTCTAGTTTCCAAATTTCCATTTACTCTTCCCGTCTTTTGTTCTCTTTGTCAATCTGTCTGATGTGAGATAAAACTTTTAGGATGGTTTACATGTACATTTCTCTTATTATTAGTGATCTAAAGTATTCTTTTGAGAACTGTTTCTTCATATCTTTGGCCACTTAAGAAAGGACTTTTGGTCATATATTTCTGAGCATTGTCTATTTTTTGGATATCAAATCCTTGTTAGAGATGTTTGATGCAAAAAAAAATTTTCCCCAATTGATTGTTTCTCTTCTCATCCTCAATGTGTTTATTTTGTTCATGCAAAAATTTTCCAATTCATATAATCAATTATCTATGTTATCCTTTGAAATTGTCTCTGTTTCTCATTTGATTCAGAACTCATTCCCTATCTTATGGCTGTAAATGCTAAATTGTATCCTAATATTTTATGGCACAATTTTTTAATATTCAATTCTCATATCTGTTTTGAATCTGAGGTATTTTACATTCTCTATTTTTTTTGACTGATTCTTGATGTCTCATTGAGCCATTCGCTTCCATTTGTTGATTTCTAAATTTTAGTGAATGATTTTGTTCAGTTAGCTTTTGTAACCTTCTTTGCATTTGGCCAATTGTACTTTTAAATGAGTTGTTTTGTTTATTGGATTTTCTTTCCAGTTCACCACTTCTATTTTTTAGAGTTTTCTTTTTCATTTCACCAAATCTGTTTTTTAAAGAGTGATTTTCTTCAGACAATTTCTGTTTTTCCTTTTCCAAAGTTCTTGTTTCCTTTTCTCATTTTTCTTCTCTCTTTTAAGATGCTTTTTGAATTCCTCCAAGATAGCCTTTTGAGTTAGAGACCACCTCATATTAACCTTTGAAGCTTCATCTGGAGACATTTTGCCTTTACTGTCCTCAGGGTTTGAGGCCTGTTCTTCCCTGTCTCCATAGTAGCTATCTATGATCAGAGCTCTTTATTATTTTTTGCTCATTTTTAAAGGTTGAGGTCAGCTCCTAGGGCAAAGAGGAGATTGTCCCAAGCTTCCTCTACAGTGGACAGCAGCTTCATGCTGCCCTGGGGCCACTGCTGCTGGCTTCCTTCCCATGCTGGAGGGAAATGGTTACAGCCCACTTATGCTGGGATTCAGGGGCTCACTATTTGCCTTCTGTAGTTATGTTGGAGATCTCACAGCTTGTCTGCTGATCCATTGCTTCTGAACCAAGACAGGGTACCCAATCCTGCTGTATTTTGGCTAAGAGCCTCCCCCTATATTTCTTTTTTTTTTTTTTTTTTTGAGGCAATTGAGGTTAAATGATTTGCCCAGAGTCACACAGCTATGAAATGTCTGAGACCAGATTGGAACTAGGTCATCCTGATTTCAGGGCTGGTGCTCTATCCACTGTGCCACCTAGCTGCCCCCCCTCCCTACTATATTTCTGTTAGCACACAGAGGCCTCTCCACTTTGAGCCTCCCTGTGCCACACCTGTACTGGGCTGCATTCCCCCTGCTCAATTTCCTGAAGTTCTTCCAAAATCTCTTCTGAAACTTGTTACACTTCAAATGTTTGTGGGTTCTGTCATTCCAAAACCTGATCAAAAGCTTGATCTGGTGTTAATTCTGTGGGAAACCAAGAAGAGCTCAGACAAAAACCTGTCTACTCTCAATCATCTTGGCTTCATCCTCTGTTTTTTTAAAGCTTTTTTATTTTCAAAACACATCCATAAATAGTTTTTAACATTCACCCTTACAAAATCTTGTGTTCGAAATTTTTTTCTACCTCCTTTCTCCCCACCCCCTCCTCTAGACAGCATGTTATCCAATATATGTTAAGCATGTGCAGTTCCTCTCGATATATTTCCACAATTATCATGCTGCACAAAAAAAAAATAAAAATCAGATCAAAAAGGGGAAAAAATGGGAAAGAAAACACAATGCAAGCAAACAACCAAAAAAGTAAAGTATCTTACAGGATTCAATCTCAGTGAAATTATGTTGACTCTCTATGGTTCCTGTTAGTTTTCCTATATACTATGACTCATCCTACTACCTCTAATAGTAAGTGCCTTTTAAAATTTTGCCAGGAATTGAAGCCAAGTTCACCAGCCTCCACCCTGTTAACTCCCTTTTCTTTTTCATCTGGATCATTAGGGATCATATTGTCAGAATTTTGTTCTTTATAATCTTCCATCCCTTTTAGGCTCTCTTGGGATTATGCCTATAGTTCTTGGAACTTCTAGATATTTCTTAGAACTCATGCGATACATGCCTGAATATGGCCTGTGTTCCCTTCCTTCAACACTTTGAAGTCTGGGATGACATGGCCACCTTTTCTCCAAAAGCTCTATCGCTTCTTGGTTACTCCCACTCATTCCTTCCAGGAACACTGCTTCAGCCAAACTAGTTTAGTGTACACACTGTCCCTGAAACACAGTTTGGAATTTCCTGCCTTCACATTTGCTTATATTATTCACATGCTTGGACCAAGAGGAGAGAACCTATATTACCCAAACCCAGAGAAAAGAACAGGAGTGGGAGGGTAACCAACAGTGTCCTGCTGCACAGACTTGAAGAAGGCTGAGGACTGAGAACAGTCTGTAAGACTTGGTCAATAAAATGTCTTTGGTAACCTTTGAGAGAGAAACAGGTATAAGATTCCCCCAAGTTTTCTACAGCCAAACATTGTCAATTCCTTCAACTAATCCTCATATGAACTCATTTTGAAGCCTTTCATCGTCCTGGTTATCTTTTTTTTTTTTTCAGTGTATCCTTCCTGTAATATGGTGTTCAAAGCTGAATCTATCTGACCAGGGCTACCTTGATCTGGATATGGATCTATTAATGTTGCCTAAAGTTACAGTAACTGCTTTTTTATTTTTTGAATCATGAATCTTGTCAGTTTTGTCTCCCTAATATCTCACTTCTCTCTGTTCCCATTAATCAGATAACCACCACTTTTGTTCAGGTTCTCATCCCTTCTCATGTGGATTCATTGCAATAGCCTCCTCATTGGTCACTTTGCCTCACATCTGTTTCCACTCCAGTGTATCCTTCACATAGTTACCAAAATAATTTTTCTAAAGTTTTGGTCCAACCATATCATTGCCTCATTCAGTAAGCTACTATGGCTCCCTATTTCCCCTAGGATCAAATATAAACTCCTCTTGCTTTTAAAGCCCTTCTCGGCCTCAGCCTACCTTCTCAATCTTACACATTTCTCCCCTTTTCGTGTTGTTCCACATAATGGATACTGATGTCCTAAGGAAGTAGGTACTCTTTCGGGAGTAATCTTGAGGAAGAACAGCAAGGGGACTCCTTCCAGGAAAAAAGTGAACAGCCCCTAACCAATGTCAGTCACAGGAAGAGAGAAAAAGGCATGAAAACAATGATAACCCCATACTACGCTTCTGAGAACTGGGTCATCGGATCTGCCACATTGTTGGGGTCAGGATTAGGCATAGCAACTTTATTCAGTTCTCTTATCCACTGGGAGCCTCTGTCACCAACCTTCTTCACTGGCCACACTGGGAAGGGAATAAGCATTTATGTAGTGCCTACAGTATGTCAGGCACTGTCCCCAGGGTTTTTTACAAATATTTGTAAATTTGGAGCAATATAAGGGAACTTAGTGTAGCAAAGTACTCTATCTTTGTTTTATCTCCATCTCTAAGGAGAAAATAGCTTTTGCCCCCTATCCCCAGAATTGATATTGTTTGAGGTTACCTAGATGACAATTTTTGGAAACTCCAAGGATTCACATTTGACCCTACTCACAGTAACTGGTATAGAGGTTAGAGTAATCACATCTCACAAGGACTGACAAGGCCTCATTATGTCTTTTTCCCACATGCACCCATCCTGTGAACCAGTTGTAGCCTTACCACACCACTCTAGCTCAGCAAAGATATTCTAAGCGTGGATGGATCAGAAGGGCTTGGATTCCCCTTGTCCCAGATAGCCTGATAGTTTTAGTAGTGCTCCCTTAGACTTGCAAGCAGCCATCAATCCCATGTTCCAAGGGGTATATCCAAAGCTGCTTAGAGCGGAGGACATATCACTCTCCACTTTTGGAATGAGCTTATGTGACCTTTGCCCAGAGAGACACTGGGACTGGCTCAGTGTCTTGCTCAAATCTGACTTGTTGGGTGTCTGCTCAGGTGTGCCTTCTACAGTGAGGTATCATAGGATAACCACTGGCACTAATAATATTCAAGTGGGGCTGTGCCCAGAAGATGAGGTCTATTTGTTCCTGAAAAACAGTAGAATGTCAGATCTAGTCTAACACATCTCTTAGTAATTTTCAATCCTTGCTGGCTCTTGTCAGGGAACTGATTGCAAAGGGGATTCATCTTTATGAGGCAGGGTATATACAACTCTCCATGTTAGCCACTACAAAGGGGATAAAGGACAGGTCTTGTCTGGGACCTCTAACTGATTCACCTGGTTTTGCAAAGTAAATTTTAAGTAAGAAAGACCCTTGCCCCCAAGCTAATGTAATTCAATGGCTGAGAGAAGCTTTACCTTGACCCTACTAGACCATTCTATCAATCATCAACTACTGTTCCAATAACTCATTAAATTGCTTATATTTCTGCTTTCTTCCAGATTCTTTGGTGATGAAATCCCACCCATCCTCCCAATTCCTTTGTAGAGAAAAGTCACCCTCTAGAATAGTAACAGGTTAAAACTGAGTTTCTTGATCAAGACCAAATCTCTCCCAGTTATCCTCACTTTCACTCCTAGCTTCTTTTGTCATAGCCTTGATGTCAGTGAAAGTCTGCACAATTCCCAGCAAGACCTCTGGGTTGAACCTAAGATTTCACTTTATACACTATAAATTGGTAAAGATGATAAAAGATGAGAATAGTCAATGTTGGAGGCATTGTGGGAAGGTGGGCACACGGATGCATTATTAGTGGAGCTATGAATCGCTATAACCATTTTGGAAAATAGTTTGGAATAATTCAAATTAAGTGACTAAAATATTCATAACTCTTTGAACTTTGGGCTTATACTCCAACATGCTCAGTGATAGACCCCATGTACACCAAAATATTTATAGCCACTTTTTTTGTGATAAATTATAAAAAAAAGTTGATGCCAGTTAGTTGGGGAATGTTTTAAATCTTAATATATGAATATAATGGAATATGATTAGTAAAAAATGATGGTGATGAGTATATTAAAGTATGGAAAGAGTTACATAAACTGATGCATCATGAATCCAGTGAGAAGTACCAAGAAAATAGTATACCCAATCAATACAACAATGGAAATGGGAAGATGCCCTTTGCTGTATCAGTCAACACACCTTTCTGACCAGTATTGACTGACAACAATGAGTATCTTCCCATTTCAATTGTTGTAAAGCAGAAGCAGAAAAAAAGGCCACAAAATATTTAAAAATGAGTATTGTAAAATTACAAAAAGCAAGCATCCCCCAAAAGGGATATGAGAATATAACCCCATCCCATCCATTTGCAGAGAGAATAGATCCATTAATGTGTTGCATTGCACATATTTTAAGGCTTTTGCATCATTTCAGTTAGTTTTGCTGATTACTTTTTTATCTTTGAAAAATTTTTATTATATGGAATGACTGTAAAAGATGCTAAGGAAAATAAGAAAGAAAAAAAATTAATTTCTTTAATCTTACTGTAGCAAAATTGCAAAGAAAGAACCAGCACTGATCCAAAGAAAAGACATGACAAGTCACTCCTACTCTTTTTACAGAGGTGGGAGACCCACAGGTGTGGGACATGCAAATATTTTCAGTCTTTTTCTGTTTCACTAATTTTTCTTTTTTTTTCTCTTAAAATATTCTTTATTATATAGGATAATTCTTTGGGAAGGAGAAGAAAGAGGGATACCAGAAAAATTTTGGTGATGTAAAACAAATTTTTTTTTTTACAAAGACCTGTTTTTGGATACCATACTTCCCATATGCCATTGGTCCGTGTCCTAATCAGTATCATCCATTTCACTTGTTCTATTACTATATCTATAAATTGCCCCTGAGTTTTTAGGGTATACTGATAAAAATTCAAAAGTTCATTCACATTAATGTCAAGTTCATGCACAAAGTCAATTTCCCTTCATTTTCCTTATGCAGGTATCCTAAGAGTTTTTGTGGGGAAGGAGATTAGGACTATTAGCAAAAAATAAAAATAAAATAAAATAAAAAAAACAGAAAAACAGAAAACAAGCCCTTGTAATATCTTCACTCTTCCAGTCAACATCCTTAAATTTTAAGCCCTCTGGATTAATTCTGTGGGATCAGTGAAACCCTTTTCTGCCCCACTGAGATGATGTCATCTAACTATTCATTTAGAGGTAAAGCAGCCACAAGGCACCTTACCTCTGTATCCAGCCATCCAAACATCTAAACATTGATGCATTCTGCATCACCCTTCCACATCTTCAACCACAAAGCCATTGTAAGCTATCTTGCACATTTAATGCAAAATGTTTTGGACCAAGTCTAATTCAGGCTTGGGTTTGGAACACCACAAAATACTCATGGCCCATACAACATTTTATAGAAGTTTACTTCATAAAATGGAGATTCAGTATGGAAATAACATTGATTCAGGTGGACAGCTCCTCTTTGCATCCTCATTTGCTATGGTTTTGGACCAAGTCTAATTCAGGCTTGGGTTTGGAACACCACAAAATACTCATGGACCATACAACATTTTATAGAAGTTTACTTCATAAATTGGAGATTCAGTATGGAAATAACATTGATTCAGGTGGACACAGCTCCTCTTTGCATCCTCATTTGCTATGGTGGCCACACCTAGCCAGAAAGGTGTGTTGACCATCACAGCAGTGGGTATTCCATTAAGATTGAGAAATGCTCATACTTCTCTTCTCCAGGAAACCAGAAAAGTATATTAAAGCTTGAACCTTAAATCTCCTAGTCCAAGTCTTAAAGATTTCCCTACCTTTTTAAGGAGATCACTTAGCGTAATGAAACAAATACTGTCCCTCCTCCATACTCTCAACTGTTCTCTCTTACCAGGCCCAGCTGAATTGTATCTTAGGACAGTGATTAATGAAATCTAGTCATTGATCTTTGAAAGATGATGGAAATAGAAGAGGTACCACAGGATTGGAGAAGGGGAAATGTTCCAGGTTTTATGGTTTGGTTTTTTTGTTTATTTGTCCGGGTTTTTTATCTTATCTTTCTATCTTTGGGATTTGGGGAGGGGGGGGCAAGGTTTAAGGGAAGAGTCTATGAACTATAGCCTAGGCATCTTTAGTTTTACATATGACAAGATTCTATCAATTCTTTTTAAGGGATAGTTAGTGAATATCTAGAAAAAGGAGCAATAACAAAGCTTGTAAGCCGTCATCAAGAATAAATCATACAAGATTCATCTCATTTCATTTTTTAACAGGGCTATGTTTGATAAAGGGAAAGCTATAAATATAGTTTATCTGCAAACCATTTGACAAAGCATTTTATACTATATGCTATGGACAAAATGGGAAAATAGGAAGTAGGTGACAGTACAATTAGTTGGGCTTGAGATAGGTTGAATGACTGAGCTCTAAAAATTAGTCATTTAGAGTTTAAGATCAACTTAGAAGGTAGTCTCCATTGAAGTATTCACAAGAATTTGTGCTTCCTGTTTATATTTAACATTTTTGCCAATAACTTGGAAATAGATATAGATGACTTTGGATTTGCTAGTAAGATGAAACTGGGATGGAAATACACTAATAAATATACTGGTTAACAGGGGATCCAAAAAGATCTAGACATGCTCAAACACTGGGCCAAATATAATCTGAATTCCAGTAGGGATAAATGTTGAATTGTCTTCTTACGTACAAAATGGGAAAGGTGTATCTAACTAGACTTTCTGAAAAAGATCCTGGTGTCTTGATAAAATACAAGCACAATGAATCCCCTGTGTAATGGTGGGGAAAAGTGAGGGAGAACTAATATAAACTTCAGCTGCATTAAAGAAGACTTACAAAGTGATAGTTCTGTTCTATTTTGCCCTGATCAGATTCTGTGTGGAATTTGTGTATCTGCTTAGGGTCAACATTTCAGGAAGAACATGGATAAGCTAAAAAGTATGTAGAAAAAGGCTTAATTTGCCATTTGAGGTTTTGTTCAAAGAACTGAGGATATTTTGCATAAAGAAGACTCCAGGAGAAGGGAACAAACATTTATTAAGTATCTGCTGTGTAGCAAATATATTTGATCCTCACAACCCTGTGAGGTAGGTACTGTTGTTATCCTCATTTTATAGTTGAGATAAACAGGTTGTCACATACCTAGGATCACATAACTGATGTCTATGGCTAGATTTGAACTCAGATTTTCTTTACTCTAGGTCCAGCTCTCTGTCAAACCACATAACTGCTGGTTTTGGGGGGTGGTTTTTTTTTGGTTAACAAAAGTCACAGGTATTGATTAGTTGTAAACACAATTATTAGATGTTCAGCCAGAGTCATTTTGAGGGAAGTGAATGATATATTCCCTCTCATTCCTAATCCTTCCTCTAAATAAATCAGGAGGTCAAAATCAATGTTCCAACAACACAGCCCATGCTTTCCTGGTGTATCAATTTACCCCTAGTTAAAGTGGCTTTTCTTCCCATGAGCTCACATCTCATCTATTGAGTATTCTCCATTCTACAAGTGCCAATTAAAATGTTAACTTTACCATGAAATCTTCCATGGATGTCTATGTAAGATTGAGAATTTAAGACACATACAATCTGAGCTCATTTTCTCCAACTTCATTTAACAGACAAGGAAACCATTTTCAAGAGGTTAAATGAGATAACTCGGGATGGGGGCAGCTAGGTGGTGCAGTGGATAGAGCACCAGCCCTGAAGTCAGGAGAAACTGAGTTCAAATCTTGTCTCAGACACTTAATACAAACTAGCTTTGTGGCCCTGGGCAAGTCACTTAGCCCCAATTGCCTCAGGAAAAAAAGAGAGAGAGAGAGAGAGATCACTCAGGATGGGGTTCAGAGAGATTTATGGTCAAGTCTTCCCAACTACACAGGCAGTACTGTTTCCAGCACATCAGACTGTTGGGGACTTTGTCCTCCCAACACAAATATATGGCAGTGGAACCAGAGGCAGCTGCTTTATAGGCAACAAGGACAGAAGAGGGAAAGAGAAGCAATGAGGAATAGTTTTTAAGCTTTTTTTTTTTTTTTAAGGAACAGGTGGTTTTCATGGAATATAATGACTTTGCAGTGTTAATTTTCATGTTCCCCAATGATAGCTCAACACTGCCAGTGGACAAGTTACTTAAATCAAAATATACTATTTTTAGACCTTGCCTAGGGCAAGGCAAAAGCCTGTCATCCTTCAGACCACAAGTAATCTCTCCCTCTTCAAGATTTCCACAGTCCTTTGTTCTGACCTCATTCATACACTAGCCCCACCAAGTTCTGTGTTATATTTATTCCTGAATATATCTTATTCCCCTCTGATTATAAGCACCTTGAGGGAAGGGATCCTGTATCCCACATCAGCATCTAGATTAAGGACTTAAATATAGCAGGTACTCAGTTGAATGTTGAATGAATGGATGGATGGATGAATGAATGAACAAATGGAACAGTGGTCATCCAGCCTTTGCTTTAATACTTCTAATGATAGATAGTTTATAATGATAGAAACTTAGTAACTCAATTTTTTTCTGGTGGTTGTACTAATTTACAAAGTCAAATTGAACTGAATTGTAAACTTCATAAGGATAAGGACCATAGATTTATATTTATTTTTTATCCTCTCCAGGGTTCCTAGTGCAGGGCTCTGCACCCAAAGGGAGACTATCTATGCTAAGGATTTCAAAGGACTTTTTATGGTATCACTGAAAACATTATTGCCCTCATATAAGAGGAGAAAACTGAGGCCGATGAGACTTAACCGGAGAGTGTCAAAGTCAAAAACAAGAGACCTGAGACTTCTGACACTATCTCTATTCCAAGCATAGGCTGGTTTCCCTCCTAGAAGAAAAAGTGAAGAGCCCTGAGGAATACCTCTTTACCCTCCAGATTATCAGGAACCATGAAACGTTCTTAAAAAACAAAACACACACACACACACACACACACAAGCAGGCTTCAATCAGGGGAAAAGAACCTGAAATAACAGAGGGGAAACTTGACCCTTGTCAGGAAGATGGAGTCAAAGGATACAATCCTATCATGTCAGGAGAAAAAAGAAAAGGACAACTATGCCTTGGAGCTTAAGAGAGTGAGAAAGAGAGAGAGAAACTTCCTGAAGAGGAAGGAACTGGGTGCCCTAAGGAGGAAGCAATTGCTTGACCTCCAGGGATTGATGAAGATGAGCCACAGAAACTACCAGGTGAGAGATTATTCAGTAAAGGTCAGAAGGCCTTTGTTGGTTGGCGTCTCTGTACCTGGGGGGAATGGAGGCAGCTGTTTGTTGACCTGATAACAACAATAGAGATGTCTCTTATCTTTCTGGGGCACAGTTCCAAGAAGTAACTGAAACCATTCCAAGACTTGTCAAAAATGGATGACTACCATCCAATTATAGCAACTTGCTTCCTGATTTACTCATTCTCCATTACCTCCTCTTCCCCTCCATCTCATCTTTACAAAGAGATGATCAAACTCTTAACCTTGCCATTTTCCACTTCCATGTTCATGAACTCTAAAATCCCCCTCTCTGATCATAGTTTATTGTTGTTCCACCTTTCCCTCTGCTTTCCAACCCCTAATCCTGCTCTTCATCCTCACCATGATCTCCAATTCTCTACTCCTCAGTTCTTTCCCAAACCAGAAGATTTGCACTAGCAACACGATCTTCCCTTCCCCATCTTGATCACTTCAGTATTCTCCTCCTGAATCTCTGGTCCCCTTAGCCTCTCACTAATCTTACCCTTTAGGGCTTCAGCCTTGGATTATCCCCAACATCTACTGAATAGAGCTGGAGAAAAATCGAGAAATTGGACTGCCTCTAAACCCTCTACAAATCTGTTACATGATCTCAAATACGTTCTCCTTGTATCACTTCCTTCCTTTTATACTTCCTTAATTGATTGCCTATCCTATTTACCACAATGGTTTTTCTAAACTTCATCCTCCTCAAATTTCCCTTGGGTCTCCTTTCACCCTGACTTCACCCTCAGCTGAGAACATTGCTTCATGTAACACTAAAAAAAATGAAGCCATTCACTGAGTTTCCTCTTCTCCCCTTCTCTTCATCTCACTCCATTCATAATGTCTTCTTCCAATATCTCTTCCATTGCTATATTCAGTCAAGAGGTAACCTTTCTCCTTACCAAAGCAAACTTTTCCACATAAACAAGTGATCCAATTCCATCCTGTCTTCTCCGATAAAGTGTCTTCTACATTCTCTCACCAATATTCACTCTCTGTCTACTTGCTGCCCACAAACATGTCTGTATCTCCCTTAACTTCAAAAAAAAACCTTATTTGATGCATCCAAGGGGTGTGCTGGAGCAGTCATACCAACTCATAAGAGCTAATGTGCTAAATTTTCAGTGGGGACATTTATGCCTTAGAAATTGGCAAACACACACTACAAAATCGGGACTTAAAGCACATTGCTTTGTTGATTGTAATTAAGAAAGTGATGGAGAAAGAGATGAAGAGAAAAAATTATTCTCTGTTCAGAGCACTGCTTGTTAAAATTTTACCAGCGCACCACTGCCTTTGTCCCTAGTAGTTTTCATCTTATATCTCTCCTCTTTCTGGCTAAACTCGTTGAGAAGGCCATCTATAACTGGTGCCTCCACTTCCTCTTCTCTTCCTTCTAAGCCTTTTGCAATATAGTTTTTTACCTCATCATTCAACTGAAACTGCCTCCTTCAGAATTCCAATGATCTCTTAATTGTCAAGTCTAATGGTCTTTTCTCTGTCATCATCGTTGTTCTTGACCTCTCTGTAGCCTCTGACACTATTAATTGCCCTCTTAGTGACATTCTCTTCTCTCTAGGTTTTGGTGGCACCTTTCTTTCCTGATTTCCTAACCCTTCTACCTATCTGACCACTCCTCCATCTCTGCTGGATCCTTATCCAGCTCAAACTCATTAATCAGAGATGTTGCCTAAGACACTGTCCTGGGTCTTCCTCTTTTCTCCCTCTATTCTATTTTTTCATCTGTTTCCTTGGATTCAATTGTTATTTCTATAGATATGATTCTCAGATCTATTTATCTGTCCTAACCTTTCTCCTGACCTCTGGTTCCATCTCCAACTGCCTATGGATGTCCCATAAGCATGTCAAAAATAAACTCA
Source organism: Myrmecobius fasciatus (assembly GCA_023553655.1). NCBI lineage: Eukaryota > Metazoa > Chordata > Mammalia > Dasyuromorphia > Myrmecobiidae > Myrmecobius > Myrmecobius fasciatus. The sequence continues at coordinate 84,451 of JAJPUD010003904.1, forward strand.
TCATCTTCCCTCCCTTCTTCCTGACTTCCCTATTACTAAGGCACCACCATCTTCCCAGTCACCCAGCTTCAAAACCTTAATGGTATCTACAACCCCTCACCCATATTTGGTCCCTTTATCCAATTTGTTGTCAATTCTTTGTAACATCTCTCCTTTCTTGAGACTTTCACCACCCTGGGGCAGGCCTTCAAAACCTCATGTTTCCACTATTGCAATAAGCCTGCTGGTTGATTCTCTGCTTTAAGTCTTTCCCCATTGACTCTATCCTTCATTCAGCTATCAAAGGGAACTTCCTAAAGCGCAGGCCTAACCATTTTGCACCCCTATCCAATAAACTTCAGTGGCTCCCTATTACCTCCAGGTTCAAGTAAAAAATCTCCCATTTGGCTTTTAAACCCTCCAATTTATTCTGTGACCCAATGCCATTGGCTTCCTTGCTAAAACTCAGAATACTCCATCTCCTGACCCTGGGCATATTCACCAACTGTCCTCCATTCTTGGAATACTCTTCCTCCTCATCTCTGCCTCCTGGATTCCCTGGATTCATTCAAGTCTCTGCCAACATCCCATCTTTGGAAAAAATCTTCCCTAGTCTCACTCAATGCTAGTGCCTTCCCTCTGGTTTTCTTAAATTTATCCCATATATATCTTGTTTGTACGTAGTTGTTTGTTTGCATGTTGTCTTCCCTATTTGTAAGCCCTTTGAGGGCCAAGACTGTTTTTGCCTTTGTTTATATCCCCAGTGCTTAGCTTGGTGCTTGGCTCATAATAAATGCTTACTGACCTGACTGGATGAGGACATCCCCACCTACTTCCACCTTAAGTTCCAGTTCATTGCTTTAGCATACTAGTTCCCCACCTTCTAAGCACACATACAATGACTATATCTCACCACCACTCTAACATTCTGTCTCTGTTGGAGCAGGTAAAGTTCATTAGAATGTGTGAAGTGGAAGAGATAAAAAGAAAGGGGAGACCTTAATGACCAAAGGGGAGAGTAAGACCAGCTAAACCAAGGTTCTTACAATCCACTCCAGTTCAGAACTTTTACTTGCTCTCCTTTCTCAAATGAGACATAACTTCCTGGTATTTTGCTGCTGCAAATGGACCTCCTGTTTAGTTTCCCAACCAAAAGACTTACTGTTCCTCCCCCACAGGGGCTGTACAGACCTAAGTGAGAAGAGCTGCACTGGAGCCAGCCCTGTTCAGTCTGGTCTTAACCAATATAGCCTTGTCCAGGGTGTCTTCTGCAGATCCAGGTTCCTACCTCTAGATGCTGTCCTTGGGAGGTGGTGGTGGGACTGGTGACTTGAAGAGAAAGGAGGGTGCTGAGTTTAGGACTCAAAGCATGAAGAGAGGGGGAGGAATGGGGAAGAACAGTCTCCTTTCCTGCTTATTAATCCATTCTGAGATTTTCTGAAACTCAAATAGTGGAGAGTGAAGTCCTGAGGGACCTGCTCCACCCAGTTCATCAGGATAGAACTGTGAACTCTTCCATCAGCTTTGCCTCTTTTGGAAGTGAACATTGTGGGGGCAACTGCCATGAAGAAACTTCATTAGATTTGAGTCCACTCTCCCCAAGGACCAAGTTGGTTTGGAGAGAATGGGCCTTTGGGTGTCAGGGAAAAATATTTGTACTTCTGTTCTTGTACTTCTTGTACACTGTTAACAGTGATGAACAGTGTCAAATGCTGCAGTAAATATCCCTTTAATAAACTTATTTGATGTTAATTGGTTAAGGGGAATTGGGGCACTTATCATTGGTTATTAGTCATGAGTGGAACAAACTTGAATGGAGACTTGAGCCATTAACATTAGGAAAAAACCTCCAGGGGTAACCATAGAAACCTGGTCAGTCTTATTCTGAAAAGTCAACTCCAGAATATTGCTATCTTTACATGAATATAGATCTTCTTGAAAAGGCATTTAATCACTATTATTTGTTTTGAGGTTTTAAAAGGTAAGGGAGATAGAAGAATAAAAGGATTACCCTCATGTAGAAAGGAGGAAAAGATAAAAGGAAGCAGAGCTTAACCATTTCTATATAATTGGCATGCATGAGAAGAGTATACACAAACAGAGAGCAGGGTATCAGATGAACTTCATTTTTATCTGAATTGATCAAGGGAGAGTCGAACACTGCCAGACACACAGTTTGTTGTAGAAATATATTAAACTCAAGAGAGAAACAATGATGGAGATGGGAATAGGCTCAGAGAGAGGATGGTACCAGGGAGGGTATTATTGTAAGCATAACAAACTTCCTGGTACTGAAAGATTAAAAGGTGGGGAGGAAGAGAGGAAGAAAAAAAAAAATAGAATCTAGTGGGATGCCTTAGATCACCTGTTAGACAATTGGGAGGGATGATTCAACAAATTGTGGCATAGGAATGGAATGGAATGTTAACACTGGGTGGTAAGAAATACCAAAAGAGATGATTGCAGAAAATCCTGGGTAGTATGAACTGATGCAGAGTGAATAAAACCAGGAGAACAATTTATACAAGAACAACGTTGTAAAGAAAAACAATTTTGAAATACTTAAGAACCCCAATGAATGCAGTGACCAAACATGTCACTAGAAGAACTATAATGAAGCATGTTAAAAATCTACCTCTTGTTGGAGGTGATGAATTTAAGATACAGGGGGAAAAACACATTTTTGGACATCACCACTGTGTACATTAATTTTAGTTGATTATGCTTATTTGACACAAGGGTAATTTTTTTTCTTTTAGTTTTTAATTGGGAGAAGGATAGGGGAAGGTTATCAATATTGATGCCAAAAAAGAAGGTCATATAACATTTTTTAAAGTTCACAGACGGGAACAGAAGAAAATTTTGAAGGAAGCACAAACAAGCAGAACCGTAATGTTTGAAAATATTCTTTTATACATATATATATGTATATATATATATGTGTGTGTATATATATATATATATGCTTCTCTGGTTGGGGGTAGGGATACTGGGAGAAATTTAGATGATGAAAAAGCAAAAGGTATCAATAAAAATTTATTTTTAAAAAGTGTGAAATTTATTTTAAAAACAGTATGAAATGCGGATTATAGCTTCATGTACAGTTCTCTTTTTTGTGTGTTTTGTTGTATATATAGAAATGTGGTTTTTGATGTTTATATTCAGAATAAAAGTTAAATTTAAAAAGTTAATATCATACAGTGGACAGTGGGGAGACACATGGTGGTTATGAGCAATCAGTGTGAGGAAATCCAAAGAAAAAAAGTCACCCTGAAATTTTATAAGAGGAGGAATAGGCTGTCAGTCAATAAACATTTATTAAGCACATGCTGTACATCAGACACAGTGCTAAGCCCTAGGGATACAAATATGAAAATAGTTCTTGCCTTTATGGAACATTTAAATCAAGGAGAACACGAAACAGAAGCTGAAAAATGGAGGAGGAAGTTACCAGGGGATGATGATATCTGGAGGAGCCCAGCCAGGTGGGAAATGAAGAGTAGACTATGGCATCTTTATTAAAAGGAGGGCTGGGGAGGAACTCTCTGTTCCATCCAATCAGACAGATAGAGGATAATGAATATCATGAATACCATGCCATGGCTGTAGACAGGAAAAGGTGATAGGCAACCAGCCAGAGTACTGCACAGTGACCCTTCCCTGTGGTGAATATATGGAAGGACATAGATTGAGCAGACATGTATGTGAATGGGCTGCCACCCACCCACTCCTAATCAGATCATAAAGCTGTATAAGTATCTCAGTATTATAGATATTGTGTATATTCTCATTTTGCTTTCTTCATTTAGTATCAGTTTGCTTGTCTCCCTATTTTTCTCTGAATTAATTGTATGTATCCTTATAATTCAAAAATATTCCATTACATTCATAGACCATAATTTGTCTAGTCACAACCCTATACGTATATAAGAGAAACAAAAGAAAAAAATGTTACAAACACTTTGGAATGTTTTGTGAAAATTTTGTATTTGATCACTGGGTCAAAGAATAGTATTGGCAGTTTTTCTTGCATAATCCCAATTATTTTCCAGAAGATTTGGAACAATTCATATTTTTATCTACAGTTGTTATTCGTGTTCTAAGTGTGTATGAAGAATGTATTCCCTTCCTTATTTGAGTCCCTTTTGGCTTGGGGTCATGAGCATGCCGATTTGGTAGCTACTTCATTATCAAATCAACAATATGTCGTCTTTCGCTTGATGTAGGCTTGTAGGGGATCAATCTGTAACTGAACAAAGAAAAAAGAGAAAGTAAGTCCCAAGGTCAGACTGTGATCTGCCAAAGAAGAGTGAAGCTAATTTGGTAACTAAGCAAGGCACCAAAGTGTGATGAAAAAACAGTGCTTTGTGGCTTTTAGAAGATCTAGGTTTGAATCTTGGCTCTGCTACTGGCTTCCTTTGTGACCTGAAAGAAAATCATTTCAATTTTCTTGGGCCTTTTTTTTTTTCACCTGTAAATAAAAAAAGGTTGGACTAGGTGATCTTCAGGGTCCCTTCTGTCTCTAAAGTTTAGAATCCCTTAATCATAGCTTCATTAGTATCTGGGTGTTTAAAAAAAAAACTAACATTGTGTCAGATACTTGGGTAAGAATTTAACCTTTAGTCTAATTGGAAATGGTGATTTCTGCAGTTTTGGCCACGCATTTGCCCTTACAGATTGAACTCAACAAGCATTTGTTCAACATCATAGAGGCAAATCTTTATGGACTCTCAAAAATCAGTTTTTAGGTTTTCAGTATTTACATCTTGGCAAACTCTACAACTTAGTTTGAGTTAATCGTTTGATTGTCTAGATTTAGAAAGTGATGGAGGAAATGTTAATGATGCAAATTAAAACTTTTCCTGTCCATACTTTCATTCTGCATGCCCCTAAAGCTGGTTAAACAATTATCATGGCACCCCTGTTAAGCCCTGTTAAGCTCTTTATGGACTGGGCTCTAGATGTATTCCAACTTTCCCAAGAATCAATCTCTATGGCTTTGCTTCTTTAAAACTCATGAGTCTCCAGTGACCTTATCTTTAATGATCACACAGAGGACACAGTTAAAAACAAAAGATAAAATTGCATAGCCACAGACAAATGGCAATGAAACATTTTTCTCATAAACCTACAGAGCTCTCCCACAAATATATACATCAGTGGGAAGAATGAACACTCATACATGTTGAAGTGTATGCAAGGAATATATGGCCAGGGTTCATGCATATATAGAATGGCACAGATGGAAGGAGTACATGTAGTCAGAGCATACATGGAGAGGGGCAATCCCTCTCATTCCATATGAGTTGTCTTCTACTGGTGTCATGATGCTTCCATCAGGCATGTGCCAAACCCTCTAATTACTAGGGAACAGTCAATAGGGACTCTGGAGGATACCAAAAAATATCCCTGAGGCTGTAAACTACCCCATGCCTTGACATGTTATCCCAGTCTCCTCCCCATTCAGACTAATCTTTTAAAAAATTTCCCCTTCCAAAGCTGCCCTTGATATTCAGAATCTTGTGGTTAACAATATAAAGAATAAGAAGCAATGTTTTGTGGTAGTCTACACCTTGTGCGTTTCATAGATGACATAGCTGATCTTCTGACATAATAGAAAATTCAAGTACCTAGTTATGGGAACAGTGATCAAAACTAGAACAGAAAGACCAGAGATGTATCCCAAGGAATTAACATATAAAGGTATTGCAGTACTTGTACTCCAGTAGGTGAAAATAAGCCTAGCACCTAGCTAAGAATAGAAAAAAAAATTCATAAGATGTCAGATGGAATTTTTCCTCCCTGCCCCAACAATATGTGAATTTTTCCCTAACTGTACCCACCTTCCATCCTCCTTTAAGAGTTATGGGGGAAATGGTGGTTCTTTGTTCTATTTCGTGTGCACATGAGTATAAACTTTAGTGACTTGTGTTGATTACCATGTAATACAAAGTCAGAATTTTAAAATGCTAATACTTAACTGAGCTCAGAGAAGTAAGTTTAAAGTATAGCTCATTAAATATTGTTCAGAGCTATAATTAATGTCCCCCACCTTGAAAGAAAACCATCAAACTATTTCATAAAAATAAACTCATGGCTATATCTCCCCATTAAAAAGAAACAAGACACTCTCTGAAGGAGAAATGGAAGTTAGGGTTTGGCTTTTTGCCAATGCAAAAAAAAAAAAAAAAAGTCATATGGTTCAGGCATGTGCCTAAGGAAATGTTTGTGGTTGGAAAGAACTCGATGCTAATTAAACTCAAGATCTGGGTTTAGTCCCCATTTGGCTTACTTATTTCCTTTTGCTGAATCTCTAGCTGAAAGCTGCACCCTAATTTCAGCCAATCATCTCCAAATGGCATACTTTTTGGTGTGCCTGACTTGATGCCAAAGCAAAGAAAACAAGACTATCATCCATGTAATTTGATATAAGGTCTGAGAGGGAGACCCCACTGTTCTACTGCAGCATCACAGAATCAGAAATTCTGCCATTAGCCAACCAATCATTTCTCTTAGTTAAATATAGCACTTATATTGGTTCCTGTTTTTAAGATGTTAATTCTCCATGAATATCCAGTATTTTAACACTTGTGTAAATGAATTTGTAAAATATATTCCTAGGCCCAAGATTAGAGTTAGGCAAAATGTAAAGGAAATGGTACTAAAGATAAATTTTCCTAACACTTTGAGTGGCAGTCCAATATCACTAATAGCTCTGGATTGTAATCAGAAGACGAGTTCAAGTCCTTTCTGCCACTGTGTGTTTTAGAAAAGACAGTTCACCTCAGCAAAATTCAATTAGTTTTTTTTCCTTTTGCCTTTTTTGGAGGGAAGGTAGAAAAATGACTCATGGAGGTTTTTAAATGATATGGAAAACAAAGGGCAAGACAAACTGGATTGTCACCACAGTTAAGCACACACTAGCCATTCCTAAACCACACAGCGTCATCAATGAAATAAAACTTCTGCCTCTTATCTGTAAAATGAGGGTGAATAACAGTTTCAGGATTAACCCCCCCAAAGTCCACATGCATAAATCTTCTCATTGATAATGATACCTCAGTGTTCCCAATCTGTGAGAGGCAGTTAGCCAGCATTTAAAATAGATCCTGGTTTTCTGACTTACAGCTTTGAGAAAGAAGACACATTTCAGGTTCTCCTCATATCCCTGATGTAAAAGGACTTTGGGAAGAAGTCAGTATGTAGAGAAGTTGGAACTTTGGTCATACCCCTATCTACAGCTTGCTATACTAAAGACTTTGAAGAATTTCCCCTTAAAAAACAATTAGGTGTTAAATAACTTGCCTAGAATCACACAGCTAGAAAGTGTCTGAAGAAGGATTTAAACCCAGTTCTTCCTGGCTTCAAGTTCAGAGATAATACAAGCTGAAAGAAAATTAGTAATGGTAGCAAGAAGTAACAATGAAGAGGGAGAGTATTCCAGACATGAGGATAAACAGTCCTGCAAAAGCTGACACAAATAGTGACATGTTCTGTATGAGGAACAGCAAATTGGCTAAATTGGTGAAAATGTAGAATATGTATAAGCAGCCCAGCAGGATAAATTGGAGCCAAATTAAGAAGAGCTTTTAATACCAAATAAAGGAGTTTTTATACAAGTATATATAGCAGGGAACCTTTTTTGAGAAAAGGAGTGATAATAGTCAAGCATGTGTTTTCATAATATCAATTTGTTGTCTAGGATGGAAAGCCTGAATGCAGAAAGCTTAATCAGGAGGCAATTGCCAGTAGTCAGGATGAGAGGTAGTGAAGACTTGAATTGGGATAGTAGTGATGTAAATAGGAAGGAGATGAATGAAAGATATATACAGGATATGGCATTGACAAGATTTGGTAACTATACAGGATGAGTGAAAAGAATGGAAGATGACAGATTTCAAACCTGGGTAACTAAAGAATGGCAGCCTCAATAGGAACAAAAAAAAAAAAGAGAGGATGAGGGACAGAGTTAATAAATCCTATTTCACTTATTCTGGATTTGAGATGACTGTCTAGAAAGTATGTCTGGAAAGCATGGCACAGTAGATAGAGAGCTGAACTTTGAACCAGGAAGACCTCAATTCACATTTTGCCTCAGATGCAACCAGCTGTGTGATGTTGGGCAGGTTGCTTAATCTCACAGTATTTTTTTTCTGAGACAATTGGGTTAAGTGGCTTGCCCAGGGTCACACAGCTAGGAAGTGTTGTGTCTGAGATCACATTTGAACTCAGGTCCTCCTGACTTCAGGGCTGGTGCTCTATTCACTGTGCCACTTAGCTGCCCCATACAATATTCTTTTTGAGACTAGAATTTGCAGAAAAAGTGCTGCCCTGCACTGGTAATGGGAGCTACTTCATACAGGAGTTCCCTATAACAATAAAATAATAGATGTAGTCCCCCTATCCCTATCCATAAAAGACATCCTGATGGTAATGTTGAACAAGCATTTGGAAATGCAGGATTGGAGATCAGGAGAGGGGGGAAAAAAGCTGAGAACGTAGATGTGAAAGTCATTTACACAGAGAAGATAATTGAATTCATGGGAGTTATTGAGATCACGAAGATAGAAATTATATATATTTTTAAAAAGAAGACAAGGGAGTAGGATATAAATGATAAATTTATAAAAGAGATAGAAATCTAGAGAGACTAGTCTGACCAGTAGGGAGAGAACCACAATAGAGCAGTATCTTGAAAATCCAGGAAGGTGAGAGTATCTAGAAAAAAAAAAAAAAAAAGTCCAGTTAACAGTGCAGTCAAACACTAAAGATCAAGAATGATGCAGATTTAGAAAAGGCCATTGAGACTGTACATATATAATCTATATCAGATTACTTGCTGTCTTGGAGAGGGAGGAAGAAATGGAGTGAGAAGAAATTTGGAACTCAAAGTTTTACAAAAATGAATGTTGATGCTGCTCAGTGAAGTGAGCAGAACCAGGAGAACATTGTACATAGTCAAGAGATTATGTGATGATCACCTCTGATGGACTTGACACTTTTCAACAATGAGGTGATTCAAGACAATTCCAATTCATCAGGGATGGAAAATGTCATGCCCATCCAGAGAAAGAACTTAGTATTGTCATACTTTTTTTGTTTCCTTGTTTTTTCTTTCTCATGTTTTTTTCCTTTTGGTCTGATTTTTCTTGTACAACATAAAAATGTGGCAATATGTTTAAAACTATGCAAAGGAAAGTATGGTTGAAAATGGGAAGGGGGGAAGACCAAGAATTAACAATTACTGCAAAAGACTAAGTAATCATTAGAAAAGAAGCTGTGACCTTTAGAAGAATCTGGAAATTTGAAGGGTTGCTACTAAATTCTCTACAATTTGGCATAAACTTTTCTAGAACAAAAAAGTCCAATTTTTAAAAAGCAACAACACAACTGTTAATTGTTATTTTGATGAAAAAAAGGCCTAATATACAGTACAGAAACTGGAATATTGAACAAGATTAGAAAATAGTATATTTTACCAACAAAATCAGTTTTTTTCATTAATTACATTTGAGGTGATTGTAAAATATCGGCATCTTCATGAAGAAAAATATCCACCCAAAAATATTTTGGAGATCCTTGTTTCTAGTAGGTCTGGAAGTCTTTTTCCCAGTAAGAGCATGAAGAATTATGATAAACATTTTGATATACTTGCAAGGGGGTGAAATCTCACAAGATCCTATCCCCTAAAAAAGAAAGACATAAAGGTTGCCTCATCCAGATTCAAGGCCTTGGAGGCCACAGGCTCACTGACTATGGTGGCTCTGGGTGAGAGTTCTCTCTTACCCAAAAGTTCACATCAGTTCATTCTCCTCAAAAGAGATCAGATTGTTCCCTGTGGGAGTGTTTTGCATGCACACTCAGTTCTGGTTCAACGGTCAATCAAAAAAGAAAATATTCTCACCACAGAGTAAACAGAAAGGAAAGAATTATGAAATACATATATTCTAATTCAGGGGAATATGCCCCATCCTAGGCATGTTCCATATGGAGGATCACAGCAGGCAAAACACTATATATTTTCTTTTTTGGTGAGGCAATTGGGGCAAAAGGGACTTGCCTAAAGTCACACAGCTAGGAAATGTTAAGTGTCTGAAATTGGATTGAACTCAGGACTTCCTGATTTCAGGGCCAGTGCTCTATCCACTGCACCATCTAGCTGTCCCCAAAACACTATATATATTCAAAGAACTATTGACCAGTTTCCTTCTTTAAATAGTGATAAGCAGAATTTTTCAATGATTACAGAAATTCTCAAATAGAACTGGAATAAGGCAACAAAATATTTTAATATGACACAAATTATGAAGGGTTAAGAAATTTATTCAAGAGATAAACATAAGCGTAAATCAGTGTTTGGGGAATTTACCTGATTTAAACTCCATTGAAAGTCTACATATAATAATCAGGGCTAGACTTGGGAAAACATACTGTTTAACAAAAGTATACTTAATATCTAATGTAATAAAAAATATGGTTGCATCTTGTTAGCAAGTTCTTATGCAGAACAATCCATTATATTCATATACCATAATTCTGATGATTGTTATCAAAAAAGTCAACCAAAATGACATAACTACCAGTTCTTATTTGACTTTTTCATTATGATAGTTTGTAAAGAATGAGTTAAAGACAAAGACTCTCAAGAGAGCTAAGTAATATACTTAGGACAGGGACAGACTTATCAGTTGCCAATCAATTAGTGGTCACTGAATCCTTTTTTGCAGTAACATTGAATTTTTCTCTGCTGTCTGTTGTCTGACAATATCTGATATCCAAATAATGGTTCTTGTATCCTCTTTATGTAGATGGCTCCTATATTCTTTATGCCTTGATAAAGCTTTTATATACATTCTTTTGTTCATCACTAATATAAAAAAACTGTTGATTTATGTATGTATTCATTTTGTCATTCAAAGAAGTTTTTGATGCTATAGACTGCTTAGTGTTGATCTTATAGAAATGTATTTCTCTAAAGAAGGAGGGAGAGAAAGGAAGGAAAGAAGGAAGGAAGGAAAAGAGGTAAGAAAAAAGAAAAGGAAGAAAAAAGAAGGAAAGAATTTTATCAGATGATTCTAGAGGAAAGAGAGGAGCAGATGACTTTGCAGTTTCGCCTCACTTAAATCCAATTTTTTTGCAAGTCAAAACATCATCCTTTTGATGTCATTGGTCTTCAAGAACAAAGGATAAATAAATAGCAGTAGCAGCTTTCTTTTTGTATTGGAACAAATATCCTATATCCTACCTGTTTCATATTAGGTGTTGAATATCTTTTACTTTCCCTTTGAAAAACCAGACATGAACCATAACTTTTGCAAATAGCATTGTCTATGGGACATGGACATTGGAGTTTTGTTATTGATGCAATGAGTGTGGGAGTAGAGAGAGAGCTTAACCTCTTAATGAAAGATTAAAGTCCCATGACAATGAAACAAATTCATAAACCAAAAAAGCTAGGCACTGACTTAGGAGTGAGGCAGATAGTTGTCAACCCCTCTACTCACAGCAACAGTACCTCTGTTCTAAATACTGCTTAGGAAAATGAAGTAGTATTTAAAATTAGGTCTTCTAACTAGAGGTCATCATTAATCACAAAATAGATAAGTTTGACTATATCAAGTTGAAAAGTTTTTGTACAAACAAAATGAATGCAGACAAGATTAGAAGGGTAGCAGTAAACTGGGAAAATATTTTTACATCCAAAGGTTCTGATAAAGGCCTCATTTCTAAAATATATAGAGAATTGACTCAAATATATAAGAATTCAAGCCATTCTCCAATTGACAAATGGTCAAAAGATATGAACAGACAATTTTCAGACGAAGAAATTGAAACTATTTCCGGTCACATGAAAAGGTGCTCCAAGTCACTATTGATCAGAGAAATGCAAATTAAGACAACTTTGAGATACCACTACACACCTGTCAGATTGGCTAAAATAACAGGAAATGATAATGATAGCTGTTGGAGGGGATGTGGGAAAACTGGGACACTGATACATTGTTGGTGGAACTGTGAACGGATCCAACCATTCTGGAGAGCAATTTGGAACTATGCTCAAAGAGTTATCAAACTGTGCATACCCTTTGACCCAGCAGTGTTTCTACTGGGCCTATATCCCAAAGAGATCTTAAAGGAGGGAAAGGGACCCACATGTGCAAAAATGTTTGTGGCAGCCCTTTTTGTAGTGGCAAGAAACTGGAAATTGAAAAGATGTCCATCAATTGGAGAATGGCTGAATAAATTATGGTATATGAATGTTATGGAATATTATTGTTCTGTAAGAAATGACCAACAGGAGGATTTCAGAGAGGATTGGAGAGACTTGCATGAACTGATGCTGAGTGAAATCAGCAGAACCAGGAGAACATTATACACAGCAACAAGACTATATGATGATCAATTTTGATGGACATTGTTCTCTTCAACAATGATGTGATTCAAACCAGTTGTGCTGCGATGAAGATAGTCATATACATCCAGAGAAAGGCCTGTGGGAACTGAGAGTGAACCACAACACAGCATTTTAACGCTTTCTGTGAATATTTCCATGCATTCTGTTTTCCTTCTTAGGTTGTTTTTTTTTCTTCTTCTCTTTCTAGATCTGATGTTTCTTGTGCAGTAAGATAACTGTGTAGATATGTATACATGTATTATATTTGTCATATAATTTACCCTATCTAGCATGTATTGGATTACCTGTCATCTAGGGGTGGGGGGTGGGGGGAAGAAAAGGAAAAGTTTGGGAAAAAAAAAAGTTTTTTGCAAAGGTCAATGTTGAAAGGTCACTCATATGTTTTGCAAATAAAAAGCTTTATAAAAAAAAAATAAATAAATAAAATAAAATTAGGTCTTCTGACTCCAGTCAGTGTTCTTTCCAGGATAACATGTTTGAAAAATGATGTAATTTCTCTCCATCATTTTTGTTGTTACAAATAATACAACTATAAATATTTTTGAATAAATCTTTTCAATAATATCATTAGAACATAAACCAAAGAGAGATGAATGGATTAAATGGTATGAACTTTTTTCAGGGAATATTTATTGAATAACTATGATGTTTTCATGCCTTCCCTTATATTTCCCAACCAGTTTGAACAATTGACAGGTTCACATACAAAAGATTAACTTAATAATTTATTTCCCTAAAACTTTGCTAAAATTGAGCTTTTCTATCTTTTCCAATTTGTTCTGTATAAGATGATATATCAGAGTTTCATTTGCCTTACTTTGTTAAACAATTTTGAAATTTTTTTGGATGGCTGTTGACAATGTGTGTTTCTTCTTTAGAAAAGTGATTATTCATATTCTTTGACAACTTGTCTACTGGAGAACAGCTCTTACTTTTGTAAAAAATTTGTATAAATTTTTTATATTTTCTTGATGTTAGACTTTTACTTGTGATATTTGATGTAAAATTCTAACCCCACTCCATACTCTTTAGGACAATCTATAATCAAAATTGTAATTGTTAAATTTGGTTTTTCCCATTCTGATGTAAATTTGAGCATAAGTAAAGGTGGAAAAAATTTAAGTATTACTTAAGAGTAAGGAATGAGAGGCCAAAGACTGTGGACTATATACACAAAAACTTAATGTTTGTATGTCATGAATAGTTCCTTTTTTTTAAAATGGGAAAGTGAAAAGAGAGGAACTCAACTCTCCAACATAAACCAAAGTAACTATCAGAAAAGGATCTAGATGAAACAAAATAAAATAAAAAAGAAAGAATCAAGTTATTTTTCTCCAGTCCAAAAACGCAAAAAAAAAAAAAAAAAAATTACCATAATTGGGAGAGGGAGAGAGATGGACAGGGTGTGACAGTCAACAAGTATTTATTAAATGACAGCTATTATGTTAAGCATTGGGGATATAAAGAAAGTTGTGGGGGTTTTTAACAGCCTCTGCCCTCAAAGAGGTAACAATTTAACAAAGGGACAAAATGTGAGTAACTAGGTACATACAAGCATACACAAAATAGATTTTTAAAAATCTGAAAAAGGGAATGCATTATAAGCTATAGGATCCAGGAAAGACTTCCTGCAGAGGGTGAAATTTGAGCTGAATCTTAAAATCCAGAAAATATAAGAGGACATATTGGGGCAGAGCATTCCCAGAATGGTGACAAATCAATGTTTCAAAGTATGGAGGGAGGAGACCTGTTATCCTTAAGGATATCCTTAAGGAGGCATGTTATCCTTTTAGAACTGCAAGTAGACGAGTATAGTTGGACTACAGAATACATAGAAAAAAGTAAAGTATAGGAAGGATGAAAAGCTAGGAAAAGGATAGGTTAGGAAGAGCTTTGAATGTCAATCCAAAGATTTTAAATTTGATTCTCAATGTGATAGGTAGGCCCTGGAAAGATCCATAACCAGGTCAAACCTACAACTTAGGAAGAACAAAATACCTTGACAACTGAGTGGGAAGAAGCTAGAAATAAGGAGAGATGAGACAAGAACATCAATTAGGTTATTTTAGTGTCCATAAGTGAGGTGATAAAGCCCTAAATTAGAAGTTTGGCAATGTAAGTGGCCACAAAACTATTTTCTTAAATTGATTTTCCTAAAGTGAAAGAATAACCATGTCAACCCCCAGTCAGCAAACTGGGGCTCCCTGTTAACTCAAGGATCTAATTTTAAATCCTCTGTTTTGACATTTAAAGTACTCCATAACCTGGACCATTCTTATATTATCAGTCTTCTTAGAGCTTACTCTTTGCCATTCTTTGAACATGATATTCAATCACCGAGCTCCATGTATTTTCATTGATTATTCCCGGAATTCTCTTTTTCCTCATCTCTACCTAGCTTTGCTGGTTTTCTTCAAGGCTCAGCTAAAGTCCCACCTTCTGCCAGAAGACTTTTAAATTTTTCTTTAAAATTTTAGTACCTATCATCTGAAATTATTTCCAATTTATCCTGTATATATCTCTTTTATAGAGTTGTTTTCCTGTTGTCTTCCCCATTAGACTTTGAGCTTTTTGAGAGCATTTTTTGCCTTTTTTTTTCTCCCAGCACTTAACACAGTGCTCGGCACATAGTAGACACTTAATGCTAGTTGACTGATTGACTGATTGAGGATCAGTAGTTGCAAAATTGAAGACAGATCTTAGGTCTGGCCTGACAGAGTAAAACTGAGAGATAGGTGACTACCCAGGGAGACAAGACCTGGTTGTGTATTCTTTGGGTTACTGAGAGCCACAGAAGGATATAGAACCAACTCTGTGCCCAGGAATTCAATATGAGGGACCTTATACGAGACCCAAGATTATTATGATCTCTAATACTTGACAAGGGCATGTCACATATGGAATCAACTCCCGATTAATGATTATGGAAGGAGAGCAGATAGAACCCAGTCAAGACCGGAGTCTACAATAGGCCACTAGAAGACTGAGACAGAATCCAAGGATTGAGGATGAGGTAGGGGCCTAACACCAGACACCTCCTTCAGAATTGCAAAAACAGCAACAATCACAAGGATGGGACAAGACAGGAACTACCCAAACCACTAAAGAGTGTTATAGGGAACTAGCCCAAGCTGAAAATCCCAATTCAAGAACTGGCTTACTTTTTGTAGTGTCAAAGAACTGGAAAGTGAATGGATGCCCATCAGTTGAGGAATGGCTGAATAAGTTATAGCACATGAATGTTATAGAATATTATTGCTCTATAAGAAATGATCATCTGGATGATTTCAGAAATGCCTGGAGAGACTTACATGAACTGAAGTTAAGTGAAGTGTTTAGAACCAAGCAATAAGATCATGGGATGATCAACTCTGATGGACTTGGCTCTTTTCAACGATGAGGTGATTCAAGTCAATTCCAATAGCCTTATGACAGAGAAATCCATCTGCATCTAGAAAGAGGATTATAGGGGACTG
The DNA here is from genome assembly GCA_023553655.1 of Myrmecobius fasciatus. Lineage (NCBI taxonomy): Eukaryota > Metazoa > Chordata > Mammalia > Dasyuromorphia > Myrmecobiidae > Myrmecobius > Myrmecobius fasciatus. The sequence goes on from JAJPUD010003904.1 coordinate 100,321, forward strand.
AATGTGGATCACAACATAGTATTTTCACCTTTTTTGTTGTTTGCTTCTTTTTTCTTTCTCATTTTTTTCTCTTTTTGATCTGATTTTCTTGTGCAGCATGTTAAATGTGGAAATATGTTTAGAAGAATTGCACATGTTTAACCTATTTTAGATTACTGTCTAAGGGAGAGGGATGAGAAGGGAGGGAGAAAAAACTTGGAAGTGGGGTTTTGCAAGGGTGAATGTTGAAAACTATCTTTGCATGCATTTTGAAAATAAAAGGTTATTATTAAGAAACAAAATAAACAAATAAAAAAAGAATTTGGCTTAGAAATATTTATAAAGAAAAGAAAATGCCTTCATACTCTCCATTGATGTTTGCTTGCATTATGTTTTCTTTCTCAGGTTTTTTTTTCCTGTACAGCAAGATAACTGTGTAAATATATATACACATATTCGATCTATCAAATATTTTAACATAATGAACTGTATTAGACTTCCTGCCATCTAGGGGAGAGGGTAGGGAGTAGGAGGGAAAAATCTGTAACAGAAAACTTTGCAAGGGTCAATGTTGAAAAATTGCCTATGCATATGTTTTGCAAATAAAAAGCTTTAATAAAAAAGAAAAGAAAAAGAAAAGAAAATGCCAAATGAAAATGAAGAAATATTATGGATAAGTGAAGTCCAAGATATAAATCAAGAAAATATGATTAATGCCACATCTAGAGAAAAAAATTAATTGACCACAAGAAATAAAAGATGAAACAAGGGATAAAATTGAAATTTGAGTTCTGAAAGGAAAAAATGGGAAAGAAAACAAATAGCTTAGATAGAAGATGGGAAATCTTACCTACTTACATACACTGAAAATTAGAAAAACAACCCAATTATTATGCAAAAATAAATATTAAAGCACAAAATGTCTATACCTTTTGATCCAGCAATGCCACTATTAAATCTGTATCCCAGGAAGATCATTTAAAAAGGGGAAAAAACATACATGTGCAAAAATATTTATAGCAGCTCTTTTTGTGGTGGCAAAGAATTGGAAATTGAGGTGAATCAATTGGGGAATGGCTGAACAAGCTGTGGTTTATCTAATTTCAGAAAAACCTGAAAAGACCTACATAAACTGATACTGAGTGAAGTGAATAGAATCAGGAGAACAGTGTGCACAGTAACAGCAACATTGTGCAATGATGAGGTATGAAAAACAACTCTTCTCAGCACTACAATAATCCAAGACAGTGCCAAGAGTCATGATAGAAATGCTATCCCATCCAAAGAAAAAAACAGAGAAAGTCTGAGGCCAATTGAAGCTTACTATTTTCACTTTCTTTGTTTTCTTCACAAATTTTTCCTTTTGTTCTGTTTCTCTTTCACAATGTGACTAATGTGTCACCTTTGCGCAGTGGCAGTATCATAGCCAATGAGGTTTATCCAAGGCGCGATTATTGTTAATTGATTATTGCTAATTGAAAACAATGTGACTAATGTGGAAATAGGCTTAACATGATTGCACATGTATGACCTATATCAGATTGTTTGCCATTGTAGGGAACGAAGGAAGAGACAAAAGGAGAAAAAAATTGGAACTCAATTTTATTTTAAAAAACTAATGTTGAAAAAAGAAAGAAATATTAAAGTAAAGTCAAAAGATCTTTTTTTAAAAGAAAAAAACAATAGGTATCCTACTGTTAAAAGCAATTGACAAAGAAACAAGTCAATGAGAGATAATATAAGAATCAACACTCCCTAAAATTCATGACCAAAAATCAAATTCTGTTACCACACTTCAAAAATTCATAAGAAAATTATCTAGATTTATTAGAAAGGGAAAGTAGAAATAACGCACAAATCACCTCCTGGGGGAAAAAAAAATTCTTAATGAAAATATTTAGGAGTGTCTTAGACAATGTCAAATTCTTTCTCATCCAGAAAGAATTAAATTTTCTGTCTTAGCTGAAAACACATCTTTCATCAAAATGCTCAGATTTGCAGTATAGATATTTGAGATTCAAGCTAATTTCCCTTTCCAGTATAATGCATTCTAGGAATTTTTTTTTTATTTCATGTCATGTGAGCTATTTGTCAATATATAAATACCTTCTTCCTGACTGCTTAAAAGATTCCCTCTCTTGATATTCTAGATATCTAATTATATTTTAGATATCTAATGTTATTCTAGAACTTGGTAACAACTATTCTGAGTGAATTATATTTTAGAGCTCTGCTGATGTTCTATGGCGTCTACTGAGTTATATACTTATACTGATCTCTGAGTCTCATGTTACAGGTCATTGTCTTTTTTTTACTTTTTTTTTTTAAGCCTGGTTCTTTTTCCCCCAGACTGGAAGGGCACATTTATGGACTTGATTCCATTACTGAACTATGACCTTCTCTAGTGCTGACCTGGATTTGTTGACCCTTCCCTTAGATTACCAGAAGGCCTCCAATTTCTAAAGACTCATCCAGCATATGCTGAACAGAAATGAGGCTGCAAACTCTAAGATATATGTGGTTAAATTTAACACTTCAATTCAAAAACAAGTTCTTCAAGTGATCAGAATACTTTTAAATAAAGGAAAGGAATCTGAGTAATGTGAAACTGTTTTGCACCCACTAGAAAATGTAGGAGGGAATGGAATAATGTGTTCTCAAAAGCAATGGTGCTCAGTAATGCAGCCCTGGGTGACCTACCCTGCATATATGAACGTAATCATACATGAAAAAATGAACATTCATTAATAAAGAGGCATTTGAAACATTTTTAGAAAGAAAACCAGAACAAAAACATTATTTACTTCTCAAATATCCAAAGAACAGAAATGTGGAAGAGTGAATAAATGCAACAGCAAAAGACAGACAACAACAACAAAGTGAAGGGACCAGTAGGAAACTTTTTCAAAAGGTACACATTTAGTCACGAGTGAAGGTGGAAATCTGGTAGAGACAAGAATGAAGCAGCAGACAGGGGGCATTATGGCTGAGAGTGAATCGATGTTGTTTCTGTAAGTCTACAACATAGAAGGATACATGAAGGAGTGAGGCAAAGAGCAGAGTGATAGAGAGGAAAATGTTATGTGCTGGGGGTCAAAACTGCTGTTAGCAAAGGGGAAAAGGTGACACCTGTGGTCTCATTAAGAGAAGAGTCTACAGGAAAGTACATGAGAAGGCTAGAAGGAGGATGAAAAAATGGGACAAAGGAAAAAAAATAAAAATGGGTTAGAGGAAGGAGGCCCTACTTTGATAGTAGAAAGGGGTTCTTTTGATTGACGCTCCTATGGAAGAAAAGAAATGTCTTGTGAAGATGGGGACTTTACCTTGGGGTGACCTGGGGAATTTGGTGCTTGAAAAATCTATTCATCCTTCATCAAGAGTGGGGGAGAGGAGAAGAAGCCCTGGGAAGAAACTGGCAGCTAGGAGATTGGGAGGGCAAGGACCCAGGGAGGAGAAATTTTTGAGGCAAATTGGGGGGAGAGGGGAAAGGTAATAGGAGAATATACAGATCAGATAACTGATACGCTCCATAATCAGAAATATAGTGGAGCAGGGTTCTCTCTGAAATCTGCAATTATTGGCATAGTTCTGGGATTGAGGTGCAATAAAAAAGGAGAATCCATGATTGTAGTCATAGAAACCACTTAGAAGAAAACCTAGAATGGACATTTTGGAAGCTTTGATTGTATAAAAGATACAAAAGAGAGGGGGATACCAGACAGTTACAGGGATAATGAACCAAAGAATGAGGATCTAGAGTAGACATAAAGAGAAGATGAATAATGAAGAAACTGAGAGAAATCCTTTTTTTGGAAAGAGGTATAAAAATGAAATGTAAAAAAACTAATGAATACTTCTGCTGCCAAGATGGCAGAGTGAGGAAATCACCTGAGTCCTCCCAAATTCCTATCCAAACCTCCTTGCAATAATGCCTCAGTACCAATTTTGGAATGGTAAAGCAGTTTACAAGCCCAGAACAGTTTGTAAGGTCAGTAGGAAAAGACTATCTCGCTGGAATTGAAGGGGAGCACAATAGATAATAAACTTATGAAAAAACACACCCCAGGAACCAGCAGCAAAGGCCCAATCCCAGAAACAAGCTAATAGCAAGGTCTTGGGCTCCAGTATAAAAAGTTGAGAGAAATGCCCTTTCTACTCCAAGAGCAGAGCTCAACTTTTACATACAGTAAAAAGCCAAAAAGAGGCAGAAAAATGAGCAAAAAACCCTACCACCACAAAAAAACAAAACAAAAACAAAACAAAACAAAAAACAACACCACAGAAAGTTATGGTGATAGGAAGGATCAAGGCACAAACTTAGAAGAGGACAATTATGTCAAAACACTTACATATGAAGCCTCAAAGACAAATGTGAATTGGTCTCTGGCCCAAAAAGAATTCTCAGAAACATTCCAAAAGGATTTTTTAAATTGAATAAGAGAGGTAGAAGAAAATTTGGGAAAATAAATGAGAGTGATGCAAAAGAATCATGAAAAAGGAGTAAACAGCTTAGTAAAGGAGGTTCAAAAACTGGAAAAAAAGACTTTAAAAATTCGTTGAAGGAAACAACTTATTAAGTAGAAGTGGCCAAATGGAAAAAGAGATAAAAAACTTAGTGAAGAATTAGTTAAAAATTAGAATTGGTTAAGTTGAAGCTAATTATTCCATAAGACATTAAGAAAAAAGCAAAAGCAGAAAAAAAATAAAAGATGTGAAAATTCTCATGGAAAAATTAGTTGACCTGGAAAATAGATTAAGGAGATATAACTAAGAATTATTGGGCTACCTGAAAACCATGATCATAAAAACAGCCTGAACTTTATATTTCAAGAAATGAACCAGAGGGTAAAATAGAAATGGAAAGAATCCACAAATTGCCTCCAAAAATAGATCCCAAAATGGAAACTGCCAAGAATATTATAGCCAAATTTAGAGCTCCCAGGTCAAGGAGAAAATACTCCATGCACCTGGAAAGAAATAATTCAAACATCATGAAGACACAATCAGGATTACACAGGATTTAGTGGTTTCTACATTAAAGGACTGAAAGGCTTGGGATATGATATTCTTGATGGAAAAGAGCCAGGATTACAACTAAGAATCACTTATCCAGCAAAGCTGAGAATAATATTTCAGGAGAAAGAAGAGTATTTATTGACATATAGGACTTTCAAGTGTTCCTGATGAAGAGCCAGAGCTGGAAAAAAAAATGGTTGGAAACAACATAACTAATTATATTAAAAATCAAAACTTCACAGTCATTTCAATAGGTTCAGAAAAAGCTTTTTACAAAGTACAATACACTTTCATACTAAACACCATATAAGGTATATTCATGGAGAAATCTTTTAAAATATATATGTATAACATAAAAGGCATGTGTCTAAAAGTGAAAGCAAGAAGTATATGCAATGGGAATATACTGGAACGTTTTCCAGTAAATATGAGAATGAAGCAAGGATTATTATTTGATGTAGTTCTAGAAATGCTAGTAATGCCAATAAAACAAAAGGAAAAAAAATTAAAGGAATAAGGATAAAGAATAAAAATATCCCAGCTCTCTAATGATCTGCTTTATTTTTAGCTTTATTTTAGCTTTACAAGGAAAATCCTAGCAAATCAGCAAAAACACTAATTGAGACAATAGTTTCAACAAAGTTATGGGATTTAAAATAAATGCTCAAAAATCAATTACATTTCTATGTAATAATATCAAAAGAAAACAAGGAAGAGATTTCCCATTCCAAATAATTATAAAATATATTAATTATCTAAAGATCAACCTAACCGGAGCACACAAAAGAATTGTATAAGTTTAATTACAAAGTACCTCTTAAAGAAATAAAGAAAAACATAAAAAGTTGGAGGAATATTCAGTTCTCATGGCTAGGTTGTGCCAAAATAATAAATGTCAATATTATCAAAATTGTATAGAGATCTTAACCAAATGAGAGATAGAGATAATTACTAAAGATAAGAGATAATTTTGATTCAACACATTTGTACTAGGATAAAGTGTCCGTAGTTCTGTTTGATTTCAGGTAATAGTCATAGTCAAATTTTTAGAATAATCATCCATGCAGCAAAAATTCTATCATGCTAGATTCAGGATTAATCAAGTAGGAAATGTTCTTTTTCAGAAGAAAATGACACAATGGAAAACCAAGTCAAGATGATCTTATCTTTGACCATGCCAACCCAGTTTATCCCTTCAGTTTTTCCAGAGCCAAATATTCACCCCTGCAATAATTTAGGATCACACTCCACTCCCTCTGAGAAGCTTATGGCATTTCCCTTGAATTGTGGATTACTGATCTAATAATCCATTAGATAACTGTACAAACTCTGAAAGACAAATAAGCACACAGAAACAGAAGCAGACCGACAGAGATAGTGGCCCCAGTATTCCTTACTAGTGAAGCTTTTAGTTACCTACTTTTTGAATAAATATTCTTCCTGAAAATAAACAAAACTCACAAGTATGTTGTTCTCATTTGGTCCTCACAAGATGACTCTAGATCTCATGCTCTCTCTCACACAAACACAAATATACAGTCTAAGATATTATCACCCATCTAAACTGCACTGTGTTGTTTTTTCACTGTCTTGTTTCTTTCTTGCACATTCTGAGCTGACACCTCTTTAATTAATCACATACTAAATAATCTGCTTTTTTTTTTTTTTTTTGGTGAGGCAATTGGGGTTAAGTGACTTGCCCAGGATCACACAGCCAGGAAGTATTATGTGTCTGAGACCACATTTGAACTCAGGTCCTCCTGACTTCAGGGCTGGTGCTCTATCCACTGCGCCACCCAGCAGCCCCAAATAATCTTCTCTTTACTGAGTTTTTCTTTCTTTCTCCTGCCTGCTCTCTGATGTGACTTCGTTCAGAAAGGGAAGAAGGGAGAGAGGGAAGAACACATGAAAAGACACAGAGACAGACAGACAGACAGAAATACACAAACACACACACACACCCCATAAACATTCCCTAGTTGTTGTTTTTTTTTTTACTCTATACCATTCTCTATCTTCCTAAAAAGCATTTCTAGTCACCTTGTCTTTTACCTCAAGGTATTTCTGTTCTTTATTCTATGACAATAAGGGCAATTGCCATTTCAAAGTCTATCTTTAACAACCCTCAAAGTCTCATGCTTGCTTGTTGAGACTATAACTCTTTCATTAAGCAATACAAACAATCCTGAATACTAAAAACCTGTCAAGGCATAAACTGATTACTGTTTTCCATGTGTCCCCACACTCATGTCAGGTATCTAGCATGCTGCCCATCTCTCCTCCCAGGGAGCAGGTGACCAACTCAGGATTACCAGCTACACGATTTGTAAATAGGCAAACCCTTCTGAGGGACAGTCTTCCTATAATGAGAAGTAACAATGATACCAAAGAAAAAGAGATCCATGGGTAGTAAATAGATTTTATTGAGGAGAACTTACTCATGAGTCAGTCCTAGGTGGCAGAAGGGCAAAATGGTGGATCACAACACCAGCCCCAGGTTAAGTCCAGATATTATAAAGAAACAGAACAAAGAAGGCTTAGTGCCAGGGATGGCCCAGTATCACATGCAAATGGAATAGAATTGCTTTGGCTATTTATGTTAATCATGATACTTTAATTTAAGTGACTACATTTTTGCTCCTTTTGTACAACTACAAGCCAATATTCCTAATAAATATTAATGCAAAGGATTTAAACAAAATTTTAGTAAGAAGACTGCAGGATTACATCACAGAGATTAAACATTATGACAAGGTTAAATTTTCCTAGTTATACAGGGCTGAACCTAATATTGAGCCAATATTAGAAACACTATAAATATAACTGACTCTCTTAATAAAAAGAATAACAAAAAGCATATGATCATACTAATAGATTTTTTAAAAAAAACTTATGACAAGATATAATACTCATTCCTATTTTTAAAAATCCTAGATAGCATAAGAATAAATGGATCTTTCCTTATGGTAACTAGTATTTAATCTAATTCTAAACCATTTTAAAGATTCTTGAAATATTTACATTCTCATTCACATTGTTATTGTTGATATATTTCTTTCCTCTTTTATATATTCTCTTCCATTTCTTTTACTCTATAGTATTTACTTATTGAATTCCAAACTAGCAAACATTTGTGAAGTCCCCATGATTGGCCTAGTACTAAGTGATAGGAATATAATTAACAACAACAAAAGACAGTTCCTGCCTTCAAGGAGCTTGCAACATAAAGGGGGTGACAACACTTAAAGAAGGAGTTAGGGGAGGGTGGGTAAGAAACAACATGGAGTACCTAGCTTGGGGACATTTTATTCTATGGTGTTGAAACCTGTCAGGATAGTAGAGGCAAAGGAGTGATTTGAAAGTGCTGTTTCTGATCTCATTAAAAGAAGGCACTGGGAGTAGTCTAACACTCCATCTTCCAACCCTCTAACCAGAGAGGAGAGGAGACTAAGGAAGATGGAATTAATCAAGGTTTAAGTAGCAGCTTGGTAGTGAATTTAGAAGTGATGAGTTTATCCTGAGGAGCATCTTGATGGAGTTGAAGCCAGGCAAAGCAACAGATATAAGTGAAATATTGAATAAATACAATGGATCAATTGTTGTAATTATTAGATATGTTGTTTTCTTGACTCTGCTTTTTATTCTGCATCAGTTCATAAAAATCTTTCCACATTTCTCTCTATTCATCATCCTTTCTGTTCACATGTATCTTGTATCTTTTGTTCATTTTCCTATTAGGATTTCCCCATGTGTGTTTCTTCTCTACCCCAACCATTCACAATATCTTCTAGAATTTTTGTTGTATTTTATAACTTTATAGTCCTAGTGATGGAGTAAATAAGATCCTAGCAAAAAATGCCAGTTCCTTGGTAACTGGGTGAGCCACAGGGAGAGGCATTAACAGAAGGCTTTTGTGGAATTTAAGTGGGCCTTTGTTGCAATGGGCCCTACTTGAATTCCTACAGCTATTCCTTGAGCAAGCAAAGAGACATTGACAGGATTATCTTGTTCTTAAATGGTTTTTTATTGTCCTTAAGTGAGCCTTTCTTGCAGTGGGCTTTTGTTGAATTTTTTGCATTGACAAAATTATCATGACCTCCACCATTACTATATCCAATCAGAAGGCCAACCTATAGATGCCAACCCCCGAGGTTATTTTTCTCCTAAAAAAAAAGCCTACTGGTACCCCACTTCTTTGCTAACTCCTTTTAGGAACTTAACTAAGTGTCACAATAGTGGAATCATAAGGAACTGCCCACCTTATGGCAGCAAGTTCTCTAAGAACCTTACCTGCCTTAAGGCATCTTTCTCCTAGTTAATGGAAAGTTCTGCTAGAGAATTTAGCCCATGTCTTTCCCCCTGTTAATTGCTAAAGTTCCTTTTGGAACTTAGTCCAGCAGCATAATAAAATTTTTGCCTCTTGATTTAGAGATGGTTTCATTCTTTTGAGAAACCTGGTAACACCAGCCTGAAACCTCAAGGAGTTCAACCCCTGCACTTCATCACTAATACTCCTTGACTCGAGTCCTTGAAGGACATTCCAGCAGGTTCTACCAAATTACAAAGGTTTTAAACATAGTGAAATTGAAGCGGGAGACACCCCAACAATATTAGGGTCCCCAGCTCAGTAATGTGAGTATGGTGAAAGAATTTGAAAACTCAAGTTTGTCTCCAAGGGGCAAAGATTTATTATGCTGCTGATAGCAGGTGAAGTTCCAAGGGAATTTAGCAAAGATCCAGAGGCAAGAAGATAATTTTATAGGAAAGAGAAACAAAGATCAGGTTCAAATCACTGATATACTAATTTTATGGCTTAGAGGTATAATTGAGGAGTGTAGGGGTACCCATTATTGAATTCTATGGACTCCTGAAGAGTATTGAATAGAGGTGAAATCAGGGAAGCAGCTTTCGTCATTGAAGTCTATGGCTTAGTGACCAACAGATTGTTTTCTGACAGCCAACATTGTTTATGGCACTCCCAAGGAGAAGTAGCCTTAGGGTTTCTCAAAAATTGCTACATTATCCCTAGGAACTACACCTCATCAGTCACCATGACAGATATGTATCTATCATCAGAGAAACAAATTAATTGGGAATGTCCCTTCATTAGAATAACCATAAGGTGAGGATTTTTTTCAGTCAAATAACCTTTGGAAACACTACTGAGGTGTCAAGGGATTATTACATCAATAAGAACACCAGCTCTGGAATGAATGAACTAAGGTGTAATAAATGAATGAAAACTATTAAAGTGCTTAGTACTTAAGTACTTTTTGGTATATAAATACAAAAGCAAGTCAGTCTCTGACTCAAGAAGTTTACTTTCTAATGAGAGACAACTGATACTGGAAGCCAGAGAATATGGTAGCCAGAGAATCTGAAAAATGAAAATGGAACAAATACCTTTTCCAGGTTATTGTTTTAATTACAGGTTTGAGAGCTTGAGGACTTGCTTAATGTGGTGGAAATATTCTCTTGACAGTAAAAAAAGGTTGGACTGAAGAAGAGGACTATTTGATCCTGGGGAATGCCTGGCTTAGGGGTTTAATTCTTCCTAGGCAACTCTGGTTTAAAGTACAGAATTATACTATTCCAGGGTAGAAAAAAATGTATGAAATATTGCATCTTTGAAAGAATGAATAGGAGCATAGTTAAAAAAGAACAAAAGATCTTGGTAGGGGATTGAGGTACAAAAAAATTAATACTGTACATGTGATATAGTATAGCTTCTAGGGAAATATAGCAATTTTAAGGTCCTCTGACCTTAGTGGGCTTCTATTCTAACAATCTGTCAGTGATTCTAAAATCCTCTGGCTTTAGAATCTGACCCTGAGACTCTCCCCCACCTAACTTGAGAATACTATTGTTTTAACGGAAACTAAGAACTTCTAAAAATAATAACCTTGGCTCTTTTTAATTATTGGGCTCTGGGAGAAGGGCAAGACTTGCTCTTCTAGTAGAGATATTTGAGATAACCCTTCTGACCCCTTGCTCAACTGCTTCTCATAGGAGGTAAACCTGACTCATTGTTTAATGGCCTAGAGATGTCTTCAATCTGGCCACCTCTATCTCATTGATTGAGGAATGCCTGAAAACAGGTCAGACCACCTTTAGTACTGGCTTAGTAGTTTAGAAACATTTAACCCCTCTTGCTTAATTGATTACTTATCTTTGAAGTAAAACAGACCCCCCCCCC